>CM070029.1:26728999-27155154 GCA_036247105.1 Cirrhinus mrigala
AGAACTCGGGAAGAGATCAACACTAATCTCGGTGCCCCCCACAATCTACTCTGCTCTCCTCCTTCACATTATAAGACCCTCCTTCTCAGAGGACGCAACACCAAAATTAAAGTCCTTGACAGAAACATGCAAAAATAGAATACAATTAATATTAAATAAACAACTTCACAATAGCCTGCATACTAATAACATCCTAAATATGTTATGTAGCCTAATTTGCACGCATCGGGGAGTCGCGCTCTAAACGCAAGGTATTAAAATTGCTTTTGAAGGCGCGTGCGCGTTTTACTTTCGGTTTTGTTTGAACCATCGCGCGAACTCTCGGCGTGCTGAACGGGATTTTGAAAAGTGCCCAGTGGAAATTCGCCCCTGGTACATCGTATGCTATATTAAAGGTCTTTTTAAAACACTATTTTAATGCATTAATCACATTAAGCGTTTTAAAATGCCCCGGCATCTGGAGATTCCGCCGGAAGTGCCGCTGCTTCCTTTTACACTGAAATGCCTTCCGTTTACACTGAGATGCCTTCCGTTTACACTGAAATGCCTTCCGTTTACACTGAGATGCCTTCCGTTTACACTGAAATGACTTCCGTTTACACTGAGATGCCTTCCGTTTGCACTGAAAAGTTCACGCACATCCACATATGAAATCACTTGCATATATGTATATACACAACTCAAGCATGCATCTTACCTGAAATTTATTTTGTATGTTTGCGTGAGTGTTTCATGGGTGTGTATGCGCGCAACGAGTTTATATGTATGTGCGAGTGTTTTTAGGTGTATATGCATGGGTCAAGTTTATATGTATGTGCGAGTATGTACAGGTGTGTCTGCATGCAGCGAGTTTATATGTATATGTGCGTGTTGTTGTAGGTGTATATGCATGGATCAAGTTTATATGTATAAGCGAGTGTTTTTTAGCGTATGCATGCGTTAAGTTTATATGTATATACAAGTTATTCACAAGTGTATATGTATTGATTACTAATAAAAGATGTATTGGTATGGATTTCATAATAGTGTGCACGTGTATTTCATATATATATTTTGAACATCCAACAGTATACATGTATATGCAAGTAATTTCTAGGTGTATATGCACGTGTTTTATGTATGTATTGATAAGCGAAGTTTGATTTAAATCCTACGTGGCGCCTCATATCCAACAGTATACATGTATATGCAAGTAATTTCTAGGTGTATATGCACGTGTTTTATATATGTATTGGTAAGCGAAGTTTGATTTAAATCCTACGTGGCGCCTCATACTGAGGAGGTGAAACGGAGGCTTGCCTCTGGTGATTACGTTTTGACAAAATTAGCCAGATCAGTACTATGCATCCCGGCCTGTCACAGTAGCAGTGAAAGGGTGTTCAGCGCTGCTGGACGCACCAGTGAGCGCAGGACCGCCCTGAAACTACAGTGGATTCAATCATTTTCCTCCACAAAAATATGTAGCCTAATCTTGGTGAGTAAAGGTTTTTCAAATATAACTAAATATTAATTGAGTCTTAAATGCATAATATGGACAGAGTATATAGGCTAATGTTGCCATTATTCTTTTATTACATTTCAGATGCTATTCACCGTCGTGTTGAGGCCGGATTGTGGAGAGAAGTGGCGAAGCAAATCCCGCGGAGCCTTTATCTTAATTAGTTGCTCATTTTAAAGGCTAAGTGTATGCCTATTTAGAGTACTAAGATGTTACGATGTTACAGATGACTTATTTTATTTCTTTGTTTCAACTTCCAAGTGGCCTATAGCCTACGTTAGTCATTAATAAATTATGTTAAAACATGTATAAATGACTCATTCTAGACAAAAGGCAAAAGAGCTGTGTGCTTGCGCACATTTGAATAATGTCGGGCTGTAAACGGGTTCAGGCTTTTAAAAAGTTGCCAATCAAAATATACTTGTCGGGCTCGGGCCCTGTCGGGCCTAACTTTTAAGGCCCGATTACAGCTCTAAGATAGATAGATAGATAGATAGATAGAGTGATTGATTGATAGATTGATTGATTGTTGGATTGCTAAATAGATTGACAGACACAGATCCAGTTCCAGAATATTTGCTGAAATAATCGTCGTTTGGTTCTCATTGCAGTGGTTGTTTCCCACAAGCTTCTCAAGGAATCCAATGCTTGTGTTGTTGTTTTTAGTCATACACAGAGAGAGGTTTATGTTTTCACCCTCCTTTGCGTCATAGTCAGACGTGTGCGTCAGTATGAACACAACCCCAACATATTTGAATACTGAATTATAACAAGGCGAGCGGTCATATTTGATCATGTAATCAATTCCCTTCCTCTCCTAAAGTTTTCCCTGTTAAATTCATGGGAATCAGTTTCAGCTACTTGGCTGCTGAAAAAATTACAACATTTAAAAATCTATTTTTAAATCCTAAAGAATGCAAATGAAATCTAAGCTGTTCCTCGGAGACTGCTGAAGTCATTTTTTTTGTAACTGGAGCAGTCTGTGTACACAGTGTTTGCCAAGGAGAAGCTTTTCAGCCATTTTTAACCAAATTGCAGTTTTAATTTATACATATACTTTGCATGTAGAAATATGGCTATGAGAGGAAAGGATGCTTCCCTCTCCCTCTTTGGCATGCAGTGTGTTTGTGTTTTGGCCTATGGTGCCTGGGGATTCTCCTTGGCAGCGTGTCTGAGATTTACAGAGAAGAGGAAGTCCTAAAAACCTTGAGATGCCAGAGTTCCAATTACCAGCCTGTCCCTTTGGGTCACCCACTCTAGAGCGCACACAGTATCATACAGAGATAAATCCACTGGCCATCAGCAGCCATATGGCATTGTAAACATGGCAAGTTTCCTAAAAAAAACTCAAATACTGCAGTCCCTGTACAAGTGTCAAAGAACAGGTGGCACATGACAAAGTGTGACAACCAAACTAATAAGATTAATTACATAAAACAGGGGTCTCCAAACTCTTTCCTGGAGGGCCACTGTCCTGCAGAGTTTCGATCCAACTTGCCTCAACACACCTGCCTATAATGGCTAATGAGTAGGAATTCTCACATTCACAGAAAATATCTTACTTACGAGGAAAAATAAGATGAGACTAAGCCTATGGACGAGACATCTGGTTCATTATAGACTATAGGGAAATGATGAGAAGAATAACAAAAGTCAGTAAATGTTAAAACTGTTTGCACTACAAACAAGTGTGTTCATAATTAAGATAATACATTAAAATAATATGATAAGACACGCCAATTTGCAATATGAAGCAGCAGAATGAGATGGGCTGACAATGCCTCTACGATTAATTTAGGCTTACAATGTGTTTGGGAAACGCAGCCCAGTTTTGTACAGCTGGATGCTGATGAGACTGGAAGCTGGGCCCATAAAATTTACAAATGACTGTGCCCACACTTATGTGCCCACTCATTAAATACAAATAACCAGTGCTGGGCAGTACTTACGTGTAATCTGGATTATATAATCAGATTCCACAAATTAAGTACTGGTAATTATATTACATTTTAAAATACTTGGAATCAGACAACAGTTTCTTTTTACAGATTACATGATAATATTCACACATTAGCAATAAATTATTCAGTTTATTCATTCTCCTTAATTCTTCTTTTTCATCTTTTACATTTTCCTTTCTAAAATAGCCTACTGCTTATATACATTCAGAAAGTCTTCCAGTTTAGTGAACATTCACACAAAGACCTGTCACTAGTCAGGTGACTATAATTATAGACAACACAGAATTTGACCAGTGGATTTACAAAAATATACATTTTAAAGGAGAAGTCCACTTCCAAAACAAAAATTTACAGATAATTTACTCACCCCCTTGTCATCCAAGATGTTCATGTCTTTCTTTCTTCAGTCCCTAGGCCGGTCAACATAGTTAGGGTTTGTCAAAAAACTCCCATCTTGTTTTCTTTCCCAACTTCAAAATCGTCCTACATCGCTGCAGAAGTACCGACCCAATGTTTACAAAGTGGACATGCAGAGAAGGTCAAATGGCCTTCATAAAATAAGGTAAAACAGCGATGTAGGAGGATTTTGATGTTGAAGAAGAAAATGAGACGGGAGTTTTTCGACATACCCTAACTGTATTGACCCAGATTACACAGACTACACATGCGCATCGCAGAGACGAGACAAGAAGAGCGTTTGAGGTTAAAAAGTAAATAAATTGTCAATTTGTTTAAAAAATAACCGATCGTTTTGCTAGATAAGACCATTCTTCCTTGACTGGGATCATTTAGAGCCATTTGAAGCTGCATTTAAACTGCATTTTGAAAGTTCAAACTTGGGGCACCATTGAAGTCCATTATATGGAGAAAAATTTGGGAATGTTTTCCTCAAGAAACATAATTTCTTATTGACTGAAAAAAGAAAGACATGAAAATCTTGGATGACAAGGAGGTGAGTAAATTATCAGTAAATTTTTGTTCTGGAAGTGGACTTCTCCTTTAAGAAGTGTTTTCTCTGCATTTCAACATTGCATCAACTACTGATGAACACATTAATTTTTATTTGAATTATCAGTAGGTTGTTTAACCATATATTAATATGTCATTGGCTTTTGTGCATTATAATTTGTTTGAAAGACACATTTAAGTTATTTCGTATTTACATGTAATGTCGGAATTTACAAACTTTTTTGTTTTGTTTTTTTGTCAGACAAGCTACTTTCACCTAATATTACCTGAAGTACCTCCTGAGATTTAAGGTAATAAGTTAATCAAGTAACACATTTGCATGTTCATGGTTCTCTGCCATTGGTTAATGGTCACATGACATAGTAATTAAAATAAAATATTTCATAATCTTTAGTAAGAGTTTTTTTTTTATTATTATTGTTGTTATTTTAAAATGATTTAGTTTTAATTTTACATTTTTATGATGTAATTAATTATTAGCTTTTTATTAAACTCTGTTTTAAAAAACGAATCCCAGTCATCAAAAATGTTCATGTCTTTCTTTCTTCAATCAATAAGAAATTAAGATTTTTGAAGAAAACATTCCAGGATTTTTCTCCATATAGTGGACGTCAATGGGAGCCAACAGGTTGAAGGTCCAAACTGCATTTTCAAAGGGCTCTACATGATCCCAGCTGAGGAAATTATGGTTAAAAAGTGTATACATTTTAAGTTTTTTAAGAAAATGGCCAATCATTTTGCTAGATAAGACCCTTATTCCTCGGCTGAAACTGCAATTTGGACCTTCAACCCATTGATTCCCACTGAAGTCCACCATATGGAGAAAAATCCTGGAATGTTTTCCTCAGAAACCTTAATTTCTTTTCGACTGAAGAAAGTAAGGCATGAATATCTTGGATGACATGGGCGTGAGTAAATTATCAGGAAATATTTATTCTGGAAGTCAACTAATCCTTTAATACACTTGATGTTTTTAAGAACATTTTCTCTGAACATTTATATAACCATTAAAATCATTAAAGTGAAATGTAAGTTGTGAGAACATTCCCTGTTAACTGGGTATGTGGAGTAAATCATTGCAGATTTAACCATGTTTTTTTCTTTAGCTCAATGTTGTTCTAACTGAGCTCCTAAAAAACAAACCCCAAGGGACTTTGCCTTCTCATTTCAGTCTCTCACACAGCCCTGATTGACACAGCTTGAGTCGTGAACGTCTGGTGTCTGTGTGCCCTGCGAGCGCTGGTGGTGTCACGCTCAACCCTTGTGTGGCAGCTGTTCTAGCCTGATTTAGCTGCTGAATCACATCTGCAAACAAGCCCCAATAAACCATTAGATAAGAACTGAGCCTGGCCACGCAGATGTTACTTATCCACTACCACTTCAAGCTCATCAACACGTGTACAGCAAGGACAGAAAAATCACGAGAGCTGCGTAATTGAGCCTGATTAACCATATTATACTGTATCACATGTGTAGTTTCTTTTCTTTTCTTGCAAAACATGTTAACTTGAGTTTCCATTTTTAGTCGTTTCCTTGTACATCATAATGGAGGGCTTACTGCACCACGCAGAGGAAATAATTAAGAGGGTGGGCAAGTGACTGGCATTGACAACTGGCACAGCTCGATAAAACAAACATGTCTGCATGAACTAAACCTTTACATACTTTAACTATTCAACCAGAGCCATTAATAACAGTAAAGACAAAACACAAGCACAATGAAAGACACTAGGATGATGTAAAATGTCTTTTGGAGGAATCGGTAGTGACCTGCACAGGTCACAAAATCATTAGCTGAGGTGTTTACAGGAAAGCCCTTCCAAAATGTACACTAAAAATACCCTGCCCCTGCTGCGTACCCATCTGTGCACTGCTCGACAAGGGCTTTAATGTCTGACTGACATAGAAGGTCTGATATAGAAGGTCCTTCACCGTGAGCAGGAGCTCTCCTCTCACCAGCATCCAACCTTCATCATGCACTACATGCTGGATGTTATCTGTTAGCCAAAAATGATGTCATTATATTTGGGTCAAAGACGTTTAGATGTCCACGTCAAAAGAAATTTACAAAAGTGATTTTATGTCCATAGAAAGCACGTTAAATGTAAGTAAAATGTCTACTTTTAGGGTTTCAAATAAGTTTCTGGAGAATAAAATGTTAAAATTTGGTTAAAATAATGTTACATTACCATTCAGTGTAGCACAATATTTATGTAAAAATTCAAAAACAAGCTTATTCTTACTTGCACATATCAAAATATATAAAAGAATAAGGGAGCATTTTAAATTTTTAAAATTAAATTGTTTTTTAGTTTTTAAAACGAGTAAAAAATTCTTTTTTTTTTTTTTTTTTAAAGTAAAAAATTCTTACTGACAAATGGGCAAAACCTAGGATAGTGGCAAATTTTAAAAATATAGAATTACAACTAATTAGTATTTGGGGTGAAAAGAATTAGTCTGTTAATATGTCATTGATTTTGGTTGTAAATATGCCTGACAAGATTGTTACACTGAATTAAATTTTAGTGGCCATCTTCTGTAAATTAGAAAAAAATGCACGATATTTATTTTTTGCTCAGAAAGACAAAAATACAAATAAATTAAACAGAAAACTTTTTTGAGAAAAAACAACAACAAAAATTTTAAACAGTATTAAACTTATTGTTTTTATGCTTACACCCTTTTACGTCTTTGACCATTTGCATTCCAAATACAATAGTTTTGCTCTTTTTTGCATTAAAAAGCGTTCTTCTTCTTCTTCTTTTATTATTTGTAAGTTAAAAAATGACAGACACAGTATTGTCAAAAAAAGTCAAAATGCGTTGAACTGTATTTATGCATATCAAATGGTCAATAGCCTGTATTTTAAAGAGTTCATTTTAAAGTTCATTTATTCATTCATTCATTCATTCCCAAAAGCAGTTTTAGCCAGCCTGATCTCATGGCAATTCGTACATTTTTTACAAGGTACAGTCATGTGAAAAAGTTAGGACACCCTATTAAATTTCATGGTTTTCTGTATCAGGACAATAAAAAATTATCTGGTCCTTGGCAGGTCTTAAATTTGGAAAATAAATCCTCAGTGTAGCACAATATTTATGTAAAAATTCAAAAACAAGCTTATTCTGACTTGTACATATCAAAAAAGAATAAGGGAGCATTTTAAATTTTTAAATTTAAATTGTTTTTTAGTTTTTAAAATGAGTAAAAAATTCTTACAGACAAATGGGCAAAACCTAGGATAGTGGCAAATTTTAAAAATGTAGAATTACAACTAATTAGTATTTGGGGTGAAAATAATTAGTCTGTTAATATGACTTAAAATTCTTAAAGGTCTTAAAATTTGGAAAATAAATCCTCAGATAAACATCATCACATGACATATCACACAGTGTCATTATTTATTTAAGAAAAATACAGCCAAGAGGGAAAGGCCATGTGTGACAAAGTTAGGATACCCTATGAGTCAACTGCCTGTAGATCCACTTTTAGCAGCAATAACTTGAAGCATTCATTTTCTGTGTGACTTTATCAGTCTCTCACATCGTTCTGGAGGAATTTGGACCACTCTTCTTTTCAACGTTGCTCCAGTTTATTGAGGTTTGTGGGCATTTGCTTATGCACAGCTCTCACCACAGCATTTGAGTCAGGATGAGCTCTGGACTTGGACTGGGCTATTGCAACACCTTGATTCTTTTCTTTTCAGCCATTCTGTTTTAGATTTGCTGGTGTGTTTGGGATCATTGTCCTGTTGCATGACCCAATTTTGGCCCAACTTTAGATGTCGGACAGATTTGACTCTAGAGTACTTTGATATCCAGAGGAGTTCATGGCCAACTCAATGACTGTGAGGTGCCCAGGTCCTGTGTCTACAAAACAAGCCCAAAATTATCAGCCCTCCTCCAGCATGCTTGTCTTTTGGTATGAGGTGTTTGTGCTGATATGCTCTTTAGGTTTTTACCAAACTTGGCGCTGTGATTTATGGCCAAACATCTCCACTTCGGTCTTGTCTGTTCAAAGGACATTATTCTAGAAGACTTGTGTTTTGTTCAGATGCAACTTTGCAGACCTAAACTGTGCTGCAATGTTTTTTTTAGATAGAAGAGGGTTTCTTCTGCCAAGCCTTCCAAACAAGTCATTTTTGTCCCATATTTTTTTAATGGTATTGTCATGAACTTTATCATTTAACATGTTAACTGAGGCCTGTAGAGTCTGAGGTGTAGTTCTTGGGTTGTCTGCCATTTCTCTGAGCTTTACATGGTCTGATCTTGGGGTGAATTTTCTGGGACGTCCACTCCTGGAAGGAGAGGTGTCTGTTTTTAAATGTCTTCCACTTGTGAATAAACTTCAAATTGTTTGGAAATGGCCGTATTACTCTTCTCAGATTGATGGCAGCAACAATTGCTTCTCTAAGATGATTGCTGATGTCTTACCTACTTGGCATTGTGTTAACACACACCTGAAGGCTTCAGACCAGCAAACTGCCAAAGCTTATGCTTTTATAGAGGCGCTCAGACTTACTGATGATCAGTTAATCAAAAGTATTTGATTATCAGTGCCTGACTGTTATTTACCCTCTTAATTCCAATGTAAACAGTAAGGGTGTCCTAACTTTGTCACACATGGGTTTTCCATTTTGGCTTTATTTTTGCTCAGTAAATAATGACACAGTGCAATTTGTCATGTTTTGTTGTTCATCTGAGGTTTTATTTTCAAAATTTTAAGACCAGCCAAGGAGCAGTTCTTTTTAATGATGTCCTGATATGGAAAACCATGGAATTCAAAAGGGTGTCCTAACTTTTTCACATGACTGTAGTTAATTTGTACAAAAACTTAACTTACCCTAAACTTATGCATCACTGGGTTCTAGACAAATTGTACAAAATCGTACAAGTGAGGTTTTAAGAATTTGTATGAATTAGCCACCTCGTAAAATACGTACGAATTGGTTGTGAGTTTTACCTGATATTTGTCTCAAGTTCATTAAAATACATGTTTGAATTCAGGAATGTCCTGCAATTATTGATTGATTGATTGACTGACAGTAGCCTGAGCAAGTTCAAACATACCTAAAACTAAATTTGACACCTAGTGATGATCTACTTTATGAAAAAGTATTTTCATTTCCGATACATTTTGAAATGGGGTGGGAACCCAGCAAAAGCTATAAAAATTTGTTATAATATTTTTATCTGACAAATTTTTATTACGTTATAAATATGTTTTTTTTTTTTTTTTTTTTTTTACAACATGGCAGAAACATAATAATGGCGTTTTTAATCACGTCTTTAATCTACTTACAGTGTTCTGAAGATGAAGACCACATTCAAGCTTTTACTTCACATGCTGTCTTAATTCGGTGTAATTGTGCTTGATCTTTTAATGTTATTTTCTTTCAACACACATAGTGTGCCATATACAATTTGGCCTGGTTGTATTTTGGTACTGACATGTTTTTATTAAATTATTAAATGTGACCATGAAACACAAAACCAGTCATAAGGGTATTTATTTTATTTATTTATCTATTTTTAAATTGAGATTTATATATTAACTGAAAGCTGAATAAGCTTTCCATTGATGTATGGTTTGTTAGGATAAGACAATATTTGGCCAAGATACAATACAATCTGACCGTGCAAAAAAAATCAAAATATTGAGAAAACCGCCTTTAAAGTTGTCCAAATGAAGTTGTTAGCAATGCATAATACTAATCAAAAATTAAGTTTTGATATGTTTACGGTAGGAAATTTACAAAACATCTTCATGGGATGTGATCTTTACTTAATATCCTAATGATTTTTGGCATAAAAGAAAAATCCACAATTTTGACCCATACAATGTATTTTTGGCTATCGCTAAAAAGGTACCCGTGCTACTTAAGACTGGCTGTGTGGTCCATGGTCACAAATACTAAATCATCAAAACATTGGTCTGTTGTTGTTTTCATAGTAAACACACATGATATTTACGTTTTTGTTTTTTGTTTTTTTTTTTTTCTACAGAAAACATAGCAGATTGGTATTTTTACAACATTTCTAAAATGTTTAATTTTGGTTACATTATTTTTTACATTTTAGATGTGGTTTCTAAAACGTGTTTAAAACATTGTACTGCAACATGACCTAGTAACAACCAAAATACAGTGTAAAATAAAATAACATTTAGACATTTGGGGTTTAAAATTCACCTAGTGTCACTGTTGATCACACACTTCTACGACAAATTTATACAGACGAAATTCAGTTCTTCTAACAGTTACAGCTCAGCGAAGGCATAAAATCTGTCTTGAATTTATTTTGTTCAGGTGTAAATGCTGTCATTACCTGTGTGCGGTGCAGTGATGAGTCGCTGAGACCGCGCCTGTGCAACAGCTGCTACGGTGACGCGCATAAGAGCTCCAGACGAACGTAAACACTGGAAGACGCTTCACATTCGCCAAGCCAACATGGAGAAAGTCGTCGTAAAATGAGCATTAAGTAAACGATAGCTGGTATCTTGCACGATCAATAGCATGTAAAGTGTGCAAACGGGGTTTCCAGCATTGTTGGTGGAGTTTGCTGTCATCCTGAATCCCAGTAGTGTTTCAGTTGTAGTGAGTTTGATCTGTAAGCTGGACTAAAGGGTTATGATGGGGGCAGGACAAATCAACCACTGACAGATGTGCTGCTGTCATACTAAACATGTCAACTCATGCTTTACCATTTGAAACAGTAAATAAAAGCATATAATACTATATATGTGGTGACCTTTTATTCATAAGTTTGTCACTTGTTGCTATAAATACTATAAATGTATACATTACAACATCTGTTGCCCAAAACAATTGTATAGGCTATTATTTTTAGTATTTGAACGTTTCAAATTTTTTGTTGCATAATTGTTTTCCATTTTATATTTGCCGAAAAACTACGCTAGATATTATTTGTGTGCCATGCTGAAATGTCATGAATAGTATTTTACAGCAATAACTGAAAGTGTCTGTAGAGAACTTGTCTTCTTTTTGTAAATAAATAAACCTACTCTGAGAAGTAATAATTAGAATAAAAAACTAAACCCACCTCAGTCTCCTTATTTTATAAAAGCAAAAGCGTTGTTATCCCACTTCATGCATGAAAAATAGCCTATATATTTTCTGTCATAATAAATGAAGCATGCTCGAAACGTGTATAAATCTAAACAGTGGTCATTCAATCAGTCAATTTTAGATTTTGATTAGACTCACTTACTGTATTCTCTCACGAATACTTCTTGTATGTACCACACGCCCCCTGCCGGCCGCTGAGAGATGCTGCGACTGAAAATACTGATGTCATTTATCAAAGGACTGATTATGAATTCCTGCATTTGACGTGTCCTGAGAGCAGCTGCAGCACTACTACATAAAGATAAGGGCATGAATTATATGATTCTTAATGGCATGACGCGTTCATGTTTTTCAAAGTGAATGAACTCATGTTAACATGAAATGTTGGTTTAGGACCGCGTTTTTCACAAGAGGATCAATAAGTCTGACGCAAAAATCCATTTGTAGTTTATTGTCAGTGTTAGACTGGTGGGAGGAGGTTCAGACCGGCTCTTGAGTGTTTTCCATGGGCCGTGTCAGAATCTGGAGCAAGAATTGTATTTCTCATAAATACACTTCTTTTAGGGCGTTATGTTGATACGTGTTATTAAACTTTTAATTTAGGGTAATATAGGCCTAAATATAGTGCTTTTCACTGCGCCCAAAGTGTATGATTGCAGAAAAATATATACGTTTGTATTGAACATTTATGGATCAACAGATTGTGAAAATAAATCATACAAGTCGTCCATTTTGTTTAAAAATCTTATAAATGTATGAAGTGGCAAGGGGGGACTGTTACCCCAACACACAGGGTAAAAGGCACACAGTATGATACAAATACTTTGGCAAAAATAGTTTTTTTTTTTTTTTTTTGTAATAACATCTAATTTATACTTGTTTAAAGTTTGTACTATTTCTGCTTATTTTGCTAAATAAAAGATTTTTTTTTTGTTCAATAAATATGCTGTCATTAAAATATATTATATAAAACATACATTTTAAAATACAGAAACAAAATCTTTTTAAAATGTAAAGACTCTGGAAGCATCCATATTAAATATAGATTTACAGTAGTAACAACAAATATTTTGTTATGTGATATGATTAATATTAGGGCTGCACAATAAATCACATGCGATTATCAGGCGCGTTTAGTCAGTAAAGCCGGTGCTGTGACTAGTAGTAAATCTCCATTACCTGTGTTCAGCTGGAGCTGCAATTAATACACATAACCATAAATCACTGACAAGCTAAGCAAAATCGCGTTCATAATCGCAGATGAATGGCATTCGATTATGAGCGCGATTTTGCTCAGCTTGTCAGTGATTTAGGCTGATTGCCGCTCCAGCTGAATGCACGAGATTTACTACTAATCACAGAACTGGCTTTACTGACTAAAGGCACCTGACAATCGCATGCGATTTATCGTGCAGAATTAATATCATGTTTTTAAATATGATGGTTTCATTCTAAACATGGTGATATTCTCTAAGATGTACACCCAACATAAAATATGATATTCACCACCTGAATCTAACAATGTCATGTCAACAAATGGAAAAGTCAGCCATCTATTAATTATCATGTTAATTATTGTGCCTTTTAGCCCCAACAACAGGGGCACTTTTTACCCCAAATACCATACTTTTATATATTCTTTTGTTATTTAAAATCTGTTGCTTTAATTATCTTAAACAAAACTGAAAATCATTAAGTAGACCTTTGTCTCAAGATATATTCAACAATTTTATCGATTCTCATTTGCTACTTAAATCTACAACGTTTTTTTTTTTTTTAAAAAAACATAAATATTAGATCAAGTTAGCACAGAATCAACTTCAGCAACAGAATCAGCCCGCGATCGCGTCAAGGATCAAACAAATACACATGTGCATCTTAAAAAGGGGATGTTTTGGAAAGTGCTATGCCACGTTTTTGTGCCATCTAGTGGTTTAGATGAAAATAATATCAAAGTCGCCTTTTACCCCGGGGCGCTTTTAGTCCCGTTGTACCTTACACATCTCCATTCTGTTCAATAGTTTTCACCCCCAGCTCTTAATGCATTGCGTTTCCTTCTGGAGCATCAGTGAGCATTTGAACCTTCTGTAATAGTTGCATATGAGTCCCTCAGTTGTCCTCAGTGTGAAAAGACGGATCTCAAAAGAATACAGTCATTGTTGGAGAGGGTTCAAATACACAAAAATGCTGAATTTCTTTCTTACATTAAAAACGGGCATGGCCGTTTGTAAATTTCAGCTATTTTTCGCTGCACGAAACAGCTCGTTTTGCTGCTTGATATTGCAAATTGGTGTGTATTACTATATTAATGCATTATTTTAATTATGAACACACATGGTTTGTAGCACAAACAGTTTTACTGTTTACTGCACATTGTTATTCTTCTCATTTTTTCCATATAGCGGATAATAAACGGGAAGTCTCGCACATAGGCTTACTTCCAAGTTAAAGAATAGGGTGGATAATGATTCAAGTGTTGCCAAATATTCTTTTCTTTAGGTATTGTAAGAGAACACAGTGAGAAACGTGGAACAGAAAACACCATTTTAAATGGCCATCCATGTTTTATTGTCTGCATTAATGTAACCTTAAAAGGTTAAAAAAATGTATATGAGTATTGTTGTATTAAATATTCTGGGCTACTGGTTGCAGAAGTTGAGGCCTGCTTAAATGTCACTCAGCAACAGTGGAGTTTAAACAGAATAAACAGAAATTCACAACAAATGTTTGATCTGGCTCATTTCAGGAGGAGGAGGTCTTGATTTACAGTGTATGACAGAGAATATGACGGCACTAAGTCATTTCATGTATTCTCATCTCATCCCAGCAGACAGGAGGGGTCTTAAAATATCCTAGCCCATGAATATTTTACAGCAGCATACTCTCATCTATGATGACTTGCTCTGTATTTTTCTCTCTTATTCTTTCTGTCTTTGCCAGTTTTCCATGTACAGCGATAAAAAAGATGGAAAGGCACACAACTTAAGAAAACAAACCTGTATGACATTGTATATTTTTCTAAAATGACGCATGCTCCTCCTCTACACCTTTCTCAGCCCCAGTGTTTGTCTGAAAGGATATTGATAGTGTGCCTATCTTCTCAATGCAGACTCATCCATTCTTTCACAATGGAGAAACACAATCCATCATGTCTAATACGATCCATTAAGAGGTGTGTTCTGCATTTCTCTCCTCGCTGAGCTCTCAGATGCATATTAGAGCTGAAGTGGATGATGTTGTGCTGAGTGACCATTAGCAGTCAATGACTTTTTTATTCTAGCAATTTCCACTTTGGCTGAAGCACTCTTTACTTTGTTCTGCTGTGTGCTATTTCTCTCCAAACTTGTGTTTCATTATAGTTTTCTTTGTAAAAGGATTCTTGCCTTTCAAATGTTGGGTGTCAGTAAGATTTAATTAAATTAATACTTTCATTCAAGAAGGATGATTAATTGATCAAAAGTGACAGTAATGACATTTTATTGTACAAAAGATTCATTTTTCAACTAAATGTTCCTCTTCAATCATTTCTTTTCATCAAAGAATCGTTAACAATATATTTGAGAAATATATGGAAGCTTGTTTTAATAAATGAAAAAATGAAAAATGATGACTTTTTCTCTAAATTTCATGATATAAATGCACAATGCAGATGTGATTATTTTTGCAGATTTCTTTTCTTTTTTTTTTTTTTTTGAGAATTGTGAGATATAAAGTTGCAATTGCAAGTCATAATAAAGTCAAGAAATAAAGTCAAGATTACGTTACATAAACTCGCAATTCTGACCTTGTAACTTGGAATTGCAAGTTTATATCTCACAATTCTTACTTGTTAATTTTAAAGATGAACTCAGAATAGCAAGAAAAAAAGTCAGAACTACAAAATGTAAACTCACAGTTGCAAGAAAAACGGTCAGAATTGTGAGATAAAAAGTCAATTACCTTTTAAAATACATTTATTTATTTATTTATTTATTTATTTATTTAATTCACTGGCAGAAATGGAGATTTCTTTCAAAAACATACCAACCCCCAAATTTCCAATATTGGTGTAGCAATCAGTCAAATCATTTTCTTTAAAAAACATATTGGGGGAATATAAGGGGAAAAAACATGCCTCCCATTTTCAATTGATTAGACAAAAGTTATATATTAATTGCATATAAAAATATACATTAAATACACAATTATTTATGAAACTCTTTATACATTATTTATTTATAAATAAATGAATTAATTAAATAAAATATGGCAATTAGGTAAGAGAAGGTTAAAACCAACATCAAATTAAAATATATATAAAATTATATAAGTCCTCAGTAAGATATATTACATAAAATATGTTTACATATAGTCCACAGGACAAAAAAAAAAAAAAAAAACCCTGAAATTATTAAAATAACCCCCTTTAAAAGTTTGGGAAATTTTGGTTCTTAATACTTTGTGTGGTTACTGTTTTTTTGTTTTGTTTTGTGATGTTGTTCATGAATCCCTTGTTTGTTCTAAACAGTAAAACTGAGCACTGTTTTTCACAAAAATCCTCCAGGGCCTACAGATTCTTCAGTTTTCCAGCATCTTTTGCATATTTGAACCCTTTCCAGCAGTAACTGTATGATTTTGAGATCCATCTTTTTCACACTGAGGACAATTGAGGGACTCAAACACAACTATTAAAAAAGGTTCAAACATTCAATGATGCTCCAGAAGGAAACATGATGCATTAAGAGCTGGGGGGTGAAAATTTTTGAATATATATATATATATATATATATTTTTTCCATTTAGTACTGCCCTTCAGAAGCAGCAGAAGATATTTGCATGTTTCCTGGACGACAAATTAAGTACAATTTACCTTGATCTTCAAATTCCAAAAGTTTTCACCCCCCGGCTCTTAATGCATCGTGTTTCCTTCTGGAGCATCAGTGAATGTTTGAACTTTTTTAATAGTTGTGTTTGAGTCCCTCAATTGTCCTCTGTGTGAAAAGATGGATTTTAAAATCATACAGTCATTGTTCAGGACAAACAGGGAACTCCAGAATATATATATATATATATATATATATATATATATATATATATATATATATATATATACACACACACACACACACACACAGTTGTCAACATTTGAAGTGGATCAAGAAAGTTAACCAAAGTTGTCCTAAGACAAGAACACATATTGTTTTAGGACAACTTTGATGAAAGGTTTTGATCCACTTCAAATGTTGACTACCGTATATATGTATATATATATATATATGTTTTTCCCTAAATGCATGCAAGATTTATATCCAGCATCATAAATTCAGTTAAATATTCATGAAACATGCTTCTAAATAAAGGCCAGGAAATATTATGCTGCTCTTTTCATATGTCTGATCCTGTATCTGGAAAACTAAGATTAAAAATAGATACAGCAAAGTTACATTTTGGATTTAACTGCAAAACGGCAAACTATAAACAAAAATGAGAAGCTATGTGAAAAATTGTATATATACAGTTGATATTAATTTAATACATTGTATTTCCACGTCCAACTAAAACATTTCTTTCATTCTATAGCTTTGGGTCATAGACAGAAATGAAGAGCTGTTTGTCTGAACTATCCTTTACTCTTCTGCTGTGCTGGAGGTGAAAAGGGAGTAAGGCCAGAGCCTTCATCAATTATCATCGACCCAAAGCTATACTGATCCACTGTGGTCTCTGCACTTCCTCACCAGACTCAGAATAATCTTGCATTAGGGTCTGTGATATCTCATCACTTAAGGTTACATGCAGGTTTTCTGTCTCCAGAGCTGCAGGTCCTCTAATGTGGAGCCATGACCAAGACAGCATGCAGACAGACAGATTTTCTGGATGACCACAGCAGTGTTCAGGGCACTGTAGAGGGGTGTCATGCACCTGTTTTATTTAAGAGGGGGCGCTAGTGGTGAACATTGACTGACTTGCCATTGAAGTTTTTTTCTCACAAAATAGTTTGCATGGCCATAATATATCTAGCAGTGCCTCTTATAATGTACCCTATTGGGTCAGCACTCAACCAATCGGAGTGATTTACTCACCCTCAAGCCATCCTATATGACTTTCTTCTTTCAGACAAATACAATCAGAGTTATATTTATAATTTATAATTTATAATGCCAGTGAATGGGTGTTGAGGTTTTGAAGTCCAAAAAGTCCATCCATCCATCATAAAAAGTGCTCCACACAGCACCAGGGGTTAATAAAGGCCTTCTGAAGTGAATCGATGTGATTGTGTACTCACCTACACCTCTAGATGTCACTCTCTTGCATACGACAGTTAGTTTTAAGTTTCAGTAAAGTTTTAAATATGGATTTTTCTCTTACACAAAGGCATCGATTCCCTTCAGAAGACCCCCAGAGCCGTGTGGAGTACTTTTTATGATAGATGGATGCACTTTATTGGACTTTAAAATCTCAACAGCCTTTCACTACTATTATAAAGCTTGGAAGAGCCAGGACATTTTTTAAAAAAATATAACTCTGATTAGAGCTGTAATCGGGCCCTAAAAGTTAGGCCCAACAGGGCCCGAGCCCAACAAGTAGATTTTGACTGACAGCTTTTTAAAAGCCCGATATTATTCAAATGTGCGCAAGCACACAGCTCTTTTGCCTTTTGTCAAGAATGAGTCATTTATACATGTTTTAACATAATTTATTAATGACTAACGTAGGCTATAGGCCACTTGGAGGTTGGAACAAATAAATATAATGAGTCCTCTGTAACATCGTAACATCTCAGCACTCTAAATAGGCATACACTTAACCTATAAATAGGCCAACGCGCCAATAAAAAAGACTCTTTCTTAACAAATTAAATTAAGATAAGTTCTAAATTAAGATGGGTTTTTGGCAGTAACGAAATTAAGATTTTCAGGGCGGTCCTGCGCTCACTGGTGCGTCCAGCAGCACTGAACACCCTTTTACTGCTGCTGCGACTGCCCAGGATGCATAGTACTGATCTGGCTAATTTTGCCAAAACGTAATCACCAGAGGCAAGCCTCCGTTTCACCTCCTCAGCATCCATTTTCGCATCTTTCTCGCGTTAATCGAAATGCATCACATGACCGCTAATTTACCGGTCAAGCCGGAGCACAAGCTGGAGCGCAAGCCCGAGCCCGTGTAAAATTATATAAATTAAGCCTGAGCCCGACCGAACCCCTCGGGTCCCGTTGGGTTTCATCGGGTTCGGGCAAAGATCTTCAGCTCTAACTCTGATAGTATTCGTCTGAAAGAGGAAAGTCATATACACCTAAGATGGGTTGAGGGTAAGTAAATCATGGCATAATTTTCATTTTTTGTGAATTATTCCTTTAAATTTTAGTTTCAGAAACCTGACTGTTGTGCTATATATACAGTATATATATACAAACACACAGTTGAGGTCAAAAGTTTAAATACACCTTGTAGAATCTCCAAAATGTTAATTATTTTACCAAAATAAGAGGGATCATACAAAATGCATGTTATTTTTTATTTAGTACTGACCTGAATAAGATATTTCACATAAAAGACGTTTACATTTAGTCCACAAGACAAAATAAAAGTTGAATTAAAAAAAAATAACCCCATTCAAAAATTTACATACACTTAATTCTTAATACTGTGTTGTTACCTGAATGATCCACAGCTGTGTTTTTGTTTTTTTTTTTGTTTAGTGATATTTGTTTGTGAGTCCCTTGTTTGTCCTGAACAGTTAAACTGTCTGCTGTTCTTCAGAAAAATCCTTCAGGTTCCACAAATTCTTTGGTTTTTCAGCATTTTTGTGTATTTGAACTCTTTCCAACAATGACTGTATGATTTTGAGATCCATCTTTTCACACTGAGGACAACTGAGTGACTCATATGCAACTATTACAGAAGGTTCAAACACTCACTGATGCTCCAGAAGGAAAAACGGTGCACTAAGAGCTGGGGGTGAAAACTTTTTGCATTTGAAGATCAGGGTAAATTTTACTTATTTTGTCTTCTGGGAAACATGAAAGCATCCTCTGTAGCTTCTAAGGGGCAGTACTAAATGAAAAAAATATGATGATATTTAGGCAAAATAAGAAAAATGTACACATCTCCATTCTGTTCAAAAGTTTTCACCCCCTGACTCTTAAATGCATTGCATTTCCTTCTGAAGCATCAGTGAGTGTTTGAACCTTCTGTAATAGTTGCATATGAGTCCCTCAGCTGTCTTCAGTGTGAAAAGATGGATCTCAGAATCATACAGTCATTGTTGAAAGGGTTCAAATACACAAAAATGCTGAAAAACCAAAGAATTAAGCACACAGTATTAAGAATCAAGCTTATGTAAACTTTTGAACGGGATCATTTTTATAAATTCAACTATTATTTTCTCTTGTGGACTATATGTCTTTTATGTGAAATATCTTATTTAGGTCAGTACTAAATAAAAAATAACATGCATTTTGTATGATCCCTCTTATTTCGGTAAAATAATTAGCATTTTGCACATTCTGCAAGGTTTATGTAAACTTTTGACTTCAACGGTATATTTATATGTATATTGCGCTCTACATTGCTGTTGAAAGAATAGGGCTCATTAGCACCCCATGTCTAAAAACAGTTCCGCATACAACCTTTTGCATATTTCAAAGCTCAACTAATAACTCAAATTACGTATCATTAACATAAGTGGTGCCAGTGTGAAAAATCTAAATTAATATTGAAAAGAAGTGCAAGTGAAAAGTACTTCAGCTCTCAAGTGGTGAAATTATAATTTTTTCTTTTATGCCAAAAATCGTTAGGATATTAAGTAAATATCATGTTCCATGAAGATATTTTGTGAATTTCCTACTGTAAATACATCAAAACTTAATTTTTGATTAGTAATATGCATTGCTAAGAACTTTATTTGAACAACTTTAAAGGTGACTTTCTCAATGTTTTGATTTTTGTACACCCTCAGATGACAGATATTCAAATAGTTGTATAATTGTACAAATATTGTCCTATCCTAACAAACCATACATCAGTGGAAAGCTTATTTATTCAGCTTTCAGATGATGTATAAATCTCAGTTTCACAAAATTGACCCTTATGACTGGTTTTGTTGTCCAGGGCCACATATTACAAAATATAATCAGTTATTTAGTATATTTTAACAGCTCTATTGAGCTTTATTTTAAAGCTTAGTTTCAGTTTTAGTTATTTTAGTACTTAAACTTACTTCACATTTCTAATTTTTTTAATTTAAATTTTTCATTAAATATTTCTATTTTATTGCAGCTTTATTTCAGTTGATAAAAAAATTCTTTTAAAGGTTCCAGTTTTAGTTAACAGCAACATCTTTGACTGTCATTAATTATGATCAAATCATCTCTTATACATACAGTGACCTCACTCCACCCTTCTGTAAGGTTCTAGCTGGTTTCTTTGCTCAGCTAATGAGGAACAGAAGATGATGAATTGCTATTAGCAAGGTGTTAGGAAACTACCTGTTCTCACAGACTCTGCTTCCCTGCGTGCCGCTGTACATTCATCTAGCTGTAAGGCTGCTGATCCCAGCGGACTCTTCTCAGCACTTCCCTGTCCTACTTTCACTGGCCAAGCGCAAGTAGTTAACGAACAGGGGTGGAACAGCAGTCGGGGTCAGTCAGTGAATGCGTCTCTATGGGACAACCAGTGGTAAATTAGCTGGTGCTATTAGCATACGCTTCGCAGCTAAAATATGGTGAATGAATAAGTTAAATATTTATATACTGCCTATTTTTAACACTTTTTATGAAAATAATGTACTTTTAAAGATTATTTTTAAGCTCAAACCAGTCAAATCCAGTAAATCTGTACTTTGGGTGAAAGTGAAACCATTAGAGAACAACTGTTCTAAAGCACCATAACTCTTCATATAAATGATTCTGAAATAACTAATATAGTCTAATAACGACTGCATTTTAAATTTGGCTCTGAAAGAGAGCGTTGAGATTCGCCCTCAGATGGCGTTTTTGGATCAATAGCCATCAGGACTCCTGTCTACTGCATGCCATCTCATCTCAGACAGTCTGTCGGCCCTCTTTACAAACAGTAAGAGAACAGAGGCGTCTGCAGCAGAAATGAGCACCTATGGCGGTGACAGTGGGGTGGTAATGGTGTTGGGCAGGTTTGGACCAGCTCAGCTGAACTAGAACAGATGGGTGAGACGGGAAGGTGAGATCTTCACCTGTCGCGGAAAGCTGGAAATGTTTGCTCTCCCACAGGTTATGCATCGCCCCATAAGGAGTGGATTATAAATAGATGACTTTGCTTTCTCGGTGCAACACAGAGTGCATTTTGCTTCACTTAGGAGCACAACACAATGCATTTGGATAGATCTTTCTGCTCGCTAGCGTTCAATAGCAACAGAAAGATGTATAATGGCCTTGTGTACAGCAAAGAGAGCACTGGCTTTTTTAAAACTGTCTTAGCAACCATCTGAAAACTCTCAAAAACATGTATTACTTTTACTTCAGACACCATTTCAAATCTTTCTAATAAAAAGAAAAAAAAATGCATTTATACTTAATGCATATATATATATAGAAACCTGGAAATATTGATTAATGCATATATTTAGAAACCTGGAAATATTGATTAATGCATATATTTAGAAACCTGGAAGTTAGGATTTTGGGGGGAAAAAAGATTCACTCATTTCAGGTCATTGTTTAAAAAAGCTATATATATATATATATATATATATATATATATATTAAAACATCAAATTTGTGACATTGAGCATGTGAAAAATAAAAAACAAAACAAAACAAAATAAAATAAAATAAGAAATGGCAATTACGTAAGAGAAGGTTAAAACCAACATCATAAAAAATATATTAAATTATACTTAAAAAAACCAAACTAATTTTTGACATTAAGCATGTGAAAAAATGTAATAACATAAATAAAATATGGCAATTAGGTGGTTAAAGCCAACATCGAATTAAAATATATTTAAAATAGTAAAAAAAAAAATAAAATCTACTTTGTGACATTGAAAATGTGAAAAATAAAATAAAATTAAATTAAATTAAATTAAATTAAATTAAATAAAATTAAATTAAATTAAATTAAATTAAATTAAATTAAAAAATGGCAGTTAGGTAAGAGAGGGTTAACACCAACATTGAATAAAAAAACAAAAAACAAATACAAATTTTTACATTAAAAAATCTTATTTGTGACATTGAACATGTGAAAGATAATAAAAAAATACAAAAATAAAATAATATGGCAATTAGGTAAGTGAAGGTTAAAATGAACATCAAATTAAGCATGTGAAATTGAGCATGTGAAAAATAATGAAATAAGAGATAATAAAATAAAATAAAATAAAATAAAATAAAATATGGCAATTAGGTAAGAGAAGCTTAAAACAAACATTTATTTAAAATATATTTAAAATTATTTTTAAATAATCTAATATGTGACATTGAGCATGTGAAAGATAATAAAATAAAATAAAATAAAATAAAATAAAATAAAATAAAATAAAAAAATAATATAGCAATTAGGGAAGAGAAGGTTAAAATAAACATCAAATTAAAATATATTTAAAATTGTTTTTATAAAAAAAATCTCATTTGTGACATTGAGCATGTGAAAAATAATAAAATAAGATAAATTTTAAATTTGTTGAGATTCTCCCTCTTGTACTTGGTGACACTGAGCATATGAAAAAGAAATAATAATAACTAAAATGTAAAATAAAATAAAATTAAATTAAAAAAAAGGCAATTAGAGAAGTTTAAAACCAATGGGTCCACCAGTAACCACTAACAGTTTCATGAATGAATCACCCAACATCACCATCATCACAAACTTAAAGAGACACAGAAATAATCACGAGTCATTGTAAGCTTATCATGATTTATAATATACTCATCCTCATAATCATTATTGATAGATCTCTTTACAGTTAGAATCTTTTGGAAGGAAAAGATGCATCTCTTGTTCTCTTTCCAAGATTGTCTTTTAGGTTTAGCATTAGTGTCCAGTTGTCCTTGTAAAGTGCATGACATGTATCACATCCAGAGAATGTATCGAGTCCTCCGTGTCTTGGTTCTTATATTATTGTGCTCAGATTTTCAAAGTTTTTTTTTTTTTTCTTTATCCTATAAAACAAAAGGTCTGTACAAGAAATGAAAGATCAGGCCTCCTGGATGACAATGTGGGGACAATGTCACATATACACATAGACACATGCAGACCAACACCTAATACCTCAGCTCATCCGCTGATGTGCACAGTTCATTATCCGACAACCCGCTGACATCAAGAGTATCTCCACAGACGGTGGAGAGAGGTGTGCTTCTACACAGAAACATAACATACGCTTTTACAAGCAGTCAAAGGTTTGCCATTCATAAGGCCTTGTTCACACAGGCAGCAAAAATTCGATTTTTCAGCATATAACAGATCAACATAGATATAGATCACATTCACCGGTCTTGATTCAAATCTGTTTTTTGCAGATGTGTACTGTTTTAGTAACCTTGTGTAAAAAGAAGTACACTTAAGCATACTTTTGACAAGTACTTGGTATGGAAATAATATTTAAAAAAATACTCAAGTGTGAACTGAATTTTTTCAGACACTTAATTGCATATTATTTACAATTAAATAAAACTGTATTATAGTTTAAATTAATATATTATTATTATTTTATATTGTTTACCCTAAAGTAGGGCCTAAGTACATTCCATTGCTGGGCAATGATTAATCACGATTAATCGCACCAAAAATAAAAGTTTTTGTTTATATAATAAATGTCTGTGTGCTCAATATATTTATTATTTATATATAAAGACACACACATACATTATATATTTTGACTTGCA
Source organism: Cirrhinus mrigala (assembly GCA_036247105.1). Lineage (NCBI taxonomy): Eukaryota > Metazoa > Chordata > Actinopteri > Cypriniformes > Cyprinidae > Cirrhinus > Cirrhinus mrigala. Next base: position 26,753,357 of record CM070029.1, read on the forward strand.
TGCATATATTTATATTATATATAAATATACTTAATATATAAACATAACATATTTTAAATATATATACATGCATATGTGTGTATTTATATACATAATAAATACACAGTACACACACATAGATTATGTACACAAAAACTTTTAGTTTGGATGCGATTAATCATGATTAATCGCTGCTCAGGAATAATAAGTTCATAAATCTGTCATCTTTAAAATATGGTTAAAGTTTACTATCTAAAAATTGTATGTTGTGTATTTAAATTTATTCATAATTACATTTGTAATGATAACAATACAAATTTAGTATATTTAAAATATATTAACTTTACGTAAAATATATAATAACATACTATATTTCAAATTATAATCGAATACTTTACATGAGCTTTAGTATGTTAGTCAACAAATGAAAAAAAGTGCACTTTAACACAACAAACTATTAAAAGAATTTTTTAAAATGTATTTTCATTTCATTTTCAAATTGCATTTAAGTTGACATTATTACAAAGTGTGTTAAGAAACACAATCATGATACTATACTTTCTTTAAGTACACTTAAGTGGCCTTTTATTTAATTGAAATTACTATTTATTTCTGCAATCATATAATCATATCTACAGGTTCAGATATTACCTCTGCAAGTATAGTCTTGTAAAAATATACACATTTAATTGCACATTTAATACAATTAAACACTTCTTTTTCACAAGGCTATGAATAGTCAGTTTGAATTTCAAAGGTTTTTTTTTTCATAATTCAGGGCTCTGCATGTAGGCTATATATAAAATTACAGGCAAAATTCACTTTGTGAACTATGGAGAATTCACTATATGCTACACAATAAATTAATGAAATGGATGAATAAAATACACCCTCAATTGTTGTAAAAGAAAGTAGCTTAGCATCTGGCTAATGCTAAAGTTATTACCATAGTGCGTGACCCTATCCACCTTATTCTTTAACACGCAAGTAAGCCTACAGACTAGACTTCCGGTTCATTAGCCGCTAGAGAGAAATAAGGAGAAGAATAACAATTTGCTGTAAAAGGTAGAAATATTTGTACTACAAACCAGTGTGTTCATAATTAAGATAATACATTAAAATAACATGGTAAGACACACCAATTTGCGATTTCAAGCTGCACAGCGAGCTGTTTTTTTTACAGCTAAAACTAGCTTGATGCAGATGAGGCCGGAAGCCAGACCCATAAATTAAGAAACTGCCGCACCCACTCTTACGGGAAAACATGGTATGAATTGGCTACAGTGTTTTAACAAACAGATCCAGTCACTTTAAAAATTGCAGCAAAGACAGTCAGTCCAAAACAGCTGGATTTGGAAAACAAATCGGATTAATGCACAGTGTGAACAAGGCCTAACTTTCACTTCAAAACAAGATGAGATGTTAGCACATTGCTCCCACCTCCATCAACGCCGAAACACCTCCGTTACGATCGTTTTCTGCATCACATCTGCTCCTCTCAATCTTGGTCTGTTCATCTATCTGTTTGTTCATTCGTCCACCCATCCTTATTTATATATACACTGTATTTCCATATTGCATGTACATGTTTATAGCAAATGAGGGCTTATGTTTGTTTTTTTTAAATCGATAAATCATGCCTGAGTGTGAACAGTAAAGCCTGCAATGACATTCAGTTGAATATTGATTAGATATAAAGGCTTGGTTTGATTGCTGATACATTTATATACCGCAGTAATCATTAGGCAAAGCTTCTATGACAATTACATTTAGAGGTTCTTTTTTTTCTCTCAGTGTTTGTGCTTAACGTATATGAAGTATACTAATACTACAATACATCTAGATTTGGATAAGGATTAAAGGATATAACTGCAGCGGTGAATTCGTCAAATATTAAGAAACTGCGTTACATGGCGGAGGTGTTTTATAAAGCTATAGCTTGTGTTAAGACAACAATGAAAGCAGCGGGTTTTTGAAAGTATCGTCACAAAGCTGTGCTCGTATATATAGGCGTTAAAAGTATTCGAAATTTCTAGAGTATTACAAATGTACAGACCGACTGTCGTAGTGAATATATTTAAAAACAATATATTCGCAATTTCAGACAGAACGAGGCAGCTATGGAGATGCTAATAAATATGATACTTTGAGAGCATCAGTTCGCTATTAAACGCTTACTAAAATTTCCGACATCTTATTAAGAATTCCTTCGTCTCAAAGACGATTTGTAGCCCTGGCAGTGTAAAAGGGCTTGTCCAATTACTGCATACCTTACATCCTTTGCATGGACATCCAATATAAAAGGGCTTCTGCATGCATTCAACAACACACACGGAAAAGAAAAAAAAAAAACACTGAGAAAGTCTGTTTTCCTGAGGCGATTGACAAGCATCCTCAGAGTGGCGTATGTTAGGATATACAGTCATTACAACAGAATGCGATCGGTGAGAGGAGGACAAACAATCCATTGTGATCCTAAAATATGCTTTTCTTTGAACAAATAATGAAGGAATGGATGCAAAATAATTTGTATGTATGAATAAATGCCTTATACTACTACAAATAATTCAACATAATTTTTTTTTTACTTCTCTTTCATGTCCTTTTCATAGATTTCGTACGTTTTCCTCACCAAATATTGTATTTTTCTGAGAAATATGACACATTATACATGTAAAATGGGTTGTGAACAGTTTTATGATTACTTTAAGTGACTTATCACATTCTTGACACAATTCATGTCTTTTCTAGAGACCAACGTGTGACCGGTGACCAAACGTGTCCTGTCCATTAAGGCTGAACGTAAACGTAATGGCTGCAATATGTCGCTCACTTTTTCAAATCTGTGAGACACTTCTCTGCTTTCTCTAAACATTTCCTCAAAACTAGTGAAAGCAGGTAACATGGCTTAGCATATGTTTAAACCCCAACCCTCGCTTGTTGAAGCTCTGGGCAGGGGAAGTCAAAGTGTTATTAGGTTAGGAAGTCTTGCATTTGGAAAGGGTGGAGTGAATGGCGCACCACGCTCTTGGATATGGCAGTACTGCCACATTAAGAGGCCTTTAAAGTTTTCGGAGAGAATTTGCATGGCCTCGATGGCCGGAGGCCTATAACTCATTCGGCCAGTGTAACAGCAAACATAGTGGCAGGGAGATCTGCCAAGTATTTTGGCAGTGGAGTGAATGTAATTCTGAGAAAAACCTTGGGCAGTTGAAAGTGTCTAAACTGGGGTGGTAGGGTATGTACTGTTTAGTTACCATAGTTTTTCTACGTCTCAGCTGTAAATTGCATAGGTCCTGAACCACTTGGAGTTCAAAACAAAAAGTTTTCTGCTATTATTTCACACTTTAAAGACCTCATGAAATGGTTTTACAAAAACAATGCCATGACTAAAGAATGAAGAGAAGAAAGCACTCAAAAATAAATACATATTTACAAAATAAATAAATAAATAAAATCAATAAGATATTTTTTTGTGATTTATTCGTTTCTTAAAAAAATATGATTTCATAAGTACACATGGCTACATTTTAATGGAGATGTACCTTTGCATATGCACGGTGTAGTTACATTATCTACCAGCAGGGGCTAACTATTGACACTAACCAGCCAAACTTGTTGGCACTAGAGAAAGAGACTTTATCATTATAGAGAGCATTTAATCTGCCAATTTTTTTTAAAATAAACAGAAAATGTCATCAGTATTTTAGTTCATTTTCAAAGGCTGAAAATCTGAAATATATCTTTATATACTTCTTATAAATCATAAACAACACTAGCATTTCAATGGCCTCTGGATTGAAAGGTTTTGATTTCATGAGGTCTTTAACATCAACCGACAATGCTAGAGAAACCATCTTTAGTTATGAGGATAAGCTACACACTAGACATGTCCAGTGTACCAACATTTAATGGGATAAAATCACCAGAATCCCTTGTTATTGAATCAGGGATTGAGATTGAGAAGTTAGATCTCCCCCATATCCAAATGTGGTGCTTTGAAATGCTTGTTTAGTTGGTGCATCTCACTCTCCCTTGCTTAATTAAACTAAACAACCTTGATGGTATTTCGACCCTGAAAGTGGGCTATTACACTATAACTAATGTATTAGCCTACTAACATAGTAAACTATTTGCAAAATCTTGCAACCTTAAAAACAAAACAAAACAAGCATTTATAATATTGCACATACCGTTAATCTCACAGAGAAAAATATTTATATTGATAAAGATATGAATACTTATTTCTAGTTCTGTAAGTATCATTCTTCCTACATGCATGCTACGAGGAATGTGTACCAGACATGCACCACAAAAGTAGTAGAATATTTCCTATCTCTTACAAAAGCTATTCAAGGAAGCATACAAGTTTTATCCAAATTCTCCAGCATCATATTATGAGCAGGATGCACCATGAAATGGCACTAAAATGTAAAAAGAACATAAAAATGCAATAAAGAGCGGCAGTGAACTTCATCTTTGGTGACCTGACTTAGTGAGATAGCGTTTTGCTGTTGTTGGCTGCAATGTCACAGTAAAATATCTACACTCCTGCAACCCCTCGTCAGGCGCTTGTAGGGGTAGATGTTCGTTACGAAAGACATATCTCATACACATGGAATGCTTTGGAAGTTTGCAATGCTGGGAAAAGTAAGTGACGGGAGGAAATGATGCAATGGAGGGCTGCTGCTCATGCAGTATAGTGGAATGACGACGATGGAAAAATGGGCGACTTCGAAAACAATCTCCGTTCCACTTTCAGGTCTGTTTACTCTAACACGGGACACACTGAGATCCTAGAATGCTGGCAGCAAAAGAGGGAAAAGGGGGCAGTTTAATCGGCTTTCTGGGCCCCCGAGACTGGTCATGCATGTATTTCACCGTCACAAGATGGAATGTAACATTTTTAGGTACCGCGCATGGTACGCTGTTGCGGCTGGCAGGACAGGCAGCGTTTGTGCATTCACAGAGAAACACATCCTCCATGATGACTCTTCACAAATATATGTTAACTCCCTCCGAGCCACTAATCAATTTGGAGTGACAAAATTGTTGTGCTTCCCAGGTACAAATAGACTCAAGGGGTCCTCAGGTTGGCAGTGAATGGGGGAATGGGAGTCAGGAATTGGTCCCTCTATGCTACGCTTGTATCTATTGGTTAGGCTACGATTTGGCTACTGTTGCAAGCAGAACAACTACTAGAACAGTCACACAGAAAAGACAAACTCCATGCAGACACTGAACACAAGGATGCAAAACAACGTCCCCCACCGATCAAGTGTTCCAGAACTTGCGACAGGGAATGGGGATGGAATGATGGACAGGTCTTCTGTACTGATCCTTCGCTCAAACGGACCCATTTCAGTTCTCCCGTCTTGCACGAGGCGTCTGAAGCCTTCAAAACTGGGGTTTGCGCTCCCCTACTTTATCCCACCTTCTTCGTCAAGGCAGTTCAAAGCGGTTATACATCTGTAAGCATTTTGGTGATGTTAACATAGTTAGTGTTGGTTAGGGTGCAGTTGCCGGTCTTGATGTTCTCCTCTCGAAAGTCCTCGTTGCTGTTGTTCACAGCTTCTTGGATTTCCATGTAGTCGGATTTGCTCATGGTTGACCCGCTGCGGCTCTTTTTCAGGTCCTCCGAGGAGTCTATCTTGGGGACGCTTGTCACGTTAAGATACTGGGCCTGTTCCTCGCCCTCTGTCTCTCGATGGTAGAAGTAGTTGAAGTTTGAGACTATGACAGGCACGGGCAAGGCGATGGTCAGCACACCAGCGATAGCGCACAGGGATCCCACAATTTTGCCTCCGATGGTAGTCGGAACCATGTCACCGTACCCTACTGTCGTCATTGAGACCACGGCCCACCAGAAGGCATCGGGGATGCTTATAAACTGCGAGTCCGGTTCGTCCGCCTCCGCGAAGTAGACGGCACTCGAAAAGAGGATGACTCCGATGAAGAGAAAGAAGATGAGCAGCCCGAGCTCCCTCATGCTGGCCTTGAGCGTTTGCCCGAGAATCTGGAGCCCTTTCGAGTGCCGGGACAGTTTGAAGATCCTGAAGACTCGTACTAATCTGATGACCCTCAGAATGGCAAGCGACATGGCTTGCTGCCCTTGCTGCCCATCCTCTGGCTTCTCTGCAAGCTCTGTGCCCAAGGTGATAAAGTAAGGTATTATAGCCACGATATCAATGATGTTCATTATATTGACAAAGAAGCCAGCTTTGCTGGGACACGCAAAGAACCGCACCAGGAACTCGAAGGAGAACCATATAATGCAAAGGGTCTCCAGGATGAAGAAAGGGTCAGTAAAGTAGGTGGAGGCATCGCTATTTGTCGAGTTTGAGTTGGACACGGACCCTCCCACGTTCTCCTCGCTGCGAAAAACCGGAAGTGTCTCCAGGCAAAAACTGACTATAGATATGAGGATGACCATGACGGAAATGATGGCGATAATCCGGGCAGGCCCCGAACTTTCAGGGTACTCGAAGAGCAGCCACACCTGCCTCTGAAACTCATTTTCTGGCAGGAGTTTTTCCTCTTCCTTAATAAATCCTTCATCCTCCCTGAACATCTCAATGGCTTCTTCCCCGAGCTCGTAAAAACGTATCTCCTCAGAAAAGATATCCAATGTCACATTGACAGGCCTCCGCAACCTGCCGCCTGATTGGTAGTAATAGAGAATGGCGTCAAAACTCGGGCGGTTCCTGTCAAAAAAGTACTCGTTCCTCAGAGGGTCGAAATAGCGCATTCTCTTTTTGGGGTCCCCGAGCAATGTCTCTGGGAACTGAGACAGAGTTTTGAGCTGCGTCTCAAAGCGCAGGCCGGAGATGTTAATGACCACCCTTTCGCAGCACTCATGGTCTGGTTCCGGGTCGTACGTGTCCTGTGGCTGACCCGGGAGAGCTGCGGCTTCATCGACTGGGTCGCCTGTGGCAACAGTCATGCTGTGAACGAATGCAACCTGCAGCTTTGGTCAGGATGCGACGATGTTGCCTCTAAAATTTGTGGGGAAGAAGCAGGGAAATTTGGGGCTTCCTTTCACTCGTTAACACCTCCCTCTTGCATTAGAACCCAGGAAACACTGAAAGAAATATAAAGCAGAAAAAGAGATTACTTAGGCCAACATGCATTCAACATGCTGACTGCAAGAAAGCAATGTGCTTAGTGAATATGCAACGCAATGCACAAAGTACTCATTTTGTTTTTGAACTAATATAGCAAGTTACTCAAACACCATCAAATCTGAAATGAAAGTGAAGAGACTTCAAAGCACCGCACAAGAACCCAAAGCATTGCTGCGAAGGAAATACACAGAAAGTATGGCTCTAGAAAACCAGGGCATCTAAAAACATCTATCAATCATATGGAGAAGTCAGCCTGACCACTTTACACATTGTATTTGCTTTTATCTGCCAAGTAGATCAATACTTGCCATGGCAAGACTGTATCATTCCTCTTAGGATTCAATTATGCACTGTAAATCTAATAACAGCCTGAGTGCACTTAAATCATAATTGGATATTCCAAAACCTAGCCAAATGCATTTCGCCAAGACAGCAAGACTACTTGAGACAGAAAAGATGAAGAAATGCAACACTGTCTACCTTAGTTCCCCATCAATAGGTAAAAAAAAAAAAAACATACATATCATACAATAACCACATTAACATGCACATAATTTTTCAATTAAGGTCTGTATAGTGTTTACTATTTAAGAGACACTGTGCAGTAACTGTTGTATTGTTTTCTGGAAATACTGCAGATGCTATTGCAATATATTTAGGTGACATTAGACTGATTTATTTTTAATGTTGTGAATTAAGGGAATCACATAGCCACATTACTCAATAAATGAGTTTCTTCAATAGTATGACTTTTACAAATGTGTGTATCTACTATCATGTAGAACTGCATGTGCATATAAATGAATGTTAAATTATGGTGGATTTCAGGTGTTGATTACATGATCCAAAATTGTAATTTAGATCATTTGGCATATGTGATACTGAACCACAAAACCATTTATAAGGGTCAGTTTATTTAAATTGAAAGCTGAATAAATAAGATTTCCAGTGATGTATGGTTAGTTAAGATAGAACAATAATTGGCCGAAATACAACTATCTGTAAATCTGGAATCTGATGGTGCAAAAAAAAAAAATCAAAATATTGAGAAAATCACCTTTAAAGTTGTCCAAATGAAGTTCTTAGCAATGCATATCACTAATCAAAAATTAAGTTTTGCTATATTTCTGGTACAAAATATCTTAATGGAGCATGAGCTTTACTTAATATCCTAATGATTTATGGCATAAAAGAAAAATTGATCATTTTGACCCATTCAATGTATTGGTTTTGTGGTCCAGGGTCACATATGCTGAAACCAGAATATTGGTTATCGATTTATGTAAGAATTTGTACAAACAAATTCTGATCAATATTGGAATATTCTTGTTACTTCAAACCACAACCAATGTCCCTGCTGCTTAAACCAGCCTAACACAGTTTGCTAGGCTGGTCTTAACTGTTTTAAGCCTGTCTCCCAGCCTGTCTAAGCTGTTGCTTAGAAGGTTTAGCCGTCAGGCCGGCCGGTTACTCAGTCTGAGCAGCTGAAAAGTGCTCTAAAACCATCCAACAGGCTAAGAGACCAGCTAAGACCAGCAAACCGGCTTAGGCTTCTTTTTAGCCGGGGGTGTAAATCTAAACCACAAACATATGAATCATTGCAGTGTGACTAATTAAACCTATTCACGTGTTATTCAAATAAAAAACAACTTGAAGCTTCCAAGAAGTCAGTCAGCTCAAGCATCCACAGACTGCAATAAGCAAAGAGTAGGTTACGCAAGCTTACCTGCAAGCATCGAGAGTCCCCAAAGCGCCAGAGAAATCATTTGTTAAATAATTGTGTTTACATGACACCGGCAGGACTAATAAAACGTCTCGTTGCCAGGGTCAGTGGTGTCTTTCAGCAGCCATTCATTACAGGTACTGCAATGATCCTGGTCTTCCTCCCGCCCGCTGCGCCAGATCTGCTGCGCCGGACTCGAATAAATCCAGCCGTGAATGCGCCTTCAGGACAAACGGGAGACATACAGCAGCGTGTCTCACAGAAACGAACGGAGGCAAACGCGAAGGGGACTCCCTTAAGGCGTTATTTGCAAAGCGCTTCCCATTGAAACGGTCCAAAGATGCTAAGGTCAGCAAAATCTGACGCCCCCTGTGTCCTCACAGTGTTGTCTCGACTCAATTCAGAGATCTGCAAAGAAACAGGGGAGCTGTTTGCGTTGGGCGTCGCCTCAAACATGCTCACATTACACAAGATAGTAACATTTAACACAAGAGACTGAGGAGAATTGCCTGAATACGTGTGGCCGCTCGAGTTTGCTGGCCGAAATGATGCTCTGAGGAGTGGCAACATCTTGTTGTTGAGCAAACGTGCTCATCTTACGGGCAAAAATCCATAGAGCATCACGTTTCAGATGTTCCCAGTCATAATTTTGCTGTTTGCTTGGGGTTTTTCCGTTGCGCAAAGACAGCGTCCCTCTTTTTTTTTAAGGTGTTATCCAATTGCCCAAAACCGAGTTTTGTTCGATTACAGGACACATATTCAGATTCCAGGCTCATGCACCCATGAAAAACACATCACACCGGCTGTGATCAGTGTTTTAACCCCTTCAAGCAAGCGCTAGGTGTCTGCAGTGACATGCTTCAGCAATAGGTTCCTCTCGCTAGGTGGATGATCAAAGCATGCCCATGCATTACTGTGCTAAAGGCATTCACGCATTTCGGTTCACTCAAGGCATTGATGCATCAAAGCATGCATTTAAAAGATCAAAATGAAAAGTCAACCTTCCCGAGTTGTTTTCAAGATGCAAAATATCCATCGAAATATGCACAGGGATTCCTCGTGCGCTTACTTGTGCTCTCCACGTTCATTTTAGGGAGTGGCGCGGCGCGAGCGAGCCTTTTCATGTCAAAGTCCAACTTTTCGTTTTTTACTCATAATTATTGTGCTAGAGCGAGCGGTTTCGGCTGCAGTTGGGCACTGCTGCGCATACAAAGGGACTACAGTGAGCTGTGCTGCTCTGCTGCTGCTGCTCACCACCACTCCTTACCGCTATACAGCGTGGGCAAATTAAAGGGGACGCGCCTCCTCTGCGCTAATACAGCTGCTGCTGCTGCTGGTACCTCACTGGCTGCTCACACAGAGAGCCTCTGGGATCAGTTTAAATATTATCAGAGTAAATCATTAACAAATCATTATCATATATTTATAATTAACATATAAATAAAAAAATAATACTTCTGTCCAAACAACCAAGTTTCTTTTTTATGTATTATTCTAAAATACTGTAAATAAATGTAATATTACATACAAATTACATATATATATATATATATATATATATATATATATATATATATATATATATATATATATATATATATATATATATATAATTTTCTAAAACAAGTAATAATAATAATAATAATAATAGTAATAATAATAATTATTATTATTGTCATATTACATTCATAATACAAATCATATAATTGTTTAGATGTATAAATGTTTTATATTATATTTATTATTAAAATAAGTATTCCTGTCTAAATGACCTTTTATCATTTTATTTATAACTAATTTTTATTTAATATTCTAAAATACTATAAGTAAATTTAATAACTTTTAATATATTTATATATAATATGTATTTATTATATATTTATATTTTCATTGTTAATGTAATATTTTTATTTAAATAATTCTATTTTAATTATTATACAATATAAAGTTGCCGTATTACACATTGTTTTGTAGAACATAACTGTTTATAATAAATATCAGGAACTAATTTAATTATATAAATGTTACATACAATTATTACTGACATGTACAAAATAGTATTCATCCAACTGACCTTTTATTGTTTAATGTATTACACCAGTTTTTATTTATTATTCTAAATTAGTATAAACAAAGGCAATATGTGAATATAATTCAATGTTATATTTGAAAATAAATAATGAAATGTATTTATAACATTTATAACATAAAAAGTTATATAACATTTAAATATTAATAATTAATATAATTAATTGTTATATATTTTATTTAATATGTTTATGATAAAATTAAACAACAACAACAACAACTTAGAAATCGTATATAAATGCCCTGTTAACCAACCACAACACGTTAGCACTAAAACACCAACTTTTACATGAGCATCAGCGCTCATACTATCTTTAAAATGCGTAAAGATCTATTTATAGACATATGTAATAAATATTTACTGAACATTATTATTTAATTACTTGTGATTGTAAGCAGCACACTTTTGACAGGCAAAAGAGCGGCATACAGTAACACAGACCTAAAGCCTCTTAAATGTAAGAGAAATTGAACCTTGATGTGCTGGAGTTGAGCTAATGTACACATATTTCTCTTCAGCTCTTAACGTGTGAATAATGATGTCCTAAGCATAATTAACAGCACTTTTTCCCTAAAACTTGCCTGACACTCTAATGAGTCCATCTATCTCTGCTGCTCCAGTCTGACTGAAAGACTGGATTTTAAGCCTTGATGTAATACATGAAGAACAAAGACTTGGGAAAACTAAATAGTCTCTTGAATCTGGCATATGCATTTACACTCAATATTTAATCATATTAGCTTATGTTGTATTCTTTTGCATGCATTTCAGACCTGCTAGAAGCCTTTGATAATTCGCACACAGGCCTGGCTGCTACTAGACCTGAATATGTCTGTTCATTTGTGAAGTGAAATGAGGAATGGGTAGCGTGAAGTTACAGTGGGTACATTAGGGAGGTGCCGAAGTCTCTCGGGGGACCGTTGCTCTGTTTGTGTGCGCGAGAGAGGACGAACTGTGCGTGCATGCATGCACATGCATGGAGAGCGGCTGATTGCACACTGCCGATGCATATTTACTAAACCAGCTAAATAAACAGCATCTGATGAGCTGAGCCAAATATGTAGCTTTATTGATAGCGCTGGACTGATGTGATGATGATTTGATGAAAGTGGGTATTATGGGCCGATGTTTGGACAAGGAGATGAGGAGATTAGGGTTTATGGTGACTGACTGATTTGACATGAGCACAAGGTTGAAAGGTGAAACCATCTCCATTTAGACTTACAGAGACAGTTTGTTCGCTCATTATCGTTATGATGTTCTGAACGAGGAAGCTATTTTTATTATTTGATTTGATTTTGTTCCCTTTTAAACTTTTTAAAGGAACACACCCCTAGAGTTAAACAGTTGAGTTTTACAATTTTCGAACCCATTCAGCCAATCTCCAGGTCTGGCGGTAGCACTTTTAGCATAGCTTAGCATAGATCATTGAATCCTATTAGACTGTCAGCATCTTGCTCAAAAATGACCAAAGAGTTTAGACATTTTTCCTATTTAAAACTTAACTCTTCTGTAGTTATATTGTGTACAAAGACGGACGAAGAATGAAAAGTTGCGATTTTCTAGGTCAATATGGCTAGGAACTATACTCTCATTTCGGCGTAATAGTCGAGGAACTTTGCTGCCGTACCATGGGTGCAGGAGGCGCAATGATATTACGCAGCCGTCAACTCTGCCAGCTGCAACTCTGCATCTACACAAACTTAGTGCTGGTCACTTTCAGGCGCTGTGTAAAAAAAATGTCGTCATTATATATGGGCATTTTTGAGCGAGATGCTAACGGTCTAATCAGATTCAATGATCTATGCTAAGCTATGCTAAAAGTGCTGCCGCCAGACCTGGAGATCAGCTAAATGGATTCGAAAATGGTAAAACTCAACGGTTTAACTCTAGGGGAGCTGGACAACGAGCCTATTTTCAAAAAAGTGGAGTGTTCCTTTAAACTTTAAAGAATATTTATGCATGACAGTTACCAACTGTCAACAATTAATTATTTGAGGAAAATGTTCTATTCTGCATATTCAAAGTGGTGCGTTAAAGAGACAGTTCACCCAAAAATGAAAATTACCTCATGATTTACTCACCCTTAAGCCTTCCTAGGTGTATATGACTTTCTTCCTTCAGACGAATATGATCAGAGTTATATTATAAAATGTCCTGCCTCTTTCAAGTTTTACTGAAATGGTGTGAATGGGAGTTGAGATTCTGAAGACCAAATTTTCCTCAGACTGAAAAATGTACTAGTTTTGGAGTCACTGGTGGCAAAATGCTATGAATAAAATTCTTGTATGTTATAATTGAACCTTAAAGGGATAGTTCACCAAAAAAAAAAAGAAAAGTACTCCATGATTTACTCACCCTCAAGCCATCCTAGGTGTATATGACTTTCTTCTTTCAGACAGTTATAATCGGAGTTATATTAAAATATGTCCTGGCTCTTGCAAGCTTTATAATGGCAGTGAATGGCTGTTGAGATTTTAAAGCTCAAAAAAGTGCATCCATCCATCATAAAAAATGCTCCACACAGCTCTGGGTGGTTAATAAAGGCTTTCTGAAGTGAATCAATGTGTTTGTATAAGAAAAATATCCAAGTTTTGTTTACAGCAAATATAAGCCTTTTGGCTTGTATTTAAATCCTCCAACATTTTTCTTTACGCTTTGTACTTATAATTCGTGAGCTGTGTTTTGTTTTGCTCTCTCCTCTGTGCTACCGTGTTTGCCTACATCATCTGCTGAAAAGCTGCTCTCTCGTGAATGTGCATACGTCAGTTATAACAGTTTATAAAGTTTTAAATATGGCTGTTTTTTCTTACAGAAATGCATTGATTCACTTCAGACCTTTATTAACCTCCCAGAGCTGAGAGGAGCACTTTTTATGATGGATGGATGCACTTTATTGAGCTTTAAAATCTCAACAGCCAGTCACAGACATTATAAAGCTTGAAAAAGCCAGGACATTTTTTTTTTAATATAACTCTGATAGTATTAATCTGAAAGAAGAAAGTCATATACACCTAGGATGGCTTGAGGGTGAGTTAATCATGGAGTACTTTTCATTTTTTTGGTGAACTATCCCTTTAAGGTTCAGTTATAACATACAAGAATTTTATTCATAGCATTTTGCCACCAGTGACTCCAAAACTAGTACATTTTTCAGCCTGAGGAAAATTTGGAATTCTGTACAACTACTTTAACGATACTTTGGTTCTTATGTCTAGAACTGTGTGTTTATTTCGTCCATTGACACATCCATTGTATAACAATCATACCCATTTTACCTCCTCTCCCACCTCAAAATCTGAATGCAGAAGACTGAAAATGAAAGCAAAGCCCTCTTTACCCCCAATCTGTCTTGCCATCATTACAAACGGAGTGCTAGTTAATGGACACATCACAAATGGATTTAAACACCATCTGGTTCTGAGGTACTGCAGGACACATGCTAGTGAAATGCAATTCCTGAGATGTCCAGAAATAATGTTTACCTGCCGATATTATGACGTTTCATTTCAAGCCAAACAGATCCTCTTGGCAGAATAGCTAATGGTAGCATGCTAATTCTCAGTGGATTCCCGTTCAGTACTGAACTTGGTCACATAGTGGTCTATTTAAAACTATATTTAGGTTTGTTTATTTGGATAACTGAAACTAGATAAGTGAAGTCTGGATTTGATCCAAATATTCATGTTCCTTTCTTCATTTCCTCCCATCTCCACACAGCTACTGCTATGTTCATGTCTCTATAGCTCACTCTGTATGGCCGTCTGCAGTCCTCCCTGTCAGTCTGCTAATTATTTATGAGGAAACATGCCCATTATAAGGAAAGCATTTAAAATGCAGCCCCTTCCCCCAAAACAAACAGCCTAACAAAAAGGTTTGCATTGCATTAGCTTGACTGTCTTAATTATTCTTTCAATGTTTGACTTCAGGCATTCTTGTTTATTGGTTTCATTAAGTTGGCTTGAGAAAGCCAACTTACTGATCTCCTATATAAGTTTCTTCTTCTTCTTCTTCTGAGCCAAAACTTAGTGAGTATCTCCACCTAGAGCTTTAAAGCTACAACCACCAAACTTGGGTCAGACCTTTAAACTGGTCTGAAGTTAGTTGCTATATATTTTCTAACCGATCTGGCTTACTGTTTTCGAAAACCAGACTATCAAAACCACCTAAAATCCTACAGACTTTCATTGAGGGGGTGAAGACTTTTATACAAAGAGACATATGGTGCATCTAAGCTGTTTATTGCTATAGCAAAGTTTAACAACTCCCTACTTACTCCCTGCTTTGGCTGAACTCCCAGGCTGGTTTTAAAGTAGTTTAAAGTGGTTTGGCCACATTTTAGCGGGTCTGGCTGGTATTAGCTGGCCAACCTGGGAGACCTTAAAAAGACTAGCCAAGGTTTAACCAGCTATTTTCAGCTTAAACCAGCTATGAGAAGATAACCAGCCTAGGCTAGTTTTCACTGTTTTTTACTGAATCAACTGGTTTTAGCTGGTTTAAACATGTTAATCATGCTAGAAACATGTAATCATGCTAGTAAGATACTAGTAACTTGCTAATCATGTTAGCAACATGCTATTAGCATGCTATTCATGCTAGCATCATGCTAATAACATGCTAATTATGCGACAAACACACTAGCAACATGCTAGTAACTTGCTGATTATGCTAACAACTGCTAGTAACTTGTTAATCATGCTAGTAACATGCTACTAACTTGCTAACCATGTTAAAACATGCTAACAACATGCTAGTAACATGCTAATAACTTGCTAATCATGCTAGAAACATGCTAGTGACTGGCTAATCATGCTAGCAACAAGCTAATAACATGTTAAATCATGTTAAGAACATGCATTTGCTGATGACACCACAGTGGTCGGACTCATTTCGAGAGGTGATGAAGTAGCGTACAGGGAGGAGGTCCTGAAGCTGGCAACCTGGTGCTCAAAGAATAACCTAGCTCTGAACACCAAGAAAACCAAAGAGATCATTGTTGACTTCAGGAGGCACAGCACCGACTTAGCCCCACTATACATCAATGGCGAGTGTGTGGAGAGAGTTCATACTTTCCGGTTTCTTGGTGTCTTCATCTCGGACAACATCTCATGGACAGTGAACACCACAGCAATTATTAAGAAGGCCCAGCAGAGACTTTACTTCCTGAGAGTTCTCAGGAAGTACAATCTGGATTCCAGCCTGTTGTTGACCTTCTACCGTGCGTCCATTGAGAGTCTGCTGACATACTGTATTACTGTATGGTATGGTAGCTGCACCATGGCAGACAGAGAGAGGCTTCAGAGGGTAGCCAAAGCAGCACAAAAGATCATCGGCTGCCCTCTCCCCTCCCTGCTGGACATTTACACCTCCCGCTGTCTCAGCAGAGCTGAGAACATAATTAAGGACAGTTCACATCCTGCTTCTGATCTGTTTAACCTGTTGCCCTCAGGAAGGCGCTACAGGTGCATCAGAGTTAAGACAAATAGATTTAAAAATAGTTTTTTTCCAAAAGCTATTAGCATTCTTAATTTACACTTGCACTGACCCCATACATGCATATACACGGTCTGACTTGAATTACACTGGACTTATGCATTATACATTTCATTGTGCAATATTATTTTGACAGTTGAATGTATCTACCTTGAATATATTTATTAATGTGCAATAACTTTCACAATTACTGTGCAATTTAATTGTAAATCTCTCTCGCGCTATTGTAGAAACTGTTTATTCCATTTCATTCTATCCTCCTCTATCCCCTATTTGCACTACTATGGTTATTTACTGTAAGTTTTGTTATGTTGTATTGTAAGCATATCTCTTACATGTTGCACTGAGAAGTGAGATGCTCTTAATCTCATCGTACATGTATATAATGTACATTGTATATGTGTACAGTGACAATAAAAAAAAAAAAAAGGCATTCATTCGGCATTCATTCATGCTAGCAACATGTTAATAATGCCAGAAACATGCTAGTAACATACTAATCATGTTATAAACATGTTAGGAACATGGTAGTAACATGTTAATCATGCTAGAAACATGCTAATCATGTTAGAAATCAACATAGTAACATGTTAATCATGCTGGAAACATGCTAGCAACAAGGTAATCAGGCTATAAGCATGCTAGTAACTTGCTATTATTGCTGATTATGCTAAAACATGCTAACAACATCATGTCAACTTTCATACTTTTAAAAATGCTTTAAACTTTTAGACTAGGCTTTCTCAAGCCAACTCAAAGTTTGTTCTCAAACTTTACTCATTTAGTTTCACTTTATAATTGTAAATATGACTTTGCAATGAATTTTTTTTTCTTCAGGATAAACCCATTGAGATGCATCATCTTGTTTTCCAAGGGGTCCTATCACTTCCTCAAATGATAAAGTTGTCTTATCTGAATCAGGAGAGAAATATACACAGCTCTACACAAATTCCGTGTAGAATTCAAATGTGTCTGTGCCGACTCGTGCATATGATCCCCTCCATGCTATCGCCTCTGGACTTTGGTTCGTGTGACACAACACGAAACCAGACTTAATTTGCTCTAACCAAATGCATATTTATCTGAATCGCTGCCTATCCCCTATATAGTGCACTACGTGCTATTCACCATACAGAAAATACAAATTCTGTGAACAAGTGACTGATTTCAGCTGCAGCTTCAGCACAGGGGGCGGGACAATTAAGATTCTAGAGAGCATTTAATTGGACAGAAAGTTTAATGAGAAGCTGAAGTGCATGGTGATGTCATCAAAATCGTTGATCCTTATTGGTGGAAGTGGGAGACTGTAAGTTTTGAATGCGGATGTCTTGTAAATGTGAATTTTGTCATTGTTTTAAAGTACACCAGCATAACATTAAGGCTAATATATTCATACTAAAAGCCAAAAAACTTCAATTTTGATTTCATGGGGACTTTAATGCTATATATGTTTCTTACAAACACGAAGCTTTTCTCTTTACAAGATTGTAATTGATGGACTGGATTACTTATTAGCTATTTGGACTCTCATTCTGATGGTACCCATTCAATTCAAGTGATGTAATTTTTCAGCATATTAAAAATTTTGGGTGAACTATTGCTTTAATTGACACTAATTAGAGAAGAAAAACACATTTAAAAAAAGAAAAAGTTAAAATTAGAAATTTTTGGTAACACTTTACAATAAGGTTCATTAGTTAACATTAGTTAATTACTTTCGTTAACATGAACTAATGAACAATACTTCTACTGCATTTATCTTAGTTAATCTTAATTTCAGCATTTACTAATGCATTATTAAAATCACAAGTTGTGTTTGTACATTACATTTAACATTAGTTAATGCACTGTGAACTAACATGAAAAATGAACGACTTTATTTTTATTAACTAACATGAACAAAGATGAATAAATATATAATAAATGTATTGTTCATTGTTCGTTCATGTTTGTTAATACAATAACTAATGTTAAAGAAGTCCACTTCCAGAACAAAAATTTACGGATAATGTACTCCCCTTGTCATCCAAGATGTTCATGTCTTTCTTTCTTCAGTCGTAAATTATGTTTTTTGAGGAAACATTTCAGGTTTTCTCTCCATATAATGGACTTCTGTGGTGCCCCCAAGTTTGAAATTCCAAAATGTAGTTTAAATGCAGCTTCAAAGGGATCTAAATGATCCCAGCCAGGAAAGAAGTGTCTTATCTAGCGAAACGATCGTTTATTTTCTAAAAAAAAAATAAGTTTAAAAACTCCCATCTCATTTTTCCTCCAACTTCAAAATCATCCTACATCTCTGCAGAAGTACCAACCCAGTATTTACAAAGTGAACATGCAAAGAAGATCAAACACCCTTTACATAAAAAGTAAAATAGCAAAATAGGGTAATTTTGAAGTTGGAGGAGAAAATGAGATGGGAGTTTTTCGACATACCCTAACTGTCATGAACCGGAATACACAGAGTTCACGCAGAGCTAGACAAGATGAGAATTTGAGGTTAAAAACTATATACATTGTAATTTTTGAAAGAACTTTAAACTACATTTTGGAAGTTCAAACTCACGGTCTCCATTGAAGTCCTCTATATGGAGAGAAATCCTGAAATATTTTCCTCAAAAAACACAATTTCTTTACGACTGAAGAAAGAAAGACACATCTTGGATGACAAGGGGGTGAGTATGTCATCTGTAAATTTTTGTTCTGGAAGTGAACTTTTAACAAGTGACACCTTATTGTAAAGCGTTACCTGATTTTTTCATAAAAATATGAAATACTCAATGCAAGAAGACATTATTTTGATCAAAGATGACAGTAAAGATTTCTATTTCTGTTTTTTTTTAAATATTATATTAATCAAAGCTACAGTTATGTATAACTTTTGTCATAATAATAAATGTTATTATAACAATATAATAATAATAAATGTTAGTAAATCCGCATATCAGACTGATTTCTGAAGGATCATGTGACACTGAAGACTGGCGGAATGATGTTGAAAATTCAGCATTGCATCACAGGAATAAATTACATTTTAAAATACATTAAAACAGAATACAGTTATTTGAAATTGTTATAATATTGCACAGTTTTGCTATCTTTGCTGTATCTTTAACTAAATGCAGCTTTTATTTAAAAAAAAAAAATATATATATATATATATATATATTTCTTTTGATTGGTAGTTTAAACCATTCATAAGTGCAAATGACGATATAAAAGGTAACATATTTGAAATAAAAATATCAAACTATTATTTTGACTAACACTTACTGTAATTAAACCTGCACCAACCACCTGAGAATAGAGTTCATCTTTTTCATTAAAACTGTTATTATAGTTTATGCATGATTCAGTGTTTGCTCCATGATCTCCCAACGCTATTTTGTTGTGTTATTCAATTAGATATCTTAATAATGTTGGAGTTTTTAATATTACTTACTGCAGTCCTATGCAATCTCACACACCAATAACTAATATAACAGGTTCAACTGTTAGTAATAGTTTGAGGGGATTGCATGCGTGTATTTTTGTGTCAGCGTGCGTGTTTGCAGGAGCCAAACAGCAGTGAGCTTGTGATCATGCCCTTTCGAGCTGGGACCGGTTTGCTCAGGAGACCTTGACGCTTCACCGTAGCAACCAGCGCAGGAGACTGCAGTACACAATGACTCAGACTAGCTTTAGTTCTTTAACCACACACACACACTGCAGATTACAAAACTCTCACCAATATTCACCCCTTTATATTTATACAGAGCACAAGCGGTTTTGTCATTTATTATTCAGCGTCACGTTTTCCTAAAATAGCTCTGTTTTAAATAACCCAAAATGGCTTTACTTTGCTGTTCGTTTCCAACATACACACAGGCGGATATGCTCCGGCTGTTTGTCAGAGCTAGCAAAATGCTAGCCTAATTTAAGAATGAGCAATGGAAACGCCACACAGAACGGGGACAGGAAACCTGTTAGTGGAGAATCTCCCTGTGAGATGATATCTGTACAACATAATTGGTTTACACATTATGACATCACTTCCTTCATACTGCTCCACAGTAACTCTCTTGAAGGTGCCCTTCGCCTGATATTTTTAGTTAACCGTCTGGGCGGTAACTCCACCCCTCCCCCATCATGCATTTCAGTGGGTCTGGGTTCCATACAGCTAACCTGGTGTCATATTGTGCGCGCCGCCTCTCTGAATGGATAATTCCTATTGATTTTAGGCGAGAGTTCACTTTCCTCCTATTCTGGCGAGTGGAAAAATCCATAGAAGGTCTCCCTGCTCATTACCTGTAGAGCTTTTGCTGGAATAGACAAATACACTGACTGGAACAAAACAGCCGGGTTGGTCAGATCAATTCGGCTTTCATGAGCTCTGCGATTAGATGCGTATTCAATACAAGCCACGCGTTTATATGCATATGCACACATGCCGTTTTTTCTCCTTGAACGCGTGGGAGGGAACGCATTGATTCGGTTGACACATCAAGGTCATTGGGCTCAGTTTGCTTTTCCAGTCACTTTCTCGAATGCTGTGACACTGTTTCTGAAGCAGGCCTTTCTCTCTCTCTCTCGGGCTGTTCTTGAGCCCTGAGGAGACTGTGAGGAAAGAGCACACCTGCCGTAGCGACAGAGAGCACTCTCACTCATCACCTCTGGCATACTATTAAGATGTACCTGCTCCCCTTGCTGTGCTCTAGGTCAAACAAGAATAATTCAGGAATGGTGCACAGCAAGCAAACTACAGCAAACTGGGACAGAAGCTTGTGTTGGCAGACGTACCAGATGGAAGAACTAAAGGTGAAATGAATTGTCCTTTACTGCTATTTGCAGCTTTGAATAAATATTTATAACAGGCGTATGCTAAACAATTATTCTATTATAAAAGCTCAGAGGCATAATGAGTGTATTAATTCAGTCACACTCTAGTCTGGGGAACAGTTCTCACTTTTAACTATGACTTTTGCCTCAGTAAACTTCTAATTTGCTGCTTATTAAGGTAGTTATTAAGTCTAAATCTAAAAAATGTGGGTGTGCAGAATATGTATTTAAAGTGATAGTTTACCCCAAAATGAAAATTACCTCATGATTTACTCATCTTTAAGCCATCCTAGGTGTACGCTGCAAAAAAGGCTTGTCTTAGTATTTTTTTATTTTTTTATTTTTTCTGATCAAAATATCTAAAATTTCTTAAATTAACATGCATTTACTAGATAAGCAAAATGACGTAAGACATTTAGTCTTGTTTCCAGGGGAGAATAAACTAAATTAAGTGCATTTATCTTAAAACAAATATTCTTAAAACAAAAGTATTTTACTTACTCCACTGGCAGATAATTTTACTTGCTTAAAACAAGACTAAATTACTTACGTCATTTTGTTATTCTAGTAAATGCATCTTAATGTAAGAATTTTTTAATATTATGACTAGAAACAAGACAAAAAAAAAAAAAGTAAGATAAGCCTTTTTTGCAGTGTATATGACTTTCTCCTTTCAAGAAGAGTTGTATTAGAAAATGTCCTGGCTCTTCCAAGCTTTATAATGGCAGTGAATGGCTGTTGAGATTTTGAAGTCCAATAAAGTGCATCCATCCATCATAAAAAGTACTCCACGCCGCTCCAGGGTGTTAATAAAAGCATTCTGAAGCAAATCGATGCATTTGTGTAAAAAAAAAAAAATCCATATTTAGAACTTTACAAACCGTAATCTTCCGCTAACTGTCGTACGCACATTCACGAGAGAGTGCCGTTTCAGCGGATGATGTAGGACGTAGGCATAGTGTAAGCTCTGGTGAGAATATGCTAGTCTTACAGCAAAGGAAAACCAGTCTCCTCTTGGCTTATACTGAAATCCTCCAGCATTTTTCTTTACAAATCTTCTTTGAATTTTTTTGACCAATGTTTTGTTCTGCTTCCACATTCCTCACTGCGTTCACCTGCATCTGCTGGAATGCCAGTCTCTCATGAACACATGTATGACAGTTAGTGAAAGCTAGAGATTATGGTTTATAGTTTTAAATATGGATATTTTTCTTATGTAAACGCATTGCTTCCATTCAGAAGGCCTTTATTAACCCCCTGGAGCCATGTGGAGCACTTTTTATGATGGATGGATGCACTTTATTGGACTTCAAAATCTCAACACCCATTCACCCAGGATATTTTTTAAATATAGTTCCGATTCTATACGTCTGAAAGGAGAAAGCCATATACACCTAGGATGGCTTGAGGGTGAGTAAATCATAGGGTAATTTTTAATTTTTGAGTGAACTATGTCTTTAATATGTGTTTCATATGTAATATGTGTTTTATAAGTACTAATAAACAGCCAATATACTAGCAATATGCATGCTACTAAGCAACTAGTTAATAGTTTAGAATTGGTCGCTAAACTAAAGTGTTACAATTATTTTGAATTAAATTTATTATATAACAAATTACACAAAACCCAAATGATATATGAAATGAAATATCTATAATATCTTTCTGACTGGGCAGAATTGGCTAGATTTTAATTTTCTACAGTCCCTTGTGAAAAAGATGTACACATTAGCATGTTTTTTTTTTTTTTTTTTTGTTAAAGTATTTATCATGGAAATAATATATTTAAGCATATATATAAATAATAAAATATAATTGCATGTTAATTGCAATTAAATATAAATAAAAATAGTTTTAATTTTAGTGAAAATTAGGAATGGTTTTTGACCCAATTAGCTATAACTTCAGTTCATCTTTATATTTAATTTTATAAATAATTCCATAGTCTTTGAAATATGGTTAAAGTGTACTGCTGAATGTAATGACAAGATTTATGATCAACTAAAATGTATTTTAATTAATTTTAGGGCTTATGCACAATTAATCGCATATAAAATAAAAGTTTGAGTTTGCCTAATATATGTGTGTGTACTGTGTGTAATTATTATGTATATATAAATACAAACACATTCATGTATATATTTAAGAAATATTTACAAGTCTATGTATTTATTATAATTTTTTATATAATTTATATTATATATAAATACAAATATTTTGTACATAAATAACATATTTCTCTTAAATATATACATTAGTTTGTGTGTATTTATATATACATAATAATTACACACAGTACACACACATATATACGGCAAACTCAAAATTTAATTTTGTATGTGATTAATCGCGATTAATCGTTTGACAGCCCTAATTTCTATTAAAACGTGTTTATTGTGTTTAAATATATTTATAGTTACACATTTGTAATGATTAAGCTACAATTTAGACCATTTAAGATAAATTAAAACTAATCCTGAATACAGATAAAATCATAATCAGTTAGTTTACATGTGTTTTAATATGTTAGTCAACACACCAAAATAAGTGTACTTCTTTAAAGCACACTGTACTTCTTGCAGGCCAAAGTCTTATACATTAAACAGAGTGTCTATTTTACACTAAGTCTGCCCACTAATGTGTGATTGGGCTATAGTCAACACTACAAAAGACGATCATCAAACATCACTTCCAGCGTGTGCTTCAGGCTTTCTGACGTGACTGACCCAAGTTTGAACCTGCCTTTTAGCAAACTTTTTTCTCTCTTTTCAGATCTTATATCACATAGGAAAGGTGTTCTTTTTTCAAAAAAAATGAAGGAAATAATCAAAAAGTTGAAAATAAAGTATCGGGTAGGGTTAGGGTAGGTGTTGGGAGGGCTTTATTGTCCCAGCAAGGTGGCATCCATTTAATAATTTGATTCAAAGTTATAATTTACACTCAGTATGTCATCATTGCATACTGTTTTATAATATACTACAACACTGAGGTGCAGATAATTGTCTGCTATTTTCACTTAGTATAAATAGAATCTGCTTGATTTGAGACATCATTCATGTTTTTAACACGGACACAAAATATTGAATTATTGTAGCATTAAGACATTTTGTAAGTGCCGTGTTCTATCAAAAACAGTCCAGTTTAACAGTAGCCTTCTGAGGATCTGTTTCATCAGGACGTGTTTGCTTGATGTATGTGAGTGAAGCTTTCACAAACTGCCACATGTCGTCCCAGTGAACTCTGGGATATGGGCCATGAGAATATATACTCTTGAAAAGGCCTCCGGGGGTTTTCTGTGTGCTGGACCGTGCAATGGAAAAAAAGGTAGAGCCAGGCCTGGAGGATAAAGGAAAACCCCCTCAGCTCCAGTATAACCGGTCCTCACTCCGGCAGACAGCATCTCGGCAGGATCCTGGAACGATTCCTCCAGTGTGGCATCCTGTGTGGAAGAAGCCAGCAGTGTGGGATGGACATGGAGAAGACCATCTGGTTTGAGTCAGTTAGGACTCCATAAGGGGATTTATAGAAGCGTGTATTAGTGTGTGTGTGTGTGTGTGTGTGTGAAATGACGGATGGTGTGTGTTATGGGAGCAGGTGCGAGCATTCAGACCCAGTGTAGTGAATAACCGCTCAAGGCAGATTCACTTACGAACACCACAGGCTATAGCATAGAAAATGACTGACGGACCTTCGTATGGTGGTGATATGGTGGGCGCAAGTGGCACACAGATTAACATTTATGTAACCAACCCTCAGATGATAACAAACGTAGGTTCATTCAGTTATTAGAAGCCAATCATTAAAACGTAAACACCTACTACACAAGCGAGAGATAGAAGGACTCCATCTGGTCACAGTTTGACAGCGTTTCCCTTCAACTCCCTCTCCAAAATGGTGACAATCCAACCCATCTGTGGCCACAACATGACAGCCATAGAAACTAACCGCTCAAGCGTCATCAGCTGTAGGCTTTTCCATTCCCTCAACTGTGTGACAACAAATTTGATCTTCAATATTACGTAGGAGAAAATTCTAGAGATAGTTCACCTAAAAATGAAAAAATTCTGTCATTAATTACTCACCCCCATGTCGTTCCAAAACGTAAGACCTTTGTTCATCTTCAGGACACATATTAAGATATTTTTGATGAAATCCAGAAGCTTTATGACCCTGCATAGACAGGAATTCAACTGACATGTTCAAGGCCCAGAAAGGTAGGACACTGTTAAAATAGTCCATGTGGCATCAGTGGTTCACCAGTTATGTTCTGAAGCTACGAGAATAGAAAAATAACGACTTCATTCATGCGTCATGGTACTTTTATGAACATTTGTCGAAGACTGTCACGGAGGAGAAAAAATGTTGAATAAAGTTAATATTTTTGTTTTCTTTGCACACAAAAAGTATTCTTGTAGCTTCATAAAATTATGGTTGAACCACTGATGTCACATGGACTATTTGCACGATGCCCTTACTACCTTTCTGGGCCTTGAACGTTGTGTTGCTGTCTATGCAGGGTCAGAAAGCTCTCGGATTTCATCAAAAATATCTTAATTTGTGTTCTGAAGATGAATGAAGGTCTTACAGGTTTGGAACGATATGAGGTTGAGTGATTAATGTAGGGCTGTACCCTAATAGTTGACTAAATGTTAGTCGATGAGAAGAAAAAAAAAAATCCACAGAAAGTGGGGAAGTCATGCTGTCCGTGACGGACAGATCGTTAATAGCTGGTCTATGTGGTAATATAGTACATCGGGCAGGACATCCAAATGCTCACCTATTATTCATTGACCTCAAATATTGATTTTCATCTGAAAAATGTATGTAGTAGCAAATTTAAATGGCAGCTCAATCTAATGTTAACCTAGAAAAATGTGCGCTATTCAAGCGTCTGTGCGGAGTGTGGAAGCTGAATAGTATACGTTCACTGCATGACAGATGGAGGAGCCGGTGCGCTCACTTGCTCTTAAAATACTCTGTCATTTTTGGTCATGCAGATAAAAGTAATACATCTTTAGAATCTGTAAAGACTCTACACTTATTTGTGTGCACTCAGAATAACAACGAAACACTGTGCTTTTGTAAAATAATGAAAGCAAACAGTATGTGATTGCTTCCGTCTCAGTCTCTGAACTTTCAAAAACTTTGAAACATGCAACTAATAGTCGACTAATGCTTAAAATGAACGACTACTAGTCGACCAGAAAAATCTTTTGGGGGCAACCCTAAATTAATGACAGAATTTTTATTTTTGGGTGAACTATCTCTTTAACAGTTCAGAAGATTAATGTACTCAGGTCAGAAATTTAGCAATTTAGCAAGTCACCACAACTGTTTTTAACATTGATAATAATAATAAATGCTTTTGAGCAGCAAATTAGAATGATTTCTGAAGGATCACGTGACAATGAATACTGGAGTAATGATGCTGTAAAATTCAGCTTTGCATCACAGAAATAAATTATTATTATTTTAAAATATTTATAAAAAAAATAGATTTTAAATGACAGTATTATTTCACAATATTACTGTATTTTCTGTATTTATGATTGAATAATTGTAGCCTTGCTGAGCAGAAGAGACTTCTTTCAAAAACATTTAAAAACATCTTACAGACCTTGTAAACATACAGTGAAAACATACAGTATGTTTGCACCTTTAGAATAACACCTGATTTAAAAAAAATGAAGAATAAGCACAGATTCAGCTCTTTCAGAGCATTTACGACAGAAAAACACGTCATGATCTATACATTTCAGAAAGTCAGCAGTTATATTCTGCTATTTCATGAGAAATGCACATTGGGGACAAAAGTCACTGAGGAAAACTTAAAGGAGAAGTTCACTTCCAGAACTACAATTTACAGATAATTTACTCACCCCCTTGTCATTCAAGATGTTCATGTCTTTCTTTCTTCAGCTGATAAGAAATTATGTTTCATGAGGAAAACATTTCAGGAATCATCTCCATATACTGGACTTCAAAGGTGCCCATGAGTTTGAACTTCCAAAATGCAGTTTAAAAGCAGCTTCAAATGGCTCTAAACAAAACAAATTGACAATTTATATACTTTTGAACCTCAAATGCTCGTCTTGTCATCTCTGCATTTAAACTACATTTTGAAAGTTCAAACTCGCAGGCACCATTGAAGTCTCCTATATGGAGATGATTCCTGAAATGTTTTCCTCAAGAAACATAATTTTTTATTGAGTGAAGAAAGAAAGACATGAACATCTTGAATGGCAAGGGGGTGTAGTTCTGGAAGTGAACTTCTCCTTTAATATCTTTTGCTGATTTAAAAAAAAAAAATAAAAAAAAATAAAATAAAATACATCAAGTCGTTCCAAATCTTTATGACTTTCTTTCTTGTGTGGAAGATATTTTGAAGAATGCACCAGTTGCTTTTTTCCATACACTTACAATGAACCTTTAAAACATACAAAAAAGCACCTAAACAGCATAAAACAGCCAAATGCCACATTTACATCAAACATTTACATTCACATTCCCAGCACATTTGTCTAAACATCTCCTTTTGCTTTCCTTAGAATAAACAAAGTCATACAGGTTTGGAGCAGCATGAGGGCTAGTAAATGACAACAGATTGTTCATTTTTACTTGAACCATCCCTAAGAGTTTATCTCCTCAGCTCATGAAGCGAATTTTACCCTATTATTTTAAAATAACCAACGTAGAGTAATGAGTGAGGCGTCTTCTTCTGTATTTAGCATCGGTGACTCATATCCTGCAGTGGCATGCGTACGGGTGGCGCCCCCCTTTCCACATTAGTCGTATTAATAGTATATCACTACAGAATGCGACGAGGTATCATTCACGGATAAACCTATGAATATTTTCCCATCAGAATGAAACGAAACAGCTAAAAAGAACAATGCTGAGAACTGTATGTGCTTACTCAAATTGTCCTTTTTTCCAACTTGGACTAAAAGATTCTCTGCAGTACTTGAAGGTCATGCAACTGGGCCACTGCAGCACGCCTGGCTTTTTCAAAGACACATTTAACTATAAAACACTGAAGAAGACATAGTACAAAAAGTACTGTACTTTAATAGATTTTTCTCTTTTACTTTTTTTCCCCACATGATCTTCAAGGATATCAGCGTTCTCTAGTTCGTATTTTATTGTTATAGTAATTTTGCATCCTGCTGTTGCATCATAGTGATGCTCTAATGAACATCATAAACAGATATTTCCAGTCCTGGAAGCAGATTGGTCAATAATAAAACCATTATGACACAAAACACCTGTTCACTAATACTATGCAATAATTCTGGCAGAAGGATTGCACGTAATGAATTTGCTCAATATAAAAGAGTTTTAATGAAAATTTGTACCCTTATATTTACTATGAAGTAACTGTTTTACAAAGGCAAAAAGGAAGTTGAAGCTGTGCTGTATTGTGAATATTGAGCTTTCACACACATTCTTGTATTCAAGCCAGCTTGACAGAACATGGCACATTAACTATTGCTAATATAAAGACATAATACCGCAGGAACGTGACATCATGACAGTACTGATTGGCTCGTGGCATGTCAATAGAAAACTATGATGTGAAGAGCAGCAGAGAGGGAAAATCTCAATTTTACACTTTTAATGAAAGCACTAAAACATCGATTTTATGACTCCATTTTTGCAATTTGTACTTTAACGAACACGTTTGGGGTCAGCATGATTTTTTTCACACTGAGGACAACTGAGGGACTCATATGCAACTATTACAGAAGGTTCAACCGCTCACTGATGCTTCAGAAGAAAAAAATATGCATTAAGAGCTGGGGGGTGAAAACTTATGAACAGAATGAAGATGTGTACAATTTTCTTATTTTGCCTAAATATCTTTTTTTTTTTTTTTTTTTTTTTCATGTAGTACTGCTATTCAGAGGCTACAGAACATACTTACATGTTTCCCAGAAGCCGAAATAGGTTAAATTTACCCTGATCTTCTAATTCAAAAAGTTTTCATCTCCCGGCTCTTAATGCATCATTTTTCCTTCTGAAGCATCAGTGAGCGTTTGAACCTTCTGTAATAGTTGCATATGAGTCCCTCAGTTGTCCTCAGTGTGAAAAGATGGATCTTAGAATCAAACAGTCATTGTTGGAAAAGGTTCAAATACACAAAAATGCTGGAAAACCAAAGAATTTGTGGGAACTGAAGGATTTTTCTGAAGGACAGCAGCCAGTTCAACTGTTCAGGACAAACTAGGGACTCATGAACAACTATCACTAAATGAAAAAACACAGCTGTGGATCATTCAGGTAACAACACATTATTAAGAATCATGTAAACTTTTGAAAGGGGACATTTTTATAAATTCAATTATTTTTTTTTCTCTTGTGGATTATCTGTGAACATCTTTTATGTGAAATATCTTATTCAGGTCAGTACTAAATAAAAAATAACATGCATTTTGTATGATCTGTCTTATTTTGGTAAAACAACATTTTTAATGATTCTGAAAGGGGGATGCAAAGTTTTGATGTCAACTGTATATATATAGTTAGAATACAAATCTAATGACTGAATGACTGTCAGTGGAAAATATGTTTTTTTTTTTTTTTTTGCAGCCACGTTATGTAGTTACTGAAAGCACTGTCTGCCTCAGAATAAAAAAAAATGAAAAGATAATTATGAGATAAAGTTTACAGTAAGAAAATATTTATGAAAAATTAAGTCACAGCTGCAAAATATAAATATCATCACAATATCATTATGAGATGTAAATTCACAATTGTGGGTTAAAATGTCAGATTGTGAGATATTAACTCACAACTGTAAGATATAAAGTCAAATTATGAGACGAAGTCAAAATGATGAGAAATGAGGTCATATCTACAAGAAAAGAAGAAAAAAGAATTGTGAGATATTAAGTTGCACTTGTATATGTATATATGTATCCTCATATAATGAGAAATTTACTCACAATTATACGATATAACATGAAATTATAAGATAAAAAATATATATATATTTACAAGATTTAAATAGATGTAAAATATAATCTGCTATTGTGATATTCTGTAGTCACAATATCACATTTATGAATTATAGTCAGATTGTGACAAATGTTACCCTGGACCACAAAACCAGTCATAAGTAGCACGGGTATATTTGTAGCAATAGCCAACAATACATTGTATGGGTCAAAATTTTAGATCTTTCTTTTATGCCAAAAACCATTGGGATATTAAGTAAACATCATGCTCCATTAAGATATTTTGTAAATTTCCTACCGTAAATATATAAAAACTTACTTTTTGATTGGTAATATGCATTGCTAAGAACATCATTTGGACAACTTTAAAGGCAATTTTCTCAATATTTCGATTTTTGTACCCTCAGATTCCAGATTTTCAAATAGTTACATCTCGGACAAATATTGTCCTATTCTAACAAACCATACATCAATGGGAAGCTTATTTATTCAACTTTCAGATGACATATAAATCTCAGTTTCGAAAAAATGACCCTTATGACTGGTTTTGTGGTCCAGTATCACATATCAAAGCCAAACTGTGAGTAAAAATTGTGGCGCAACTGTGAGATATTCACTCACAATTGTAAGATATAGGCAAATTATGAGACAAAGTCACATTTACAAGACAAATGTCACAGCTGTAAAACAAAAAGCAGCTACTGTAATTAGTGTTGGGGAGATTACTTTGGCAATGTAATAGGTTACAGATTACATGATATCCTATTTAAAATCTAATAGTGTAACTGTTTCAGTTACTTTATGTAACTGATTACATTTGAATATTTTTGAGTTACTCAACACTGATTACTGTCGGACTTTCAAAATCCTTCATCACTTGAAATAAGATTATAATAAACAGCCACCACAAAATCAGACTTTAGCACCTCTTTTTACGTTGAGATCGTTCTGAGGTCAAATACAGATGTAAAATTATAAAAAGATATGGTTTATTAGCTATCACACTGTTTTTGAAATCAAATCTTTGCATAGTTATGACAGGAATCTAGCAATGCCTTGAAAAAGAAACAGTTAATCTGAAAAATAAATCCGAATAGGAAATAAAACAGTTACAGAATAAGCATTTGTCTATGTCCTAAACTCCTGAAGCATTGGTGTCTCATATTTTAGAGCGATCATAGCAATTTGGAATAAAAAAAAAAAAAAAACAATTAAATCTGTATGTGTGTGTCTGATAAAAATTGTAAATACTCAAATGTAACCCCCTTTGTAATCATTAACATTTTCATAATATTTATGAAATTTAATTAATTTTTTTCTCAGTAACTGTAACAGAGTTTAGTTACATTTATTTTGTAATTAAATTACGTAACACCATTACATGTAACTACACTGTAAAAAAAAAAATTAAAAAACACAATTTGTTGAGTCATCTTAAAATAATTTGTTATCCTGCTGCCTTAAAATTTTAAGCTCAGTCAACTAAAATAAGTTTAGTCAACTTGAAATGTTAAGTTGTACTAAGTAACAACTTAGATATTTGTGTTTGCTAAACTTAACAGATGGGTAAGTAACCCAGCTGCCTTAAAATTTTAAGTTGAATCAACTCAAATATCTAAGTTGTCACTTAGTACAATTTAACATTTCAAGTTGAATAAACTTTTTTTTTTGAGTTGACTGAACTTAAAACTTTAAGGCAGCCAGGTTACAAATTATTTTAAGTTCACTCAACAAATTGTTTTAGTGTAGTTACTCCCCAGCACTGATTGCGATATAGTAACAATATCTTTATGACATATAAATTCACTATATCTCATTTGCGAGATATAAAATCAGATTGTAAGACGTGAGATATTAAACTGCAGCTGCAAGATTTAAAGTCATATTGTGAGAAATTAACTTAATTGTAAGATATAATGTTAAATAATAAGAAAAGTCAAATTTACAAGAAGAACATCACAGTTAAAAAATATAAAGCTGCAATTGTGATATAGTCACAAATGCAATCATTAAGGTTTTTAAATTCACAATTGTGACACATAAAGTCACATTGTGAGTCACAATTACTCTGAGGCAGAAAAATGCTTTCATACTGTATGCCACAACTTCTACCTGCTAAAACTAACCAGTCAAACCTGACCCAAAGACATCCTCTTGGGACCAGTGATTTAAAAAAAACAATGTGTCTTGTAAAAGAACAGCCCCTAATAATGCAAAATTCACAATATAGCACAGCCTCTCGTACCTTATCGCTCACTTGCTCTTGATGCAATATTTCAGACATTGCATTAACACAACAGCCTTCTTGTGATGAACGCCATGTGACGAAAGGATTCCACATGTAAATGGCCATTAGAATGATAAAAGTTGGCATGAGACATGAAACACAAACAGATGGGACCAGAGAAAGACACGAGTAACTAACGCCACTCAAAAATGACAAGGAGGCATCACGTTTATGACTATCAGTTTATACAGCAACGTCAAAGACGACATCACAGCCTGACGACACATGACAACTGATGGAGCTAGCGTAACTAGCACGGCCCTCCACACTGCTGGGCTACGGCGGTGGGAGCGTGTAGGAGCACTTATGTGGAGTTTAGAGTCTTACATTTAGCAGCAGAAACAGCACATCAACACAGGAGTCCATCTTCTTTTGGTAAAGAGACAGAATACTGAACACAGAAAAGGCAAGTGGTGCGCTGGGGCTGTCTAGCCGGGGGGAATCAGGGCCCGGAGGCTGGACGAGGGGGATTTTTTTTTTTCTTAAAGGCACCTCCTCCTAGAAGTATGGAGGAGAAGGGAACAGTCCACGAGCCCCTACGTTTGGCAAGCTGGGGTCCACACAGGCAATCCGGCCTCCAGAGATTAAACTCCTTTAAAGCTTCATTCGCTTCAGTCTCTTTCATCATTGCTGTGGACAAGAATGGGAAACGACACAGGATTAGATGAATGAATGAACAGATCGATCGATAGATAGATAGATAGATAGATAGATAGATAGATAGATAGACAGATAGATCTAGCAGTGAATACCTGTACAAAACTCACTGCTACAGCTGTAAGACATAAAATCACAATTATAAAGAAAATAAAGTTGTCACTATGAGAAATAAAGTCACATATTATGAAAAATAAAAATTACTAAGTGTAATAATTAATATCAAAATTTGATTTAATATTTTAGAATCTAATATACATTGTGAAAAGTTACGTGTTCTAAGAAGCAAAATTCTGAAGTGCAATAATTAGTAATAATAATGATAATAATTATAATAATAATAATAATTCTACAATTACTATTTCTAAAGCTAATAGTGCTATTCAGTATTTTAGAATATAATATAAAAATAAAAAAGTTAAAATTGTCAGAAATACATTCACAATTATGAAAAAGGGTGAGAAATTATGTGAAACAATATTGTGTGATATTAATTGGCAATTGGTAAGATGTAAAGTTACATCCTATAATTGACAATGTGATTTTATATTTCAGAATATACTAGTCACATTATGAAACATTAATTAGCAGTTGTGAGATGTAGTTAAATGTTATACTACTCCTATTAATAATAATGTTATTCATAAAGTACACAATGTGCTTTTATATTTCAGAATATAATAATCACATTATGAGACATGAATTCAACAGATGATATAATGTCACATTCTGAATAATAATAATAATAATAATAATAATAGTAGTAGTAGTAGTAGTAGTAGTAGTAGTAGTAATAGTAGTAGTAGTAGTAGTAATAATGCCTTATTTATAAATGCCACAATGATTTTGTTATAATATAATATAATATAATATAAATGTTTTATTTTATTCATAAAATGCTTTTATATTTCAGAATATAACAGTCACATTCTGAATAATACTAATAATAATAATAATAATAATAATAATAACAATAATGCCTTAATTATAAATGCCACAATGATTTATATAATATAATATAATATAATATAATATAATATAATATAATATAATATAATATAATATAATATAATATAATATAATATAATAATGTTTTATTCATAATAACAATAATTGTATTCATAATAACAATAATAATGTTTAATTTATAATGTAATATTTAAAATGAATTTATTAATTTTTATTACAAAATGTATATTTTGGAATATAATATTTATAATGATATTGTGAAATTTAAAGTTACATTTCTAAAAATTAAGTTGAACATGGTCACATTCGACATTATTATATAATAATAATAATAATAATAATAATAATAATAATAATAATAATAATAATGTTTTATTTATAAAGTTCACAAAGTTCACAATTTGGTTTTATATTTCAGAATATACTAGTCACATTATGAAACATTAATTTCCAATTTTGAGATGTAGTTAAATTCTATACTACTACTATTAATAATAATGTTTTATATATAAAGTTCACAATAACTTTATATTTCACAACGTAATCCACAATATAAGTCACATCGTGAAATTCAGAGTCACAATTATCAGAACTAAAGCTGCAACTGGGAGATCTAAAGTCACATTCTGATCTACCAGTTAAATGCAAAACCAACCAGCCAAAAACTGACACAAATATTAAACTAACTTGAAAAAAATGACCCAGTGATAGGGTGTTGTGGATGGTCCCTAGGGCATCTTTAGATAGTTACTAGGGTGTTTTAGGTGATTAAACTGACCAAGAGCCCAATATATCTCTGGTTCCTCTTTTAATTTACATCTAAGTGATTTTGGTGTCATTTTACTCCTCGCCAAATACAAATTTGAATAACTAAGAAATGTAAAAAGCACATCTTTCCTTAACAAACCGCATGATTTCAGGTGTCATTCATGTCTGGAGCACAAATGGTGCTGAATGAGTTAAAAACATGAAAAATGGTCCTACTTACATGAGTAAAAGTAATAAATGCCACTTGCATTATATATATATAAAATCCGCTTGGCAACATTTTATAAAGCTATCAAAACTGTTTCAGCAATGAAGTGTGAACCTAACTCTGCACATTATTTCTTCACGGTCATTCGAACTGACCCAAAAACAGGAAGTAGATCTCACTTGTCCTGAATGTGGTCCAAGAGGAGGACTTTCATTTAGGTCTATTATGCAACATGGAAAACGAAAACAGCAAAGCCTTTTAAAAGCACCAAAATGGCTCTGAGGCTAAACTAGTCAAAGACAAGAGTCACACAGCACACACTAATGTCTGGAGAAGAGGGGAAAGTGTGTGCAGACAGCATGAGATTGGCTCAAACGACGAGTACCCACTAAAGAAGGCGGCAGACAGGAGCTGCTTGTGGATGCAGCCGTGCAGAAGAGCTCTCTAAAGCTCCCCAAGAAACACAGCTTGTCCTAGATTCCTTGCAATGACATGCGCAATGTTGCAGAAGATCAGATGGATGGCTGTTTGCGTGGCTCTGTGCATTGAAACGCAATGCTTTTGGGTCACAACTGAAATCTAGAGGCCGGGACTCACAAGCTTCTTTTGTATTCTCGGGTCTCTTTTCATTTTAGCACTGGATGTGTCTGATATTTTAATCTGATGACATTGCGCTTTAGAGGTTCACACATTTTGTTTCATCCTGAGCTCACTGTAGCAGGAAAATAGTAAACTGGGTATGATAGATATGACATCTTTTACAGGCTGACTGACAGATTTTAATATGATACTGTACATCACTGACGATAAAAACGGCCCTGATAATACAAAAAAATATATATTAAATGTAGATATATATTGTATTATATATTTGTACTAACACTTTTTTTTTCTGTGCATACTGTGCAGGGTTATAATTATATTATATTATTATAGTATAAAAAAGTTTACTTACTTGAAATTTGAAATTCTTACTTGAAGTCTCCTTTTGTATAAAGTCTAGATATCTTAGTTTAGAAAACTGAACTAAAATTTATAAAATGGGATTGTTAATATAAATATTAATATGAAATGTGTTAATATATTTGTTAATATTTGTCAATATGTTTATTATTCTGTGTTACTATTATTTTTATCAATAAGTCTATTTAGCAATATTGTATATTTTTATTATCAATGTACTAAAATGAATAAAAGTAAAATAAAGATGATAGAGACTTAATAAATTACAAATCACACACACACACACACACACACACACACACACACACACACATATATATAAAATGTATAAAATGGGATTGTTAATACAATGTTAATTAATGTTGTTTAATATTAATATAAAATATGTAAATATATTTGTTAATATTTGTCAATATAAAATTATACGTTTATTAGTCTGTATTACTATTATTTTTAGCAATATGTCTTTTTTTTATTATTGATGTACTAAAATAACTACAGGTAAAATAAAAAATTATAGAGACCTATATATAGTTATATATTTTATTATTATATTTATATAAATTTATATTTATATTAATATGCTTACTTGAACCAAAAATTATAGAAACGTGTTAACTGAAATAAAATATGTAAATAGAACTTTTTTAGCTTAACTTGATATATTAAAATAAATAAAACTACAATAAAATATTTAAAATGGGATTGTTGATATAAATGTTAATATAAAATCTGTTAATATTTGTTAATATAAATATTATACATGTTTATTATTCTGTATTTCTATATATATTTGTTGATATATTTTTAACTATATATATATATATATATATATATATATATATATATATATATATATATATATATTTTTTTTTTTTTTTTTTTTTTTTTTTTTTTTTTTTTGGATGTACTAAGTACAAGTACATGTACAAGTAAAACAAAAATGATATGTTAGGAAGCAGGGTTAATATAGTTATCTTCATTATTATTATTATCAGTATTATATTTATATAATTAATTATATAATTAATATGTTTACTTACTTAAAAGTAATAAAAAACGTTAACTGAAATAAAATAATGGAAAAAAATAAAATTAAACAAATGTAATAATAATAATAATAATAATAATAATAATAATAATAATAATAATAAAACAGAACTAACAAAAAAAAAAAAAAACAGAAAAATTACTAAAATGTAACTAAAATAAAAAAAAAAAATATTAAAATGTAACTACAATAAAAATGGAAAATAAAAAACATTAAAAAAAAACGAATATAAAAGCTGTAAATATGTATTAAAGATACTAAAATAGCACAGATTATACATATTTTAGTTATTTAAATATTTAATAGTGGTTCAAAATGGATTGTCAAAATGCAATTAAGGGCCACTGTATTGTTGTGAGCCACAAGGTGGCAGCCCTGCGATAGTCGTGACATCTCTGACACTTCTCAAATCAATGTCAACTCAAGGTGAGCTTAGGTGGGGCAGCTTTCTCTCTTACAGCACATGCTTGGATAAAACAGCATTTAAAAGCCAATTATTAAGTAATCAATGCCATGCCTAACAAACAGCCTCACCAACCTCATCTTAAAAGTCTTTAAAATGTTACAAATGGAAACTACAAATGTTTGTGAAAAAATAAAATAAAGGGAAAGCGAAGAAGCCCATTCAAGACAAAACTAAACTCATACATGCAGTAGGCTAACAGACAGGCTAATTATGACCTAAAAATGACTGTGAATGAATATGACTGATTCACCTGTTTCTTAAGACAAGGCGGGACGTCCATCCTATGGGAGAATAGAGATGGCGGGCTACTCCGAGCGTTTGGCGTAGATACAGCAGCCCCTTGTGAATGATCAGTGTATCACACCCATTCATTTTTCACTTCTGTCTGTGCCTGTTGGACAGTGTTTTGTTCAGTGACGAAACTTTCACATGTATTGCACTTTATCCCAGAGTGTGGCTTTATAGTTTGGGGTCTTTTGGAGATACTCCAGAACGATTTCTCTGTTTGAGCGTGTTGTTGTTGTTGTTGTCGTTGTTTATGGCCCTCGGGTTAGATGAGAAAATCCATTTTCACCAGTCTACAAAATCCAGCAAGACAGCGAATCTTCAGCCAGACTTCAAAACATTCTGGCGGATTACTGACGAAAAAAAAAAAAAAAATGCCATGGCAACAATAGCGGGTTACCGAGGAACCTATCGTCGCTATGGAGACTGCATCACTCCAACGTGATTAGAAGTATCCAGTCGAAAGCGCTTTCAGTCTCTGATCTTTCCCCTCCCTTTTGTCTTCAGTGATCGGTACACATTAGAAAGTCTCTGAATTTGTGCTTGAATCAGAACAATTTTAGATATGGATTCGTTAAACTCTGCACGAATAGAAGCACAAACGGAAAAGTTGTTCACATATAGCATCTTATGCATCTGGTTGATATGGAACTCTTGACGAGACGACAATACACAATAGAAGCACACAAAATTAGTCATTTAAGACACTTATTCCAACAAGTGATATGTTATCTGAGCGACACTTGTCCGTAATGTAAGAAAATACACAATACCTGTTAAATAGGCTACCTCTTCTTTCATTATAATAAGCGCTTCCCTCCCTAAACTGGACTAAGTTTCCAGCAATGTCATGTCAAAGTAGACTATGCGATGCAGTGCATTTGAATAGAAGAGCTATTAACTTGTGATCGACGAAATACTGATACTGTGGCAAGCCGTTTTAACATTTACCCCCAAACTATTTGTTTATTTATATTACCAGTAAGTCATTCAGTGGTGGCTGGTGTTTTTTCAATTTGTGACCCTGGACCACAAAACTAGCAACTGTAAGTAGCACTGGTATATTCGTAGCAATAGCCAAAATAGATTGTATGGGTCAAAATGATCGATTTTTCTTTTATGCCAAAAATCATTTGGATATTAAGTAAAGATCATGTTCCATGAATATATCTTGTAAATTTCCTACCGTAAATATAACAAAACATAATTTTTGATTAGTAATATGCATTGCTAGGAACTTTCAATTTTCTCAATATTTAGATTTTTTGCACTCTTAGAATCCAGATTTTCAAATAGTTGTATCTCGGCTAAATATTGTCCAACAAGAATTACATCAATGGAAAGCTTATTTATTTAGCTTTCAGATGTTTTTTTTTTCTTTTTTGACTTTTTCTTTATTTCACTAGTAAACTTTTTGTTAGATGCTAGTACTTACTTCTGCTACTAGTTACCATTCCAGAAGTAACAAGTAACTTAAATGTTTATGGAAGCAGTTTTTTGTCATTGAATTGTATGTGGATTTCTGATGCAGATATTAACTGTTCACTTCTAAAAATATGTAACTGTTGCTGGCATTTTTGCTAATTGTTGCTGGCATTTATTCTAAGTTTTTACTAGTACATCTTTGTTAGCGACTAGTACTTTAATTATGAGGTACAAATATATATTTTAACAGTAAGTAACATTTTTTTACAGCATATGATTAGATAAAAATGCTTTTTTAACTTTTCATATGTAAAGACTAGTCAGAAAACTAGTCAAAAGTCTAGTCTGAATAGCTACTGTATAGTTAAAGTAAGATAAAAAAGGTTATTAGTACATGCTAGTTGGAAGTGAACAGTTGATATATTAACCTAAAAGAATTCAGTGACAAAAGGTTTGATACCAGTAACAATGAAATAATCACTATTGCATTTTTGCAAATAAAAAAAGACTAAAAAGAAAAAAAAAAGGAAAAAAAATACTATTTTTTTGGGGGGTATTTATGTATTTGTTGAGTAAAAATTGTTTCAAAGTAAATCCTGCACCACTACCTGAAAAGAAATACTACACTTCTTAAAAAAAAACTGCAAAAAAAACTGTGTTTTGAATTTTGCACTTCATTGCGTTGTGGTTTTGGATTAAAGGAAATATCCTTAAAAGTAAAGGATAATATCCTGGCAGAAAAGTAAGTAATTAGAATTAGTATTTAAAAAAAAAAAAAAACGTGCTTGTGCTTGTTAGTTTTAAGGGATAGAAGTGAAAGCGGCTTGCCACACTGATGCCACATATTGCCTATATGAATGAACGTACCCTAAAGACAGCAAACGGACCGAAAGCCGATAGCGGCTTCCTCCTCACAGTAAAATGGTTCAATCAAACAGGTGATAAACACTGCATGGGACTGGCGCGTTAAACATGTAACCATTTCCTCTGCATGTGGAAATGGAGGGCGACACACTCAGCAGCACTTGACTGTCATGACATGAACCTACGGCGTTGCCATCACCACGCGTCTAGAAGCCTACACGTCTGTGAACATCTTTTTAATGTTCACGCAGTTCTGGTTGTTCTGAGCGGGGAAGTTGGGCTGCTTGAAGGCGCTGTTGATGCCCTCCTCAATGACCATGTACTCCGACTTGCTGAGCGACGACGTGCTCCGCGTCTTCTTCAGCTCCTCGGAGGAGGACAAAGGCTGACAGCTGCCGATGTGGAGGTACTGCGCCTGCTCCTCTCCCTCAGTCTCTCTGTGGTAGAAGTAGTTAAAGTTGGACACGATAACTGGCACTGGCAAAGCGATAGTTAACACGCCCGCGATCGCACACAGGGAGCCGACGATTTTGCCCCCTATGGTGACCGGGTGCATGTCGCCGTATCCCACGGTCGTCATGGTAACCACCGCCCACCAGAACGCATCAGGGATGCTGTTGAAGCCCGAGTCGGGATCGTCCGCCTCAGCGAAGTAGACGGCGCTCGAGAATAAGATGACCCCGATGAACAAAAAGAAAATTAGCAAGCCCAGCTCTCGCATGCTGGCTTTGAGCGTTTGCCCCAAAATCTGGAGCCCTTTCGAGTGCCGCGAGAGTTTGAAAATCCGAAACACGCGGACCAGTCTGATGACCCGGAGAATGGCCAAGGACATCGCCTGCTGGCCGTTTCCTTGCCTTTCCGCGAGTTCGGTGCCCAGAGTGATGAAATAGGGTATGATGGCCACGATGTCAATAATGTTCATGATGTTCTTGGAGAACGTGGCTTTGCTCGGGCACGCAAAGAACCTGACGAGCAGTTCGAACGAGAACCAGATGATGCACAGAGTCTCAACCACAAAGAACGGGTCAGAGAAGGGACTCGTCAGGTCAGAAAGAGTTCCGTTGTTAACCGGGGGGGTCGTCGGCTCTCGGTCGTCCCGGAACTCTGGTAACGTCTCCAGACAGAAGATGACGATGGATATCAAAATTACCAGCACCGAGACAATCGCAATGCCCCTGGCCGGACCCGAGCTCTCCGGGTACTCGAACAGCAACCACATCTGTCGCTGAAATTCATTAGTGGGCAAAGGGCGCACCTCATCCTTGATGAAGCCCTCATCCTCTCGAAATTTCTCCATGGCCTCCTCCCCGAGCTCGTAGAATCGTATCTCCTCGGAGAAAATGTCTATGGGAACGTTCACGGGTCTTCGTATACGCCCCCCGGACTGGTAGTAATACAAAATGGCATCGAAGCTCGGCCGATTCCTGTCAAAGAAATACTCGTTTCTGAGGGGGTCAAAGTAGCGCATTCTCTTCTTGGGGTCGCCAAGTAAAGTCTCGGGGAACTGGGACAAGGTTTTCAGCTGTGTTTCGAAGCGCAAGCCCGAAATATTGATGACAACTCTCTCGCAGCACTCGTGGTCTGGCTCGTAGCGCTCCAGCGAGTGGTGCCCGGGCAGCGCCGCCGACTCCTCCAGCATGTTGTCGCAAGCAACAATTGTCATGATGTCCTGCTCGTTCTCGGTGTAGCCGTGGTTCACGAGGTTGTTGCCCCGGTGCTTGCTCGAGGAAGGCGGAGGCGAGTGGAGGAGGCTAAGGTGGTCGTCCATACAGCTGTTTCGGTGGAGAGGGGCAGTGGAAGCCGCGCCTCCTCCACAAGCTCCAGTCAGCCACAGCCGCCCGCCGCTGCCGCGCGTCCTCTCGCTCTCGAATCGCTACGTTCTCAATCCAGTCTTCCCGCCCACGGCGCGCGTACTGTGGTTTATAAACATGACTGTTCCCGCCCACGGCGCGCGGATGCTCATCACACATCCACACGGCGCCCAATCGGAAACCTGACAGACATAAACATGAACCCCAGACGCGCGTCACCGATGCCCACCGTTTAGGGGAGGGCTGTGGGAACGCGCATCGGCGACAAGTGCAACCGTTAGGCAACCGAAAATGAAAACGCTCACTGACATTTGTTGCATTCATTTCATTACTCACATGAGGGAGCTTAAGAATTAATAGCTCATCATGGTGGGATTAATGTCTGAGAAATCAGTTTGACGCAAATCATGCAACCTGTAGGTTATACGCAGAATCCGAATTACACAATGGCTTTCAACGTGGTTAGCTTTTTAAAGCAATTTTAAAGCAACAGTTGTCTTTTTGGCGCCCTCTTACCTTTTTTTAAACGACACAATCTAAATATGTAATAAATCGATGATGCTAGTTTTGCGGATGTAATATCCAATACCTGATCAGCCTGTTGTTGCAGTGATTCGTGTTTATTACTGAACCAAACCCCTTAAAACGATTCCCTTCAGTGATTCGTTTTGACCTCCTTAGGGGTGTTAACGCTTTAATTATCTGAGTTAGATCAATCAACATGCAATTCTTGTTGAAATGTTATCAACAAATGCCTTTATGTGGTGCGTTAGTTGTTTGTGACGTGCTTGGAATGCACACGTGTGGCAAGGCGCGGACTTACATTCAGAATGTCAATGAGAGCACAAACCCCCACCTTCATAAAGA
This sequence comes from Cirrhinus mrigala, assembly GCA_036247105.1. Classification (NCBI taxonomy): domain Eukaryota; kingdom Metazoa; phylum Chordata; class Actinopteri; order Cypriniformes; family Cyprinidae; genus Cirrhinus; species Cirrhinus mrigala. The sequence goes on from CM070029.1 coordinate 26,796,158, forward strand.
TGAAAGGACACGCACCAACGTCACTCTGATTGACATTTGGAGCGCAGCAGGGTCTTCATCTTTATGCAGACCCTCTCGATGTTGCAGACCCGCGATGTTGCATGAGTTAATTTGGGGAATGGTGGAGTTTGGAATAATAACTGTGTGACCAGTGTTAGAAACATGATGGATTAGATGCAGATTGAGAAATATCTCCGTTTTATTGTTCGTTCACGCATTATAGGCGTGTATATATATATGGCAAGACAATGTGATACTGATTTTTTCCCCAAAGCGTGTTAGTAACTGTGACACAAAGGGCCAAGAATATATATCGGCGCTGTCCATAGTTCTGAAACCAGGAGATATAGTTTTTATATTTTTTATCTATCAAGATCTATCAGGTTACCCAAAAGTACATTAAAATGCTTTTAAAAAAAGACATTGGAGGGGATAAAGAAAATTCACAGACATTTTTAACCATAAGGGTCAGTTTTTTGAAATTGAGATTGAAACATCATCTGAAAATAGCTTTCTGAAAATAGCATCTGAATAAATAAGCTTTCCATTGATATATGGTTTATTAAGATAGGACAATATTTGACTGAGGTACAGCTATTTGAAAATCTGGAATGTGAAGGTGCAAAAAAAAAAATCATCTTTAAAGTTGTCCAAATTAAATTCTTAGCAATGCATATCACTAATCAAAAATTAAGTTTTGATATATTTACGGTAGGATCTTCATGGAACATGATCTTTATTTAATATCCTAATGATTTTTGGCAGAAATTAAAAATCGATAATTTTGACCCATACAATGGATTGTTGGCTATTGCTACAAATGTACCCGTGCTACTTATGACTGGTTTTGTGATCCACGTATTAGATTATTTCACAAATAAATAAAATAAAAATGAAAGCCTATTCGAGGCTGTCAAATTGAATATCTCAACTCCAAGATATTCATGATTCAAAAGTCATGATATTTAAAATGTAACATTAAAAAATCATGATGAATAATTCAGATATTCATATTGTTTTCAAGCATTTTTGAAAAACAATTATATCAAATATTTTGATTTAATGATTCTAAAAATGTCAGGTGCTGTGATCATCACGTATTTGTTTAACATCTTGAATACACTTGAGGGTACACAGCTTAAAGCGATACTCCACCCAGAAAAAAATGTAAAAAAAAAAATCGTCATCATTGACTCATCCTCAAAACCTGTATGCATTTCTTTCTTGTACAGAACACAGAAGACAAATGTACAACATTTGTTCCACAACTGAGAGAAAATACAATTTGATTTGCAGGTATGAGGCTGAGTAAACGATCATTTGTGGGTGGAGTATCCTGTTTGTTTATGATTTCATAAATTATGATACAAAATTGACACATATTTTGAACTCTATTTTTTTTTTTTTTAAAAAAAAAGATCTCTCTCTCTCTCTCTCTCTCTCTCTATCAGTTGTAGGTGAGCCTCCCACGAGTCCAAATGTGTGAGTACGAGGGATGCATAAAGAGTCTTTGTTCGTTGATTCTGTGTCTTCGTCTCGCTTTCTGGACTGTTTCCCAGAATCCGCACACTTCTCTGAGCACTCAGGGATTGTTCCTTTTAACACACAAAATGATTCAACAGTAGAGCACATTACCCTCACTGTAAAAAAATTCCCTGTAAAAAAAACGGTAATCTACTGGCAGCTGTGGTTGCCAGCATTCTACTGTAAAAATACAGTGTGCTACTGTTTTTGAAATTAACAGCAAAATGCCGTTTTGTCATCTACAGTATACAACTGTAATTTACCAGCATATATGTTAAATTACATACTACTTGTAACTCCATGATCTCAATTTTCAATGCATATTATACCCTGCATTTTCTATTTGACTGTATTACAAAAGAGAACAAAGTCAAGGTATGTTTTGTTATTTCATTCTGATATAAGACTAGATAAACTTTTACAATATTCCATAGAACAGGCATGCATACAAACATACAAACATGCATAAAGTCTTTATTTGTTCATAAAGTACAAATGTACTCTCAAATCAGGCTTCAGTGAACACCAGCTAATGCTTTTTTATTGTTTTTTTTTTTTTTTAACAAATTGTTTATAAAAGATATCAGATGGAATGACGGGTGTATTTAATTAATCATACCTTTATGTTTCTTTTGGAGTTCAAAGGTTTGGTTCCCATTTGTCTTCTATTGTATGGGCAAACATTTCTCTATGACAATATCTAAATTTGTCCTCTAAGAGAAAGTCCTACTGGTTTGAGACAGAATCTTTAATGTGACTCGGGAAGAACGAGTCATCTCGTGGAGTGATTGGTTCAGTCGTGCATGCGCAACATCCTGTTAGGTTCTGTACTGGAATTAGTTCACCTGTTTTGAGTCTTCGGGTTTTTCGAGTCGTTCGTTAATCTTATGGGGCTGTCACGTGATGCTGATTTTGCTAAAATGAACGAAATGAATGAAATGACTCGAAAAAAGATTCGTTCATTTTCCTGAACGAGATGCAAAGGTCCAAGTCGGTAAAATGATCCGAACTTCCCATCACTATTACGAATCACGTCTAAGTTCATAATCTGTGTGCTCCGGTTCAAAAAGGTAGAGTATGGCGAAAAACTCCATCTTATTTTCTCCTACAACATCAGAATCGTCCGACATCGTTGTACCTTTTTGTTTGTAAATAGCATTTGAGTTACTTGCACTTTCTTAGTCTTTGCGCATTCGCTTTGTAAACACTGCGTCTGTGGTTCTGCCTACGTTCTGCGTGACCTTTCGAGGTGATTCAATAGTAAGTAGCGTCGTGAATGCACATCCCAGAACATGTGCTACACAAGCTTTGTGCTTAAAAAATATACAAATTTTTATTTTCTGAAAAAAATGACCAATCATTTCGCTAGATAAGACCCTTCTTCCTCGGCTGGGATCGTTTAGAGCCCTTTGAAGCTGCATTTAAAATGCATTTTGGAAGTTCAAAATCGGGGCACCAATAAAGGCCATTATATGGAGAAAAATCCTGAAATGCTTTCCTCACAAACCATAATTTCTTTACAAATGAAGACAGAAAAACAAGGAACATCTTGGATGACAAGGGGGTGAGTAAATTATTTGTAAATTGTTGTTCTGGAAGTGAACTTCTCCTTTAACATTCTGTAATGTGATGTAGTCGCTAACAAAACATTACTGTCACTAACAAAAATGTGCAGTCATGACAGAAACATGGGATGTTTTGTCAAAACTAAAGTATTTTTAACTAATTTGTTATGATAGTGTTTGGTTCAATGTGTATTCAAATAATGAATCCTTAAGTTTGAAATCAGTATGATTAACTTTATGCCTTTTACAAAGAAACATTGGATTTAAAATACAACAAATCTTATAAATTACACTTGAAATATCATGAAAATTGTAACTGTTATTGATTTACCTCTAACAACAAAAAAGATATTTACAAGGTAGATGTAAACAAAATCTTAATAGGCCAGTATAACCCTTCTTATTAAATTACATATTACTGTGTTTCGGTAGTGACACATTTGGACAGAGGACAAATACATATTGGATTGAGGCCTTTTCATATATTTTGCTCACATACTAAACTGAAAGAAGGAACCTAATCTAGAAATGTTCTCATGTCAAAATGTCATTATGTCACTTATGTGTGGTTACATTGGCTTCAGTTCTTTACACATACCAACTCCTAATTACAATCCTTAAATATTTGCTCCACTGTTTAACTTTGTTGTTTGACCTTGTTCTCGTTTTTGAGATGTTTATCATACCTGACAAGAACATCATGTGAAACAACCGTTTCACACACCCACATGTTTTTTGCCATCCACCCTTGTTTGAGTTGAGAGGGTGGAGTCTAGAGTCATTGTCCATGTCTAGTGAGTAGCTGGAGATCCAGAACTGGGTAGCAACTAATTAAATGTAATCTGGATTATGTAATCAGATTCCAAAAATCAAGTACTTGTAATTGACCAATCGCAAAACTCCGCCCTCCTTGGTTACTGTTGCTATGTCTGACAAACAATGCCACTCTCACACTACACATCATGTTGTAATGCAGTAAAAAATACTTTGCGGAGCAAAGAGGAAACTGACGACTCACCGACAGACAGGACAGAGCAGAGCACATTATTTCTGGTAGGAAACAAGGTCTCAGCTTTAAAAACGTTGTCATTTTTTAAAGAAATTCCATCAAATACCATTTTGTGGCTATTTGATGTGTTGTGACAGATCACTGTATTGCCTTATGAGATCAATCAACACATGAACCGATTGTCTTTTTCTTATTTACATAAAGCATGAAATAAACATGAACGAACATCAGAACATATTTTATTTCAACCGCAGAAAGATGTCAATACATAATTTTTCAAGTTTTAGTCCAACAAAGTTATTATCCTGTTCTGTCTGATTTGTTTGTCGACAAAATGGTGGACAAAAATGACGTTATGATTGGTCAGATCACCTGTCAATCAACCCTTTTCGAAGGGTCAATTAAGGTACATTACATTTTACAATGCTTACAATCAGATTACAGTTACTTTTTTGTGGATTATATGGTTACATATTATCCACACAACTGCAGTAAAGCATTCATAATTATTGATTCTTCCTAATTTATTTGACATTTTTATGATTTAATTCATTATTAGCCTTTTAGAAGCTCACAACCCCACTGCAGTTCCTGCAATGTAATGTAATGTTTAATGCTCTTTATGATGTTGATGTCTATATATATATATATATTTCTTTCTCTTCCCTTTTTAATATCAGTATGGTACATTAAATGGTAAGTTTAAAACAAGTTTGAAAAAAAGTATTCTAAAAAGTAGTCACAATACATTACCAAAACAAGTAACCTAGATTACATTACTAACTACAGTTTTCACTATCTAATCTGTAATTAGTAATGGGCTACAATTTGTAAGCCATCTAGCCATCTCTGTGCATATTGGAGGAGACTTCATTAGTGATCTTGTAATGGTTAGGTAATTGAATTCGCTTCTTCAACTGTTCTCCAGTTACATTGCTCTGTCCTCCTACTCCTTTAGAGAGTCTTTTGTGTAAGCACAGTTTGTCCTTGGGCTTGTTTTCAAACTCTGTGTTCACGCGTCATTCTTGACGCATTTGCCAGGCAGATGTGACACGTGCTCATGGATGCGCTCGTATACTTAAAACACATTGATACAGGTGGTTTTAAGCATGTTGCTTCGTGGTTGGTAAGGTGTTGTCACATTAGCAACATTTTAGTGAAAAACTAATATGAAATCTGCATTGGGAAATTTGACCTTTTTCGCTGATTCCAATTTAAATGACTGTATATTGTCCACAAAATCACACCTAAAAGCAAAAGAGCTCAGCCTCATGTGTCTGATCAGTAGATGTGGTTTGGCTCCCTTCATCAACGTAAGTCCACTGGATTTTTTTGTCAGTTTGATGGTCCTGATGAAAAATATTATCACACATTTCCTCAATAAGCCGCACAGTTTAAAGAAATATTTCAGATTTAGTAATTTAAGCTCAATCGATATCATGTGTTGATTACAGCATAAATAATAATTTTAAAAAAAGCTAAATTGAGGTTATGGTGAGGTTACTTAAAAGTAAATTGGGACATTAATTAATAATTTTATGAAAGCACTTATTCTTCTCTTAAATCTTGTATTAGTGGAGCAGTAAAGCATTTTTAAAGTGACAAGTTTGAAAAATTAGATATAATTTTTAATACAAAAAGTTAGGAAGTGACCTTTTGATACTAAAACCATGCTCACATGCATATTTTTTATATCTTGTGGCTGTTAATTGAAACATTGAGTAGTTTTAAATTCCCCATGAAATCAAACCTGAAGTTTTTTGGCTGTTATGAATATGTTAGCCTTAATGTTATCTATAAGCAAACCTGTAAGCCAATATGGATCAATGATTTTGATGACATCACCCTGCACTTCAGCTTCTCATCAAACTTTCTGTCCAATCAAATGCTCTCTAGAATTCGAAGCGTCCCGCCCACTGCATTATAAAATAGATGCTGAAGCTGCAGCTGAAACAAGTCACTTGTTCACAGAATTAGTATTTTCTGTATAGTGAATGTCACATAGTGCACTACTCAGACGGTGTAAATATGCTTTCCATTGGGGCGAATGAAGTCTGGTTTTGCTTTGTGTCACTTGAACCGCCACAGCGCGCAAACAGCCTGCTCTGGTCCAGAGACACGATAACACAAAGCAGATTAAATGCGTGACACGGCGCAGACCACAAAACATACCGGACACATTTGAATGTGATATGGATGCGATTGTGACTGTCGTACGCTGTCAAATGCGGCTGTACACAGCTCAACGGCTCTGGCCCATGCTGTGATATAAACTAAGCCCTATTGGCTATTTTAAAAAGGGGGCGGGACTGCTGGATATGTCCCACCTTGTCTTCCTGTTTCAGTTGAAATTGCATCAACACATAGGCCACGTTCATACAGATGGAGAAATGAGCTGTTTGTCATCTGAAAGTTTGATATCAAACTTTCAGATGACAAACAACTCATTTCTCCGTCACTGTCAGTTACCAAAACGGTTGTCACACCCGTAAATAACCGTACTGTGTGTGAATGTAACCGTATTAAGGACTCAAATACGGTATTGACAACCGTATTCTGCTGCTGTATGAACGCGGCCGATGTGTTGATGTAATTTCAACTGAAACAGGAAGACAAGGTGGGACATATCCAGCAGTCCCGCCCCCTTTTTAAAATGGCTCCACCGGAGCCGCTCCCTCTCGTAAGTTTTGTGTTCTGTGTGCAGCTAAAATGCTCTGATCTCCACTCAGTTTAAAAGCTGCTGTCGGTTAATGATGATTTGATGGATGAACTCGCGGCATGCTTGAACTATTGTCGTGTCAGAAAGCGGTAATACTTTCAGTTTTATGGACGTCACCATCTTAGACATTGCTTTGGTCTCTGTTGCTATTGTCATTCGTAAGGAATACGGGCTTGACTCCCGTTGCACGTTCATAGAGACAGTATTCGAAAGGCGATTATTAGCTGCTGTGTGAACGGGACATTTCGAGACTCACACCTGTAAGTAAATGCGGTTGTCAGTCCCAAAAACTGACAGTGTGAACATGGCCACAGAATAATGCTGTGTGTTTTAAAGCACTTCAGTGGACCTTTAAAGGGATAGTTCACCCAAAAATTTAATTTCTGTCATTAATTACTCATCCTCATGTCATTCCACACCCGTAGAACCTTCGTTCATCTTGAGAACACAACATGAGGGTGAGTAATTAATGACAGAATTTTCTTTAACACTTTATTTTAAGGTGTCGTAATACAGAGTAATTACCTAATTAAGTACTTAGTAGTAGTCATTGTACTTACATGAAACAAAATGTACTTACCATGTAACTAAGTTATGGAACAGCCTGTATTTACAATTTGTAATTATGTAGATGTAATAGGCAGCTGCTGTAACACATATGTAACAGACCGAGTCTGTTACACAGCTACTTGTACACTTAAGTACAATTGTGATACACTTTATTTTAAGTAGCTTATGCCTCTGTAATATTCTGTAACTTTAATATAATTAGAAAGGTATTACAGGTATTTAAGCTGTGTACTGGTGGGTTAAATCAAACTAAAGTGCAACTGGATAAGGTGTACAGTATAGATACACATGAAGTACACTTAAGTACAATCTTGATACACTTTATTTTAGGTAGATTATGTCTGTGTACTTACATATTTTATTACGTTGTATAAAGTGTGCAACACAACAGTCTTTTGGTTACATATGTAGCTGTGTAACAGACTCGGTCTATTACATATGTGTAACAGTAGCTGCCTATTACATCTGCATAATTAAAAACTGTAACTACAGGCTGTTCCATAACTTAGTTACATGGTAAGTACATTTTGTTTCATGTAAGTACAACAGCTACTACTAAGTACTTAATTAAGTAATTACTCTGTATTATGACACCATAAAATAAAGTGTTACCGAATTTTCATTTTTAACTCTTTAATGTTTATGGGTTGGCCCAATACACTTACAGCATTTTAGTATAATTGAGATTACAGTTTTTAATTTATATTTTTAATTAGTTTCATTTGTATATTTTCCATTTTCCTTTTAATTATAGTTAAAGTTTTTGTAATTTTCTTGAGCGTTTTTTTTTTGTTTGGTTTTTTTTTTTTTTTTTTATATACAGTATTTTTTTATGTCTACACTGTAAAAAACAATTTGTTGAGTCAACTTAAAATAATTTGTAACCTGGCTGCCTTAAAATTTTAAGTTCAGTCAACTCAAAAAAAGTTTATTCAACTTGAAATGTTAAATTATACTAAGTGACAACTTGGATATTTGAATTGAATCAACTTAAAATTTTAAGGCAGCTGGGTTACTTAACGATCTGTTAAGTTTAGCAAACACAAATATCTAAGTTGTTACTTAGTACAACTTAACATTTCAAGTTGACTAAACTTATTTTAGTTGACTGAGCTTAAAATTTTAAGGCAGCAGGGCAACAAATTATTTTCAGCTGACTCAACAAATTGTGTTTTTTATTTTTTGCAGTGCATATAGTTTTTATCAATTTATATTGTTGGCTTGATGGCAACTAGCCAAAGTAAAATTGTCACAGAGCGAATGAGACGTGAGCCTAGCAGATCCAAATGTAAAGTTTTATTCAAAGACATGGTCAAAACATGCAGAATCAAACCAGCAAACAGGTACACAGAGGGCAAGACACAAGAGTAGTCCAGTAAACAGGCATGGGTCAAACAATGGCAAATGTGATTCAGAGAGCGAGGCACACAAATAGTCCAACAAACAAGCAAGAGTCCGGATGAGGTGCAAAACAGAGTTCGAAATGGCATGACAAAGGGATAATCCAAGACAGGCAATAATTCCAGGGCAGGCAGCAGACAGTGAGTGTCAATATAATCTTTAATTTTTTCTAATCTTTAACAATCTTTCTTTCTTTCTTTTTAAAGGACAAACAAGTGAAAATAAATTAAATTGTCACAAAAAAATCAGCCTTGTCACAAATTCTTTCAAATTCCGTGGCCTAACCCAGGATATTCTTTTAAAGGGGTCATGAACTACCTTTTTTAAATGTTTTTGTACTGTTCTCTGAGGTTCACTTATAATGTTACCAATATTTTCCATAAAAAAAAGCCAATGCAAAGTAATGCAATGTGTTTTTCCCACAATATGGCATGCACAAATATTCTTTTGGTCTTCGGGGCCATCTTTATCATTTGGTTTCTGCATTATTTACATTACATGTGTGAATCGGTGGGCGGGGCTAAACAGGCAGTGATGTAGGAGCAGGCGCTGATCTTCTTCTGTGGAGGCGGTGCTTAGTCACACTATTACATCGTAAAGTTTGCAGACTGGCTTCAATATCTGTTTTTTTTATTTTTTTTCAAATACTGTTTTTAGACTGACGAGAATGTTTTAAGTTCTGAAACTTACAGGGTGTTTTTATAGTACGTTGACCTCTTATTTGTCAAAAGATCAAGGAAATTTTGGATTCTCAGTTCATGAGTCCATTGGACATGCTGCACAGGACAAGTCGAACCGTAAGATTCACATTTAGGTTTAGGGCTTTTACTAAGCAATAAGCCAGTGTAATAATACTAGTGATGATGAGTGTTGGGGAAGTTACTCAAAAAAATGAAATTACTGATTACTGATTTCTCCTTATAAAAGTAATCAAATTACTGTTCTGATTACATTATTTCAAAAGTAATTAGTTACATTACTATTTACATTACTTTTTTCTGTACATCCATGAAATTTAAGTGAAATAGTAAGTTTGTGTGTTGCCTAACATCCCAGTGTAAATGCTCCAGATAAAATATGTGTTCTCAAAGCATCAACATTCACAAACCACTGTTATTTTAACTAAAAATTACAAATTAAAATAACATTGTTCAACGCTGCAAACACGTGTTATAAATAGAAACTCTGCCTATGCTTACACATGTTAATGTTTTTGTTTTATATTAGTTGTTCTTGTCGCTTTTGTGCAATACATGAATAGCACTTTATTTGTCTGAGATATTTTATGTTTAGATATTTCTATTTTGCGGGAGTCCTGCAAATCATTTTATTCTATCGCATCCCGCACACACGAGTCTCTGCCCGCCCGCACTCGCCCATAAAGTCTTGTCCCACGTCGCTCTCTGTTGCGTCGAGTCCAGTGCCAGCGGATTAGAGACCTGCACTCCCGCGGGACTCAACGCTACAGAGAGCGGCGCGGGACAAGAGTTGATGGGCGAGTGCGGGCGTGAGGCGGGCAGAGACTCGTGAAGACAACAGAAGTTGATGTGTTGCTCTCTGCACCCGGTACGTTCTCAAGAAGTTTCAATGTGCCGTGCTGCTCTTTCAGGTGTTTTAAATTGGACATGGAGTTTTTCAAATTGAAAAGGTTTTCTTTTCCTCTAATTGACAACCCAAAATAATGTTCTTGCCTTTGACAGAAATAAACTCAAAATAAGGATTGTATTTCCAGCTACAGAACGCATACTTTGCTCCCTCTATGCTGACTTTGTTTTCATTGGTAGTATCCGCCTCACAGCCGCTTAACAGTGAAAGCAGGTCTCCGGTAGAGGACGTCACGTGTGCCAGCCAACACCTTTTTTTTTTTTCTAGATGATAAAACACATTCTGTCTGCAATTATGTAACGCGTTACAAAGTAATGCGTTACACTGTAAAAAACAACCTAGAGAATCTACTCAATAAAATGAGGTAAACTGCGGTAACTTTTTACACTCAGTTTGTTTGGGTAGATTCTATCCTATATGTCTGAGTAAAGAATACCTGAATTTATCAGCTAAGACAAACTAAAAAAAAGTAGGTAAAGTCTACACAGCAAAAAGCCCAGTGTTAAATGAACTCTCGCGGGAGTTTGAGTCCATACTCAAGAGTGTTAAAATGAACACTGAAGCAGTGTTAAAGTTAATGAGGTAATTAAGTGATTCAATGAGTGATGATTGACCATTATTAAAGACGCCTGATGTTAACAAGCAGAATCACCAAAAGGAGAAAATCTAATTTTGTAAGTCACCATTATAGTGGTCAGTGTTATCATTAGTTTAGCTCTTTACCAGTAACTTCTTAATATTAGATTTTGTTTGGGTGTTGTAATTGAGTTATAACAGGCAAACAAACCAGAAGAAATGAGATTTTGTGGTTTTGAATATGCTTTGACAAAGTCATTAAGTAGCAATCAGAATAAGTGAGTTGTATTTTGTGTATGTTGGTTTAATCAGACAGGTGTTTCTGAAATTTATTTGACCAGAAAAAAAATAAACAATTTTTAGATTTAGACAAACAGACATCAACAATCAGCATGAGAATCACAACAATGGTGACCAACAAAAACGTATGTTGTAGCCAATCAGAACTCATCCATATCTCCCATCATGCATTGTGGCATGAATAAATTATGAGCTGATGATTTCCGTGATGTTTAGAGTTGATCTGTTTCTGAATATGCTGTTTGTCACCATTTTTGAGATTCATGTGCTGATTCATGATGTCTGTGTGTGCCTAAAACAACAGCTTTTGAAAGTTTTTTTTTGATCGGAGGAGCTTGTAAAAAGTCCATTCAAAATTAAAAAAAAAATCAGGCTTTATCATTTTTTTGCTGCTGTGAAATCACAAGGCATTGTAATAAATAAAGGATATAAAACTCTAAATGGTTTCAGTGGCTCAAATTAAGTTTATTTTAAAACAGAATTATCACCACTGCATGACTTTTGCTCTTTGGCTTGTCTGGCTAGTTTAACTAAACAGTTGAACAAAAGCTAATGTTAAAAAGCTACGGGTCAAGAGCCCAACTAATGCTAACACTGACCACTATAATGGTGACGTAAACATGTCTTTAGGTGTCTTCAATAATTTTCAATCATCACTCAATGAATCACTTAATTACCTCATTAACTTTGACACTGCTTCAGTGTTCATTTTAACACTCAAACTCCCGCGAGAGTTCATTTAACACTGGGCTTTTTGCTGTGTAGACTTTACCTACTTTTTTTTAGTTTGTCTTAGCTGATAAATTCAGGTATTCTTTACTCAGACATATAGGATAGAATCTACCCAAACAAACTGAGTGTAAAAAGTTACCTCAGTTTACCTCATTTTATTGAGTAGATTCTATAGGTTGTTTTTTACTGCCCAGCACCGGTGATGACATTCGTGCAAGTATGCACGCACACAACCAGCAGGCTGCGTTTGAGAATGGAAAGGGCTCTAACGAAGACATACAACTTCAGCAAATAACCCCAGGTCAGCTTAGAGATGCTTAATTGTGCAGGAAGGACTTTGATGCTGTTTACGTGCAGCTGTTTCCCTATTGATTTGATTTGCTTGATTGAAGATCATGTTATCCACTGCGCCTGCACACTTTATTTAAACGGAAGCTCAGTATGGAGATGCAGTGTTAAAACACTGATAAAGGACATCTTTAACACTTGTTACAAGTGTAAAAACATACACACACAAACCAATACTGTGCATCTCAAAACACAAGCATGTGAACGTGTAACATCCAAGCAATGCTGCAGTCTTCATTTTCTAAATTCATCTCGTTATTCAGGCCACGGTGCTATAAAAAAGTGCCAATCGCGTTGTGCTGAGAGAAGAGCGATGGGACAGCCACAGGGGTTTTTAGCATGGTTTCCACTGGCTCAACTAAATATAGATGAATCCGAGGTCTTATTAACCCGCTAAATGAAGCTATTGCTCGCACTGTGCTATACTGTGTTTTAAACAGGTTCATTTCTGTGGTGCAAGATTCATTAGGATAAAAGCGCTCTCCTTTCCAAAGCATGAGAAGCTTGACAATTAAACTACGCTTAAATACTTTACTATTTTTTATTTATTTTTTTTTTTTAAACATTGTGGCATTACACATTAAATAGCTATGCATAAGATTTATATGCAAGCACATTTAAATTTAGAAGCCACAAAAGATACATACAACAAACCTCATTGTTAAAGCAATAAAGGTTTTATAAGAGCATTTGGTGAGATGAAATCAGCATGTGTTTTGCCTAAGGTCTGTTATCTGTAGTGCTTTTGAATTATCTGAGTTAACCATTAATGCAACCCATAAAAATGCAGCCAAATTGCATTGCTGAATTCAAGCTTTCGTGCTTGTTTTTAATATTGCGCAGTCTCTTTTTAAATCATATGGAAAGTGACCCAGATATTTTTCAAGTGACATATTATATTCAATAGAAAAGATTTATGGATATCCTCGGGAAAATAGATGAAGTTAACAGTTGGTTGAGGGTTTTCTTTTGCTTGTCTTTCTCTGTCTGACGCATCTCTCACACAGATTTGGGTCAATGCAAACCATCAGGCCTGTCTTCTGATGCCAGGAGACTTTGAAACAACCTATTTTTTACAACCTATTAAACTTTGAAAAAAACAAATTTAATGAGTTAAATCAGGAAGAAACAGCTATTTAAGGTAATAACTGCAGAATACCACTTTTTAGAGTATATTTTTTATAACAATTCAGCCTCATTACCATTACCTAAAAGGGAAAAAAAGTGTACAAATGTGAGAAAGAAAAAAAAAAAAAAAACACACACAAATAGCACATATTCTAAATATCATTTTACATATCTTACAAATATTTTATAAATATTTTATATATTTTATATTTTAAAATTTTTAAATATATATATTTATATTATATAAATAATTATATAAAATATTATATATATAAATATTCATACATATATTTAATTATTATCAACTATTAGGTAGTGTGTGTGTAGGCCTATATATTTAAATATTTAATTAAAATATTTACGATATTTATTTAACTTTTCATAAATAAATATATATATAAATAATTCTGAGCATAAATATTTTCAGATTTCATATTTTCTTCTCCTCAATTTCTAATCATTTAATTTATTTCTTAATATCTCACATGACAAAAATAATTTTGTGCTGTAGAGAGAATATGACATTGCTCATATAGTTATGTGTGCTGATCCTAAGATTTATTCAAAGTCAGTTAAAAAGTGATTGCAGAAAGTTAGCTGGTTATTACATCAGATGATGTCAGTCTCACTCTTTTCTTTAGACTTAAAATTGTTAAGTTGTTAAAATTGTTAAAAACTAAAGCTGGTGTGGTTTGTCTGCCATTGGGCATTAACAGTAATAAATCTTTGATAGCAGGGAGCAAGTGCCCATTTCCACATGAGAAAGCAATAAACAACCCAGGAGAAGAAAAGACAAAAAAGGAGAAAAAGACGGGATGATTGAAGAGATTGGACAAATAAACTGAAATTGGCACCGCGTGGTGCTGCGCTCTATTCGTGTGATGTAACGTCTCGGGTATTTCTGCCACGTTTAGTCAGATACGTGGAACAAAGCTAGAGAGAAGGAGCTACCGTAACAACTGAAATATGTACTAAATTTAGTATGAAATCTAGTGAGTTTCTGTTCATCATCACAACATTTTATCCATATTTTTATCCTGACTTTATGAAGTAAAACTTGAATTTCCCTGCAGCTTAACTACACCAGTGCAGCTGCAGCTGTAGTAGTTGTTTTCATAATACTGTAGCATTACCAAGCTGCTTTTTCCGAGTCGCAGTGTAGTGCCAAAACTGAACGCTGTACAAAGTTTTTAATGTCACATTGTTTGGACATTCGGTTTTCCTGCCAAGAGAGTCAATAATCAAGCGCTTTCTCCTAATATGTCCTCTCTCTCATATGGACAATTGATTCACTGTGGTGATTTGTTTTGATCAGATGGTTCATTTTAAATGAACTGATTTAAAACAACTGACTACATTTTTCAGTTTTTAGTTTTATGAATACTAAAGTAATATCCCATAAGAAAGACTATGTTACGATGACTATATGTCAGCTTGTCTTGGCTTGAGGCCGTAGTCATAACACACTCCTGGTAGTGTGATATTGCTTTCATTTCCATAGACAAATGAGTAAATAAGGAAAAACCAAGAAGGACCAAAGACGACCTCTGTTGAAAAAGAACAAGACTACAGCATACTTTTGAAAAGAGTACTTATTAAAAGAACATACTGTACTTTCGCATGAACTAAATGTAATGTTTTTAGACACTTCATTGCATGTTATTTACAATTAAATGGAAAATCTGTTATAGTTTATATCTATATGAAACGCAATTAAAGTGAACTTAAAGAGTGCTTATGTAGAACTTCATAACATCTGCAATTTCTTAATTACTTATTGTCTCTGAAATGTGACTGAAATAACCCTACTTTCAAATATGCTAATAAGTATTTATGGTAAAGTAAAATATACTTTACTGTATTTAATGAAAAATACACTTTAATTTGTAATGATTAAGCAGCAGTTCAGTACATTTAAAATATATTACGTAAGGGATAATGTACATCCAGCCGGTTGCTATCGCAGAATAAAGCCCAACAGGCTTAGCAGCAGTCCGACGGGAAGCGGAGTGTTCCCAGCAAGTGAATAGCGCCGACTGCAGGCAGTTACCCGGATGAGCCTGTGTTATTAGTCTTTACCGGTTGTTATCTGGGAATATCAAACCTTGGAATGTGGTGACTGACCAATCAGAATTGAGTGTTCCACGGAGTAATAACCTGAAATGTAAAATAATGTGATTTAGTATTGTAACAGTCTGTGTTGATGAACATGTGCACACACGGAGATGAAGACTGACAGTCTTTAATAAATCCACACAGGTAAATCCAGACAGGGAAGGCTGGTGAAACATACACATAGGTGTTAACTTAAGACCCAACAAACTCAAGCGCAGAAAAGAACTTGACCAAACAAGGATACAAGGATAATACACTGACCAAACAAGGCTGAACATAATAACAAAATCGAATCAATAACAATGACAACGAGAAAAGGAAACAAACTGAACGTTCAAACTAACAGAACTGTGACAGATCGCCTATCCTCCTGGAAGGCGTAACCTCACACCGCAGAGAAGGAAGAGTCAGGAGATGGCGGAGGGATGGCGAAGGGCTGCCACAAACAGGAGGAGGTTTAGGAGGTGGCTAGATGACTGGGAGGAGGACGGCCAACGGAGTCCAGGGTGGTGATGATGGAGGAGGGAGCCAGGGAGGAATGGATGGAAGAAGGAGCCAGGGTGGAACCGACTGAGGGAGCAGCCAGGGAGAAGCCTGGAGAAGGAGGAGATGGGAGACGCTCTAGAACCCAGCCAGGGAGACGGCCCATGGTGGAGCCGATGGAGGGAGG
Source organism: Cirrhinus mrigala (assembly GCA_036247105.1). NCBI lineage: Eukaryota > Metazoa > Chordata > Actinopteri > Cypriniformes > Cyprinidae > Cirrhinus > Cirrhinus mrigala. The sequence goes on from CM070029.1 coordinate 26,812,420, forward strand.
AGCCATGGTGGAGGAAGGGCTGACGACTCCAACTGACGGAAGTGGAGCCGGTGGTAAAGGAGCCAAGGGTGTAGACTGAAAGCCGCAGAGCCAGGGGTGACAGAGAGGATCCAGAGGGCCAAGTGCCACAGTGGATATGGAGCAACAGAGGACCAAGAGGAGCCGGAGGAAGGGAGGAGCCTCACAGAGCCAGAGGGACAGAGTGACGAGGCGAAGCCAGAGGAGTGGAGTCCAGAGGCAGCAAATGGTCGACTGCTGACCAGGGTAGAGATGGTGGGAGGAGGGAGCCCGGCGGAGCCAGTGGACTGACAGGCCATGGTGGAGATGAGGGAGCTGTGAGCCATGGTGGAGCCGATGGGTCGTCGGGCTGAGGTGGAGTCTGGCTCTCGGAGCAGATGGGAAGCTGAGGATGAGCTGAGGGATTGGCAGAATGCAGCGGCAGCGAGGCAGTACATAATAGACTGCTCTTGAGATGAGGTGGGAGAGGGAGGCTGGGTGGGTGTTCATGACAGTCTTCAAATCTTCGAATCTTTGAATCTTCGAGATGTAAATCTCAACACAGGGAGTGCGGTGGACAGGGGATCAACCTCAGTGGCTGTGACAGGGGTGATGGACAGTTCATGAATGGCCCCCTTGGCTAGAAAATGACAGGCAGAAAGTTCAGATGATGACTGAAGACAGGGTATGTATTTTTCCCAAGTCATGCCTCAGCTCACCCTTTGTGGTGGTACAGTGGGTGGGGCTTTCCTCCGCCCCCCCTTGTGCTCCACTGTCTCATCTACCATCACATGCATAGTATCCCAAGTGTCTGACCAGGTGCGAGAGGTGGCAGCACAAGCGGCAGTGGAAGCAGCTTTGGAGGTCGCAGAGAATGCCTCACCCACTGTACCACCACTGAGGGTAAGCAAGAACTGGACTTGGGAGACTTAATAGACTTTCACTCAGAGATACCCGTCTTTCAGTCTTCACCTGAACTGTTCTTCTCCTGCTCCGCCACCATCGGTCTGCCCCCTGGAGTTGCAGCCCTTCCTTCACCATAGCTCCTCCCTCCATCGGCTCCACTGTGGACCATCACCATGACTCTGGCCTGGGCCTTGCCTGACTCCTCCTAAACTTGGTCCTCAAGGGATCATCCTTGGTTCCTCCCTCTATCAACGCCTCCATGGTCCCTCCTGTCTCCTCTGTGGCTCCTCCCTCCGTCAGAGCCACCCTGGTCATCTGCGGGCCTCCCTGCCTGCCCTTCTTCAGCCCCTCGCCCTCCTCCTGAACCTTTGCCCTCCTTCCACAGTTGGTCCTTCTACGGCGTGAAGTCACACCTTCTAGGAGGGGACCTACTGTGACATATGTAAGTGTTTCACATAATTTGTTTTCGTCGGTTCTGGAACTAAGCAAGTTTAGTGCTTCTCAAACAGAAGGATGCATTCTGGTGAGGGCGCATCATTCTTAGTTCAGTCAAGGCTATAGTTTAGCATTAAACTCTAGAATGAGGCACTCTAGTATTATGAATACATCATAAATGTTTCTTCCGATGCAGTCACAGCATAAAAATACTATGAAATTATGACTTGTGTCAGCGAAGATAGCCTCGTGGCCAGCATGCCGATATATAGAGCCGTTGTGTTTCGGGTGTCTCGGGTTTGAGTCCCAGCTCAGGGACCTTTCCCAATCACCTTCCCAATCACCTTTCTCCCAAACATTAGGATGTCATACAGGGTAATGTACTCATGACAACTACTGTGCATTTCTTTCTTTCTAGTTCTTTCTTTCCCTTACTGTCTTATACTGAATTCTGCCCACTCTTGAACATAATCTGTTATTTCCTGCTCCACAGCCTTGGCAACAGATGATTTTAATCCATCTTTTTACAGCGTTTCCTTTTACTCGTTGAATAGGATGCCGGCAGTGATTTCTGTTTTGAAAGGCTCAGCTGTTAGTTTCTCAAAGCACTCCCTTGAAGAGAACACACACGCTCTTGCTAATTAACATAGCAGACAATCAGCCTCAACAGCAGCTGCTGACAACACAGTCATCTGTGGCCAGCTAAGAGCCATTAAAGAGCTCTGCTACTGAGAGGAGCAAAATATGTCTTTAGGAAAGACCAAAGCCAGACACCAAGATAGATTGACCTAATTATACCATAATTAGTGGTTTTTGATATGGCATGGCACTCATTTTTAGTATTTTTAGTAAACTTTAGTTTATACTGAACTAAAATTACTGGTCATGTACTCTTTGAGAATGATACTTCAGTTGTGCAGAGATGTGCCATTTATTTTCAAAGCAATCTGATTTACAATTTTAATCTAGATCAGGGGTGTAGCGTTCTAGTGATCTTACAACTTTTTCAGGTGTGTTTGATTAGGGTTGAAGCAAAACTCTGCAGGACAGTGGCCCTCCAGGACCAAAGCCACCCAGGTATTTTTATAGACAAAGTTTTTTCTCCTCCGTAAAAAAAAAATTGTCCACATGAAAATGCAAAAACACGCTACAAATTGCTGTCAAGAGCGTGCCAAACAAACAGGTGGCGGTATAACCCTAGCCGTAAAGCCATGTTGGCCAATCAGAAGCCTGAAAAAATGGCCAAACTGCATAGAAAAAGCTGCGGTTTTGAAAACACTGTTCGTGTGGACAGGGACTTAAATAGACTTAAACTGAAGGAGGGACTTCACAGAAGCAGAGTCTCACAGAGACTTAAAGGTGATCACACACCAAATGAGAAGCGCCATGTAGCATTGCATCACAGTTTGGACAACTTGCAGGTAGGGCTGGGCGATAAATTGATAACGATATTAATTACGCAATATGATTTTCCTTGATAAACGATAACAAGAGTTCGATAAATGTTCAATATAATATTTATGCGGCAAAGGCTGAACAAAAGAGCATTAGTCAAAGCCGTTTATCCGCTCGGATCAAAGTTCAAATTGCAGATGAGTAGATGCCTTCACTCACTGAGGAGTCTCGCGTTCCAAACCCTCCGAAGGCGACTTCGGAGTGAAAACAATCATGGCCGCCATACTGAAGGGTCGTTCCAAACCAAAGTGCTCAAAACTGGCCACTTCACAGGGCCCTTCGGAATGAAGGATTTCGAAGGGTACAACTGATGGACACTTCGGGCCCCCCATGATCCTTTATGCTGATTATTTCCATGATGACAGCGCCTCCATGTGGGATGATGACGCAGAAGGGCACTTCAAGAAATGTTGAAGTGAAGAAGAGTTGTTTGGTCCCCTACACCCTTCAACCCTTCGACGCTCTTACTCCGGAGGGTAAACCCTTTGAAGCGATTAGGGCATAGGGATGAGCCATTCCGAATGGAACGCAGGGTCAGTCTCTAAACAGCGCCGGTGTGAAGCGCTTAATTTCGGTGAAAAACACAAATGACTTGGTTTATAGCCAGATGAAACAGCGCTGCCAAACAGGAGAAACACTGTGCACAACGATACAGTCAAAAGGCTTTTTAATCTACAAATCGCCATCATTTACCATAGATTTACTGTAGTAAAACTAACTGCACAGTGGTATTGTGTCAGAAATGTTGGTATATTTGTACCGAATTTTATTACATTATTAATGTAGACATGTATTAAATGTATTGATAGAGGAGTAATGGAATATAATTACAGTATTTTTTGTGATTAAATAGCGTTTATGCATTTATGAATGTATTTAGACTACTGTTTTTCATACAAATACCTAGGAACCATATCACATTTTTACCATGGTATGGACGCGCTATATTTGTGGTTTTAACTGTTTTTATCATGATCTATGGATGATACTATGGAAGAGCAATGGTTAATAAAAAGCAAAAAATTCAAACAGCCATAATAATTAAATTTTGCTACAGTTTTTACAGATATTACTGATTTTGCTAATAAACATAAATCTACATCTGTATCCTCAAGCTACTATCAAATGTGTATTTCTAAGAGACAAAAAAAAAAGAAAACGTTATATTATTATTAATATTATCATGTAATACAAACCTGTTTCTTGATTTGAAACAATATTACTCATTAAGACATGCAAAATTAAGACTGAGTCTATTTTTAAGATTGAGTCTAGATTTTAACAGCAGATAATGCTCTAATCTTGTTTTTATCCGCACACTAAAACCCTCACGGGGAAGAGTGCTGAAGAGCACTTGTGCGTTGAGTCATGCTTTTATGACACGAGATTAATGTAAACACAGCCCACTGTAAACACCCTTGTAATTCGCTTCAACCTTTTCGAATTCTATAAATGATTATTTTAGGTTCAAGTGCATGTAAGGATTTGGAAACAAGCAGAGCACGGCTGTTTCTAAAGCAAGCAGTGCCGTCTTCTGTTTAAAACTAAGCTCAGAATCGGTTTGAGAAAGAAATCTCAGAATCGATGCTGAATCATTTCTTGATTCACGCTATAACGATTTATCGTCTCATCCCTAATGTGTATGAATGTTTAAGGGAATACTTCTTGTCTGGTGTGCTACCACCTTTTAAGGGTGTGATTTGGGAGTAATCATTCAGGACACCAACCACACAGCAACACACTAACAACCATTCAGAAAACCTTATCAACAGCAAAAAAGTCAGTGGTTGCTCTTTCCCAGTTTCAATCAACTTTGTCTCAGATAAAAATAAAATAGATGCAAATTAAACAATTGCTGACATACTGTACTGTAAGAGCAGCTGCAATATTAAGGCTACGTCTACATTAATCCATATACATTTGAAAACAGCATTTTCATTTTAAAACGCTCTCTGTCCACACAAGGGCTTTCAAGCATTTTCCAAAAGATTCTCATCTACACTGAAATGTCAGAAAACTGTAAATTCGCCTTACTCCACATGTGTAAAACGTCATGAAAACTCACTGAGATGATACAGATGGAACAGGCATAAAAAGTTGTCATGCAATTCTTCTGGCAAGGTCATTTTATTTATGAAAATAAAAAGGTCCAGGTCACACTCACTCTAGTCTCGCATAGCCAGACCTTCAGACTGAAAGCAGAAAGTCTGGGAACTTAGGTACAGCAACCAATCACTTTAGTTTTGTGCCACGTCATGTTAAGGTTTGTGGAAATTTCGCCACAATAACAGACAATAACAGTGTAAAACTCTCGGACATATTTTAAAGATTCTATGCTGCGAACTTTACATTTTTCACATACTTTTGAAAATCCAGCATTTAGTTGATCCTGATAAGCTCTCGGTGTCACATCTGTAAACACAATAGCCTTCTTCTTTCGTGAGGGGGTTTTGCGCCACAGCATTTTTGTTTCCGGGTGGAACGTTAAAGAATGCGACACACGTTTCCTGGAAATCCTGTATAATCTAACCAATCCGATGACGACTTTGAAACTCCTTAAGTGTTTCCAGCTAAGTGTGCAGTATCAAAGTCCCTTTAAGGCAAGTCATTTCACTTGGTGGCCATCTTTGAAATGCCTCTTGGGCAGGCAAGTGCAGCTCCTATCTATTTAAAAGGGGAAACACCAAGCTTAAGATTAAATTTAATATTTGAAATCACCAACAAAATCTGACAACAAACTGCCTCATAAATATCGTTCCTTATGTTTCAATAGCGTTCAAAAAAGTGTATTTTTTCAGGCGAGATCAGCCAGTGTGCATGCGCAATACTACGTGCATGTCTCAGAATAGCAACCAGGACTTCTAACGGCAGCTGCAGTGACGCTCTGAGTTTACTAGTCAACGATTGGCTCTTTCATTATGAAGGCGGGGCTTTGTGGCCATAATGAGCATTTTATCTTTCCCCATTCAAAACTATACAAGTCACACGTCTTGGGAATTCTATAGTCTTTGGCCGTATGCATCAGACGTTTAGCCAGTGTTCCGTGGACGTGACGTCTGAGGCTGAGACTACACTCACTCAATATTATATGTTTGATCTAAAATGCAACTTCCCTTTTTTTTTTTTTTTTTGCCACAGGACAGCAATTGTAAGTAAATTAATATGAAGAGTGTACAAAGTAACACATCTTTGGCAACAGTGTGAAAGTAGCACATAGCAGGCACAATACTAGTATAAACATAGACATCTATTGGAACAATATGCGTCACATGACTAAACATGCCTCCACACTACAACGCAAAGATGCCGTGTTTAAATCTATCCACTTTAGAGAGCATTTTCAAAAAGCCAAAACAGAAAGAAAAACCAAGCATGCCGCACAAGACCTGAAAAGTGAAGCCAAAGCGTCTCAATCGCCCCCAAGTGAGTGGATGCAGTATAGGTCATAAACCCCGCCCTCTCCATGTAATCTAATGGGACGTGAGACAAACTAAATAATCAAATTACACTTTAAATAAATTTTTCCCAAAGATGGTTTCCGTTGAGGTAGTTCTTATCATGTTGATTTATCTTGAAGTGCTCGTTTTTCTAATAAGTTAGCTTTTAGGTAGTCATTTGATGCTATAAAAACGGGGTGTGATGTCATGACTGTGATCTTGCGATTGGGTCTGTGGGAGTTTGGGCGGGACTTTGATACCACAGCTCCACCTCACGACACTACTGCACAGACTCTGGCTCAAAATGACAGCGCCCATACTGAGACGCGTTCGCTTTACTTCTCTATGGTGGACGGAAGTTGAGAAGCATTGTCCATCTTTTTTTACAGTCTATGAGAAAAACGTATTAGTGTGGATTAAGGCCTAACAATACATGCTCACTGGAAAAACATGCTTGTGGTGACATTTCTGCATATTTGCTTCTTGAACATATAATTTCGCATTGTATCATGTTTTTACAAGCCTTTGAGCTCTTTTATTGTGACTTGTGCTTCATGGGGCTCATACTTGAGTGTACCAGGTGAGCTCCCGAGCAAGTTTACTACTTTAGAAAATGCAAATATTCAAACATTTTAGCTTACAAATCATGCATCATGTTAAAAGTATTTCAAGATCATATCATAATCTGCACCTGTAGTCATGACTTGTGTGAAAAAGAAAAAAAGTTAGTTTTACTTCCACTAGTATTCACTTCAGCTGGAAACCGCAGTGAATTATATGGACACTTTTGGAGTTCTGAAAAAATGTAGGTAGAGGTGTTTTTTTTTCCAGTAGGATTGAATATTAATATGAATAGCAGAGCTCATATAATTTATCATTTGCTCAGAATTTGATGTGAAATATTTGGGTTTATATCAAGATCTCTATTTTGGATGGCAAATCTGAGCACCATTTCAGACACTATATGATTACAATGTTTCATGTATGAGGAGCAAAATATAAAAGAGCAAGGAGAGAAAATGTAACATTGGCTCTTCACTTTATAATTAATAAACCAGAAAGTCTTAATTTGGATTTTTCTTCTAGTTTTCATTGTCTTATGCTAGAAGATCAAATGAACTTGTTAAAAATATAATTAGCTAATGTCAAAAAGTTAATAACTTTTGTCTGTCCATTCCAGCACTGAGCTCAGAAATGAGAGCTCATGTTGCAGTAGGCGAGCAGTGACGTTTTCAAAATGATCCCATATTGTTGAGCGTCATTGTACTTTAAATACCATCCAACCAGATATGGAAATAGCCACATCATGCCAAGATCAATCCAGTGAGCCTGTGCTTATCACACCCATTCTCAAAGCAGACACACCCCATAATCAGATAGAGAGTGAGTCAGTCTTGCCACAGCGATCTCCTCTGCTTTTTCACAAACATGCTTTTTTCCCTCTGGCTGATGCCTTCATATGACAGACTGAGACGCTGCAGTCTGTTGATCTCTCCATCGTATCTCTGCTTGACGGATATTTTGGTAGAGCTTTGTCTCCCAGCATGCATCGCAAATGGAGCGGCAGCCAAAGCCCTGGTTCCCAAAGAGCTCAGCAAAGAGCAAACAGCTTATAAACGTCCTTGCACCATTTTCTACTCAACTCTCTTGTTTGTTCTCACTTGGACAACGTGACAAAGATGAGGTGCAAGGTGCGATTCCCTGGTCTCAAAAAAGCTTTGAGATATTTGTTCCTCTCTCTGGATGATGCAGTGGTGATAATTCATTTATATCGGCCAGCGCGCACCTCTCCTCTTGGGTGGCCTGCCTGTCCTTCATTTGCGCAGTCTTGGACTGGCTGTGTTTAGTAACTGGGTCATTTTGTCTTTGCCAGGAGCAACCTTCTGAACAGACCCACTTTGCCTTACTCTCCCTTTTGAGACTCCCTCAACGTTTGTGAAGGACTCCGCATGCACCTTCTGTTATTATTATAAATCCTCATCCTCTCTGGAGGATGTTCCTTATCCCAACAGGAGGCCAATTGGAGCACTTAGAAGGACACATCCAAGTGTCTGGGTCTAAGTGCTCCTCCTAAACTTAAAGACTATATACTTTCTTGCATCCACAGGAAACATTAGGGCTTTTCACAATTGAAAGAGTTATTAAAACTTGGGTAAAAGGATTTTTTAGGGTTATCTTGCTTCACGTTTCACACTGCTCATAATTTACCCGGAGTTAACAGTTAATTCTGCTCTTTTGTAAACTGACACTTCATACTGTACATTCCTAAACTCTTTAGGAATGTTCATATTTGCATATTTGGAGTGTGAGTGTCATTAATTGGACAAATTCAGCATGTGACCTGTTTATATAACAGCTCTAGTATTGCCAACTGTACTGTCACATTTTACAGAATATACTTTTTGGGCTGTAAAGACAATGTTAATGTGTTGGTCTTGGCGGAATAGACATGCTATGCTACTGCTGCGGCAGAGCAAGTACTGAGACAATATGCTGCTGTGAGCATGTAGAAATACTCATAATTAATATATAACATATATGAAATAACCCCCATATATAGCATACATGAATCCCCCTATAGCAGATCTATACAGGTGGAGCAGGGGAACTTTGTATACAAAGTTTGTATACTATTTCCGGTAGAAATTCGAAGTGCAAATCTGTGCAAATTCTACGGCTAATATTGCTCACAACCCAATGCTTGTTGGACGAGTATTCAATTAGAACTACAAACATGCATACCAAGTGTTTTAAAACTATGTGAGACTAATAGAAAGGTAGAGAAAGTCATTTAAGTGATAAATAATCAGCATCTAACCTAATGAAAAAATATTTCTTTAATGTTATCTGCATTATATTTAGTCTGTAACAACACTGCAAACTTTTATAAAGATATGTTTGGTCAATAACTTTTAAATGCATCATTATGCACAATGCAATCTCATAATAATTTGTATGTATTTTACGTAAAATGTGGTTCTACAAAACATACATTTACTTGCATTTTTACAGACATTAAAACATACATTACTGATGTATTTACAGCATCTAAACACAATACTGACATGTTTTTTTTATCATTTTAACGTGCAACACTGGCTTATTGATGACACCTAAAACATAAATTATTTATTTATGATCAACTTACAAATGAATCCTTATAAATATTAAAATAGTGGCAATCATTTTATTATTATTGTATTCAGTTGTCATATCAATGGCTGTCACACTTATGGACTTGGTCGTGTTTTCATTAACATGTGTTCCCTGACCTAGTTTTTGTTCCCCCTTGATTGTGTCATTTGATTCACCTGTGTCTTATTAATTATCTAAATTTGCTTGTGCATTAAATTCGCGCCCTCCACGATCATTGTCGAGGAGAGCAACAGAGCTCAAAATCGCCCCAAAGTCAGAGCCTCATGGATTGTCTAACCAGGTGTGTGAGCCAGTAACAGCACTTGATATAGGGGAGATCGCAGTGGATTGTGTGAGTGCTGACATAAGCTCCACCCACTGTGTGGGCAGGACACACCATTTCAAACCCCCCTGATCATCGTGAACTCCTACCCAGTGCCTGCATCGTGGCTGGAGGATCCCTTGTATCTGCCTCTGAATCCCAGACTCCGCCTCGGGCCGTAGACCCAGCGGCTCCACCATGGCTCCTAGCTCCATCATCTGCACCACGGCCCATCAATCCACCAGCTCCGCCGGGCTCCCTTGTCCCTCCAGCTCCACTTTGGTCAGTTCTCAACCATCCGCCGCCTCTGGACTCAACTCCTCTGGCTACACTTCGTCACTCCGGCTCCACTGTGGAGGTCCTCCGGATCCTCTGCGTACACTGGGTCATCGGCTCTCCGTCTCCACCACCATCTTGTCCGCTGCCATCGGTCGGCCTCCTGGAGTCATCAGCCCTTCCTCCATTATGGCTTCTTCCTCTGTCGGGTCCACCGTGGGTCGCCTTCATGGCTTTAGCCTGTGTCCCGCCTGGCTCCTCCTGCTCCAAGTCCCTCCTGTCTTCTCTCTGGCTCCTCTTGCCATCTGATCCACCTTGGCTCTTCCTGATTTCTCCATGGCTCCTCCCTCCATAGTCTCCACCCTGGACTCTGTTCGTCGTCCTCCTCCCGGGTGTCCGTCCTTCGCCTAAACCTCCATCAGTATTGTCAGCCTGCCTTCCTGCCAGCCTTTTGCCATCCCCTGTCACCATCCCACATCCACTCTTCTGTCCTCTTCCCAAGTCCCCTCCATCCCTCCCTGTGTCTCTGCGGCACAAGGTTACGCCTTCCGGGAGGGGGGCGAACTGTCACAATTTGTTATGTGTTTTCATTCCACATGTTCCCTGACCTAGTTTTTGTTCCCCCTTGATTGTGTAATTTGATTCACCTGTGTCTTATTAATTATCTTCATCTGCCTGTGCATTTAAGTTTATTATTGATGTTTACCCTATGTGTTAGACCAGTGGTTCTCAACTCCAGTCCTTGGGGCTGACTGCTCTGCACATTTTGTATGTCTCCCTCATTTAACCCACCTGATTCAGATCATCAGCTTATTAGGAGAAAGATCCATGAACTGAACTGAGTGTGTCAGATTCAGAAACATACAAAATGTGCAGAGCAGAGGGCCCTGAGGACTGGGGTTGAAAATCACTGTGTTAGATCCTCTTCATCTTGTGAATTACCATTAAAAGGATTTCCATCCTGAGGAGTGACCATAAGCAGCAAAACCCATGCGGATGCGCTCATTACAAATTCAAAAGTTGCCGCTTCAAGAAGCTTTACAACAGCTTTGTCACAGATTGCGACATGCCATGTTTCTGGTGAGGTGTGTTTGAATGAGAAATGAGCACCTTCATGGAATGGATCTCAGCTGAAATGCATCGTCATTTTGATTACTTTTGGTACTGATTTTGACATTTTTGTAATACATAAATGATTGTGGTTGCACTTAATTTGTCTGTCATGTTTTTCTTTATACTGTACATAAATAGTTACGGTTAGGTTTAAAGTTAGGAGTGGGATTAGTGAATATAATATATATCTTTTTAATACAATATTGTTACTAAAATGGTAATTTCACTGCATATTTTGGTCCATTATGTTTTATATCTGTTTATATTTTCTATAAAATGGGTAGGTTTAGATTTGGGGGTAAGTTAAGTGGTCTAACAATATAAATCGCTCATCAATTACATGATAAAAATGCGTTTATACAAATATCTTAATAATATAAAAGATTTGTAAATATTTAAATTTTTTTAGCTAAAAATACGTAGTCATTTTTATGTTTTAATTGTTAAAATATGTCCAAATTGTTAGTTTCAGCATCCTTAAAAATGTACAAAAAAAGTACTTTTTGTGCTTCTAAACATTACGTACTAATACCTACCTTTAAACAATGAGACCATACTGTTATGCAAACACATGAGGAGAGTTCTCAACATGGCAGGCCCGTGACTGGCAGATCAACGTGCCTCTTCAATATCCTTTCTGAGAAAAAAAAAAAAAAACATAGAAACCATCACAGAAATTCTAATGGTTTCCATTACAAACATTACAAACCACCAACTATTGATCCATTAAAATAATTTTAAAAATGGCTTCCTGTAAGGGAGAGTAGGGTGAGACATTTTTTTACTTAGGTGGTCCCAAAGAGGGAAAATGGGGCAGAAGAACAATGAAAGAATCTAAATTAATTTCAAGATGTTTCCTATCATTTTAAATGATCAGAATGTATCTATGAAAAAGGGTTCTAAAGATATGGCTTCTTATATAAAAAAAGTGTTCCTGTGGCTCAATTTGCCCCAGGTTAGGGGTAAGTTGACCCGAGCACCATCTGGGTGAAAACTGACAATCTGAGTTAATCTGATTCAAACCCATGTGATAATTTACCTCTTTTAAAAACTTAATAATCAAATTTCATTTTACAGTCATATTTCTTTTCTTAAAGCTAACTTAAAATAAAACTAATCAAATGAATTTTAATTTTCAATCTTTAATTGTTTGCATTTCTGAAACAATGTGTTGAACACCAACATTTTAACCTTCCCAGACTAAACAGAAAGTAAAATTAAAATAAAAACTGAATTAGAATGAAGGAATAAATGTCACTGAAACTAATAAACATTTTAGTCAAAGCATGGTAGCTTTTCTGCAATGTCGAACAGGCCATTAGAGACTCCAGGTGGAAAGATATATTTGATTATATTGTGATAAAAGGCATCTTCTGGTTCTCAGAAAAGGATATGGTGCACTTGTACACTGTCCCTATCAAATACATTATCAAATAATATCTATATATAACTAAACCAGTTGCCTAACATCACATTAAAATTTTACTTAACTTCAGTGCCTTATGGTGGGGTAAGTTAAAGTGCTGGCTCACTTTGCCCCATATCTGGCATTTTGGAGGAAAAAAAAAACAAAAAAACAAAAAAAAAAAACTTGCTTACTAATTCAGGCTAATATTTAGCTAGATGATTTGCATAGTTTTATATATTGCTAAATCACATATATGCATCATAAATATTTTTAGACCTGGATACATTTATTTTATTTTATTTTTTATTTTTTGATGTAACAGCCATTACATCTGTTATGCTAAAGTTTTACTTTGACAAGCCAAAAACTGTTTTTAAAGTACATGGGTGTCTTCCACTCCTCCCATGTGTTTTTCTTTTTCACAGTCTAGTGATGAGTGATGATGTGTGATTCCAAAATAAATGGTCACATGACAGTAAAAGTATTCAGTTGCCAAGATACAGGGGGTGGGTCATCTTACCCACTGGTGCAACTTACCCCACTCTCCCCTAGTGTGTTTTGGGACATGTTTCATTAGGATTTGTTAGTTTTAACAAGCCACCAATAGAAGGTGACAAATTCCCAGTAGAGGGCTACAGGGACCATTACAGACTTCATACAAACCAATACAAGTCCTATTATAACCAGTAAAACCATTACAAATTCTGTGATGGTTTCTATTGTTTTTTGTTTGTTTGTTTGTTTGTTTTTTTGTTCAGCAGGGATAGCGGGGTTTGCAGTGTATTAAAAAACCTACTAAAATATAAAATATTTTTTATTAATCTTCATGTCATGTGACCATTAACTTCCACCAAAGAATCGTGACCATAACTTGTTAAATGTGTTGTTAAATTATTGAAATGTTAACTTAAAATCTTCAAGTAAGATACATTAAGAATTGGCTGACAGAAACGTTTGGGTATCATTGCCATATAGCCGTGGGAGCTGAGATGCTGTCTGATTATTGGAAAAAAGCTGAAAACTACATGGTGTAAAACTGAATCTACTCTGTTTAGTAAATTGTTGAGATAATGTGGGTATAAACAAGGGAAATTAAATACACTGGGTTTTGTGAGCTTTTGTGATGACTTTCCATCATTATTGTCAGCTGAGTTAACGTCAGCTCTATAAAACCTACCACTGAAATTTACTAAATGATACAAGTCAATTTACTCAAAAATTAGTGAAAGTTCATTGCACTTAATATAAAAACGTTATGTGAACAGATTTTATGAAGCAAAGCTCAAACTGAATCAATTACAGCAGCATGTTTTGTCTTGGACTGTAGTGTACTTTAGGAGAGTAAATGTTAAAATTAAGTTGTTATTTTGTGTGTTTTTGCACAAGAATATCCACCTTATTTATAAACACAGAAGTAAGCCTATGGGTGAGACTTCCGGTTCATTATCCGCTATAGGGAAATAATGAGAAGAAAAACAACATGCAGCAAATGGTAAAACTGTTTGCCTTACAAACCAGTGTGTTCATAATTGAGATAACACATCAAAATAACATGGTAAGAGACACCAATTTGTAACATCAAGCAGCAAAACGAGCTGTTTTTTACAGCTAAAAATAGCTGGATGCAGATGAGACTGGAAACCAGACACATGAAATTTACAAACTCTTACAGAAAAAAATAAGGTGTTTATTGCTCTGTTATGCTAAGGTTTAACCCTTGTGCAACCTTTGGGACATTTTTGTCCATTTCAGTTGTTTATTTATTTATTTTATAATTTTGACTGTGTTATTGCCAGCTGCATAAATTTTGGCACAGGTGCGCATTTGTATTGGAATTTTGCTATTTCACCTCCCATTTCCTTTAATAAATCTATTTTGCATTAGGTACACAAAATAGTTCCTCTCAGGACCTTAAGGACAAAAATGTCCCCTTTGAAACCCATTAAAACTGCTCTTTTTAATCACAGTGCTATTTAACTGTCAAATGATGCAATTTTTGTTAATAGACTTTCATTCTGTTGGCAAGGCTTCAAAATTAATTTTTTTACAATTTTTTACCAAATACTCGCTTCATTTCTGTTTTCTGCTTTTGCATATTATAGAGCCAATTGGATAAATAATGCAGCTATAATTTTGTTGGTGTGGATGTCAGAGTGTGGTTTGTATGCATGTCATAAAAATATTGTGTGTGTGCTTGTAATATTTGAGAGAGAAAAACTCTACTGCAAATCACAAATCCAACCACAGTGTGCACCAGTGCAGTTTTGCTGGCACCTAATGAGGAAAATCTGGTTCTGCGCCCAAACAAAATCTTACTGAAAGCTCATTTTTTGAGATATCAACCTCAGATTTGGAACTTGTTCCGATTTATGACTTTGATTTTCTAGCATGTTTAGAGTTAAACATGTTTAATAAAATGTATATTTTATATAAAATATTGTTCATAAAGCATTTTCATAAACTTAAACCTCAATTTTTTTTTTTTTTTTTGGTTTCACTTTTTAAACTTTTTCTACTTCAACAATAATGGGTCTTCTTTAAAATGAGACAAACCTTAAGTCTGTGCTCCACAGCTTCAAATTTTTATGACAGTTTTTTGACATGGACATTTTTGTCCACTAAGGACCTATGTGTAACTTTTTTTTATTGATGCACAAGGGTTAAAAAGGTTTCCTCAAATGGTTTGGGTTACATTAACCCAAACACTGTTGGGATTTACAGTGAATTATTGCTACAATACTCTGGAATCAGGCTCTTTAAATTTTGGCTGTTTTTATTAGTACCACAAATGTCAAAAAATACAGGTGAAATGATAATGCTAATAACATGCCAGTTATATTATGGCTGCATCCAAAATCACATACTTGTCTACTGTATAGCGGGTGAAAAAGTACATGAAACAAGTAGTATGTCTAAATTAGTAATATTCTTAAAACGGTAGGTAAAAAGTAACTGTATGACTTAAGTGTGAATCTAATGGACACTGTACTATCCCATAAGGCCATTGGAGTGGATTTGTGAATGGCAGTGAAGCCACACAACTGATGTCTTAAGTCACATGACAATGATAACATGACGTACATTCATACTACACACATTCATACTGAATAGAATTTTGTTTTTGTTTTTTTATCGGTAATGAAGTAATTACTTATTCAAAAGAAGTGCCTAATCAATTTTGGACACAGCCTATGCTCAAAAATGTAATTATGCTATATGCTTGCAAAGCATACAGTACGTACTATGAAAGTACAGGAATTCAGACACAGCTGAGGAAAGCTAAAGGCATTAGCTCTGAAGGTAAAAGCAGTAGCCTACTATATAAACATCTTGAAAACAGAAGATTCAACACAGAAGAGCTAATGTTGTAGTACTATGACTAACATCCTGTCAACATCATTACAAATTGCTTTACCCCAGAGAAGTCAGGAGTAAACCATTATTCATAAAGTTCATGTCACAGGGATGAGGGCGATCCACTCTACTTTTCCTGTTAAACTGCCGATCTTGTTTATTAAAAGAGCACTTAGAGATGGCTCAGTGTTTTTCTTGGCCAACGTTCAGCTACACCAGCCAATCCACTGTTTAGCCACGGACACAAGACATGACAACAAACCAGAGACAGGAACTAAATAAAAGGTTTCCACATTATTCACCTTCCCACATGCAGTTTGCATGCCAGCTGTGTATTCACCAGCTGTTTTTTAGCTCTCCTGCGGTGGAAAAAAACAAAAAAAAACAAAGTATGAGCAATAGTAAAGGTGATGCTTAGCTTAGCAAACATCAAAAGAAGTTGTGAGTGGTTCTTGCCTGTGCAAAACTTTACTTTTAAAAAAAAAGTCTCTAAAAATAGGGCTAAATGTACTGTATTAGTATAAAGGAAATTTCCTGCACGTTTTTCCTATATTTTGAATTTTGCACTTCATTGTGTTGTATTAAAATGTTAAATTAAAATGAACAGAAATGTCCATACAATTACTGGATAATGTCCTGGCAGAAAATTACCAGTACATACGCATTCATTCATTCATTCATTCATTCATTCATTCATTCATTCATTCATTCACTCATTTTTATGTATGTATGTATGTATGTATGTATGTATATATGTATTTATTTATTTATTTATTGTGTTTTAAAATTAATGGAAATGTCCATAAATAATAATAATAATAATAATAATAATAATAATAATAAGTAGGGTTAGTAGGGTTTTTTTCTTTATTCAGGTTATGGATTGATTGATTGATTGATTGATTGATTGATTGATTGATTGATTTATTTATTTATTTATTTATTTATTATTATTATTATTATTATTATTATTATTATTATTATTATTTGTTTGTTTGTTTGTTTGTTTGTTTATTTAAATTTACCAGTGTAGGTTTTTATTTTGTCATTATTTTATTTTATTTTATTTTATTTTTGATTTATCTTTTTTTTTTTTTTAAACCAGTGTAAGGTTTTGTTTTATTTTATTGATTGGTTGATTGATTGATTGATTGATTGATTGATTTGAATTGAATTGATTTTAACCAGTTTGTGGATTTATCTTCTTTTTTTTTAACCAGTGCAAGGATTTTTATTTTTTATTTTATTTTATTTTATTTTATTTTATTTTATTTTATTTTAGTTTAGTTTAGTTTAGTTTAGTTTAGTTTAGTTAAGTTTTGTTGTATTATTATTTTATTTTATTTTATTTTATTTTATTTTATTTTATTATCAATTCAAGTCATCTTTATTTATATAGCGCTTTTGACAATACAGATTGTGACAAAGCAACTTTACAGTATTAAATAGGAAATAGTGTGTCAATAATGCAAAATAATAATTTCAACAGTTACTGGTAAGATAAAATAAAACACACAGTTAAATCAACAGTTAAATTTCTTGGAATCAGCAGTTGAAATCATTTAGGAAAATTTTTATATTAGAGTAAAACTACATGATGTTTAGCTTTTGAAACAACACTGATCCCTATGATAACAACCTAAACTGTCAAATGACCATAAAAACGATTTGTATTATCTAATAAAAACTCTTCAGATTTGCATGAACCATGCAAACAGCCTATTGCAACGTCAGGACAGTAAATTTCATCAAAAGGCATCAAGTTTGCAGGTATGAAAGGTAGAGAAAGGAAAATATCAAGAAGAAGAGGTCGGAATGCGATCGAAAATGACACAAGCCAGACTCAAACTTACGTCACTCGCAACAGCACCTCATCTTGGCACGTGTTGGAAAACAAATGCACAAACCGGCTGGCCACAGCTGCCTTTAATCACAGATGAAACATTTGTATAGTTCAGAGCTTCCTGTGAGAGGAAGAATGTCATGACAACATCTGTTCTGCTTAACAAGGAGACAAATTAATTAGAACTGGGTAAAGATGACCTAATTTGTAATCACTTTCAGTACCAGGAACAAACAAGATCAATAGGCCCGGGATCTCGTGCGACGTCGATGAATGTGTTTTCTTATAAGCGTGATACATGATGACATGACATTCCTAAGCTCTTCATGTCCATGATGATTATTAGACGTGATTAATTAACATTCATTTATTGAGTTTGTATTTGATTGGAATCATTAGTAATGGTCCTTGTAGCAGCCTTGTTGGGATTGTGATTTGAGATGAAGGGATCTTTACCATCAGACATCAGTCGCTTACACTGAAACGAGGGATCAGAATGGACGGCAGCGTCTGGTTTAATTACTGCACCTGACCTGACCTCTTTCCTTCAGGAAAGTGACTGACTTGAACTGAATACAAATTAGAGAGTGAATCAATCAATTAAAGCTTTACAATGAAAATCAAGTACAAGATCATGTACAATCAGCCAGTCGTTATCACAAAACAGAATGACTCAGAAGATGCTATTTATCAAATTAATAAGAAAATTGACAATAAATACTGATCTGAGTTTGAATTATTTTAAAAGCAGAAAAAAGACTTGTCCACAAGTGTTCAGAAACATTGAACTTGTACAGTGTTGCCTAGATAACTGATGAATGTCAATTATGATCATTCAGAATCAAAGTATTTATTCAAGAAAGCCATAATAAATAGAATAAACAAATTAAATGTGTGTGTGTATGTGTGTGTGTGTGTGTGTGTGTGTGTGTGTGTATATTCAATATTCAATATTAATACCTCTCAATTTCAAAATAGTTAGCTTAGGTTAGTACATACATACTTGCTTTGGTTAAAATAAATAAATCCACAAACTGGATTTACACAAAATCAATTAATCAATCAACCCGTCAATAAAATAAAACAAAACCTTACACTAGTTTAAATAAAATAAAATAAAATAAAATAAAATAAAATAATGACAAAAGGATAAAGAAATAATAAAGAAAAAAAATCGAATAAATTAGATAAAACCCTACTAACCCTAATAATAATAATAATAATAATAATAATAATAATTTATGGACATTTCCATTAATATATATATATATATATATATATATATATATATATATATATATATATATATATATATATATATATATATATATATATATATAATTATTTATTTTTATTATATTTATATTTATATTTATTTGTGTTGGGCAGATATTAGTGACTGAATATATTGAAGTCCTGAAAGGACTTTTATTTTGAAAGGAATGAGCTTATCACTGTGTTCCAGCCATTAATTTGGGGAATTAAACATTTTAACACATATACATCATTAAAACATTTGTTTCCATAGTATTAGAGGCTATATAGCAAACTTAATTGTTCTACAAAATAACATGGAAATTTTACATTTTACACATTTTCATAAAAAAATAATAAAATAAAATAAAACAAAATAAAATAAAATAAAATAAACAATAAATAAACATTCATTTGTCTTGTTAAGGCTTAGCTAACATTTTATGCACACTAAATGCACACAAATAATATTTTAATATTTTCACATCAATTTTGGGCAAAATTACAGTATGATAGTGAAGGATCTGATGATCCTCAAATGCAAACTGTGTGTGTTTTGCCTCAGAGCAACCATACATTTGTGTTGTGTTTTGCTTTCTTTTTATATATTCACACATATATATTCATACATTCATTCTTTATTCATTTATTCATTTAGAACAATAGGAAATAATGCACAATTAAAAATATTGTTCATAAGAGTTCTTGATTTTCCTTTATTTACTTCAACTATCGTTTTTTTTACTTCATAGTCTCATTTCTGCCCACATCACATATTTCATCTCAAGCTCTCACTGAAACTTTTGTATCTTTAGTAAAAAAAAAAAAATAAAAATAATATATATACATACTGTGTATATTTATAAACACAGTGCAGGGTATCACTTTACAATAAGGTTCATTAATAACTACATTAGTTAACATGAGCTAAGAATGAACAATACTGCTAGAGCATTTACTAATCTTAGTTCATGTTAATTTCAGCATTTACTAATGCATTGTTAAAATCACAAGGTGTGTTTGTTAACATTAGTTAATGGACTGTGAACTAACATGAATAAACAATGAACAACTGTATTTTTATTAACTAACATTAACTGAGATTAATGAATAGTGTAACAAATGAATTGTTCATTGTTCATTCATGTTAGTTAATAAATTAACTCATGTTAACAAATGACACCTTATTGTAAAGTGTTACCATGCAGATCACAGCGTCTTCTCGACATGATGCTATCCACAGGAATCCGCTACACTGATTGAGGGAGGGTTCAAGTTTTCCCGGGTCTGTGTGCACAACAAGTGGGTTGGTAATATGCTAATATTTTATGTTGATATCAACATGAAACAGCTTGGGATTTGTTTTAAAAATGACTCATTTAAATGATTCAGAATTGACTCTTTCTTTTGAGAGACAATAACTTCAAAGACGGTGCACTTTAAGATTTTAAACTTTGCAGGATGTTTTTATTCACTTAGAGCTGTGTTACACACTGCATTAAAGGTAATTTTCAAAAATCCATAATAGGGGCACTTTAAGTCTTGAAATCTGGGTCTGGGTAAAACTTTAAAGTCTAAAAGCAAAAAAAAAAAAAA
This sequence comes from Cirrhinus mrigala, assembly GCA_036247105.1. Lineage (NCBI taxonomy): Eukaryota > Metazoa > Chordata > Actinopteri > Cypriniformes > Cyprinidae > Cirrhinus > Cirrhinus mrigala. Next base: position 26,832,951 of record CM070029.1, read on the forward strand.
AAAGCTGAATGCATGGTAAAAAGTTTCCATAACAGTTATAATGTGACCTTCATATGACATAAAAGAGCAGTTCCGGTCTCTTAGCTCTTTTTTTTCTTACAAATCAAGCCTTGGGAAATAAATGCTAAAGTAACAAGTTGCAATAAAAAAAGTGTGTCCTTAAAGGAGAAGTCCACTTTTGAGAACAAAAATGTACAGATAATGTACTCACCACCTTGTCATCCAAGATGTTCATGTCTTTCTGTCTTCAGCCATAAAGAAATTTTGCTTTTTGAGGGAAACATTTTAGGATTTTTCTCCATACAATGGACTGATATGGTTCCCCTAGTTTGAACTTCCAAAATGCAGTTTAAATATGCCTTCAAACGATCCCAAATGCGGTTGTAAACGATCCCAGCCAGGAAGAAGGGTCTTATCTAGCGAAATGATCAGTTATTTTCATTAAAAAAAATACAATTTAAATACTTTTTAATCTTAAATGCTCGTCTTGTCTCACTCTCCCTGAACTCTGTGTATTCCGGTTCATGACAGTTAGGGTATGTCGAAAAACTCCAATCATATTTTCTCCCTCAACTTCAAAAATCATTTCAAAATCATACTACATTGCTGCGAAAGTACCGACCCAGTCTTCGCAAAGTGAACATGCAAAGAAGATCAAACACCCTTAACAAAAAAGGTAAAACGGCAATATAGGACGATTTTGAAGTTGAGGGAGAACATGAAATGGAGTTTTTCAACATACCCTAACTGTCATAAACCAAAAAAAAACAGTCCAGGCAGAGTAAGACAAGACAAGCTTTTGACATTAAAAATTATAGAACTTGTATTATTTTTTATGAAAATAACCGACTGTTTTGCTAGATAAGAGCCTTCTTCCTCAGCTGGGATTGTTTACAACCACATTTGGGATCACTGGGAGCCGCATTTAAACTGCATTTTGGAAGTTCAAACTCGGGGCACCATATCAGTCCATTATATGGAGAAAAATGCAGAAATGTTTCCTCAAAAAACATAATTTCTTTAAGGCTGAAGAAAGAAAGACATGAACATCTTGGATGACAAAGGATGAGTACATTATCTGTCAATTTTTGTTCTGGAAGTGGACTTCTCCTTTAATATTTTTTTATTATGCAGTCGCTGTTTTAAAAAGGTAAAACGCTGCTTGAGGCCATGTAATATTATGAAATCTTCATTCACAATACATCACGACCCGTCATACTTACATAGCTACATCGTTTTTTTAATTTATTTATTTATTTATTTATTATCTAAGCAGTTATATTCTTTGTTGGAAAAGTATTTATACATTTTGGTGAATGAAGCGATAATCATAAATGTAACTAGTGACGCATATGACCCGATTATTCATTCTCGCCATGTTCTTGCTGTCGTCCACAGTTCCTACTCGTGGGATTTATTCATTGACATCTTGAGCCATTCCAAATACCAGCGCCCCTGAGACGTCAGTACAGCAGTGATCTCTGTCTCGGTCATGGAGGTGTAACTATAATGTATAATGGCAGGGCTGACATTCATGTTTTCCTCCAGATGTCTGGGCTTTGTCAAGAGACATGTGTGGTCTGGCTGGCAGCATCTGAACACTGCTGATACATTCAGATGAACTGGACTGTCATACTGCGGGTTGCTGTGTTTATGTGTTGTTTGAAGAAGCATCATGTTTCTTAGTAGCACAGTTACTGTACTGTAATGAACACTGTTTGTGTATAGTGCTGTGAAGGAAATCACACATTCAGATTCACCTGTACATTTTGTTAGTCACACCTCCCACAGAACATTTAAGGGATTCATACATTATTTACGAACATTACATGAATTTAATTATTAGTTAAAGGAGAAGTTCACTTCTAGAATAAACATTTCCTGATGATTTACTTACCCCCATGGCATTTAAGATGTTTATGTCTTTCTTTCTTCAGTCGAAAATAAATTCAGGTTTTTTAGGAAAACATTCCAGGATTTTTCTCCATATAGTGGACTTTAATGGGGATCAACGGGTTGAAGGTCCGAAGTGCAGTTTCAATGCTGCTTCAAAGGGCTCTAGGCAAGGCAAGGCAAGGCACTTGCACTAGCTCTGAAATGTCACACGTGGTTAGTTCTTTGTCTGTCTGCTTCAGTTCAAAAAGGTAGAGTAGGGTGAAAATATATAATTACAGTACTTAACTACTTGTATATGTATTACGCTTTCACAGTAACTACTGTGTGGAGTCAAGGAACACGGAGACGAAGGAAAGGTACAAAAATCAGTCTTTAATAATTCAAAACAAGGGGTAACACAGGGCAGGCAGGAACACACACATAGCACATTGCCTGGACAACATCGGACAACCGAAACACAGGACAGACAATGCTTTAAATAATAGACTAAATGAGGGTTATTGACGAGACACACCTGAACCAAATGAACACAATCAAACAAGGGAGAAACTGGGTCACGGGGAGCACATGGGGAGAAAAACACACACAGACAGTCCAGGGGTGTGACATTTCACCCTTTCCCAGAAGTAGCATCCTCGTGCCGCAGAAACAACAGAGAGAGGGGCGGGTGAGAACTTGGGAGGGGGTTCGAGAGGAGGACGGACACCTGGGAAGACGACGGCAGACAGAGTCCAAGTTGGAGAGGCTGGAGGGAGGAGACAGGAGGAGCCAGGGTGGACCAGACAGAGACAGGAGGGACTTGGAGCAGGCGGTGCCAGGTGGGACCCAGGCCACAGCTGTAAAGGCGACCCATGGTGGAGCCAACAGGGGGAGGAGTCATGGTGGAGGAAAGGCTGGCTCCAGGGGGCCAACTAACAGCAGCAGAGCTGGTGGTGGAGGAGCCCGAGGCAGAGACAGAGAGCCAATGAGCCAGGGTGACGAGGAGGATCCGGAGGATCAGGTGGAACAGGTGGCTTAGGCGGAGAAGTGGATCCATAAGGCCACGGTGGAGCCGGAGCAACAGAGGACTGAGATGGAGCCGAAGGAAAGGAGCAGCCTGATGGAGCCGGACAGACGAGGCACAGTCAGAGGAGTCCCAAAATGAGGGATGGTCAACGACAGACCATGGCGGAGCCCGGTGGAGCCAGTGGACTGCCGGGCCACAGTGGAGAGGAGGGAGCTAGGAGCCATGGTGGAGCCACTGGGTCAACGGGCCAAAGCAGAGTCTTGGACTCAGAGGCTGGAGGTGGAGACGGGGGATCCTCCAGCCATGACGCCGATGGAGACTGGCAGGCCTGCGGTGAACCCACTGCACAGATGGAGGGCTGAGGGTGAGCGGAGGGGCTGGCAGGCGACAGTGGGAGAGGAGGCGGGAGAGGAGGCAGGAGCGGGAGGGTGGGTGGTTAGAGCTGGCAGACGGCTCAGGGGAGACAGGAAGTTTGCAAACGGCCTCCATGGCCATAAAAGGACTGACAAGGAGCTCAGCCGAAGGCGGGAGGAGAGGGGGCAGGTTGGCATACAAATCTAATTTGAGATCCCCTTCAACGACCAACAGTCCCAAATTCTTTGTAAGCTCACCCTCAGCCATGGTACAGTGGACAGAGCTCCTCTCCGCACTCTCACTGTCCACGGCCTTCTCCCTCGTGGCGGGCATTGCACCTGGTCTGTAGTGATCCTCAGCTCTGTCTCTCCGTACGGTGATGGCTCGTTTGTTGCAGTGGGCTCGGGCTTGGGCTCTGCACAGAGGGGAAATGGCAGGCTGGGCTCTGGGTCTGGCTGTGCTCTGGGTCAGGGATAGATGCTCTCCAGACACAGGATGATAGCTTCCCTCCAGCTCATTCCGGTGGTGTCTGGGAGATCAACAGAGTGGTGGTAATTAGCCCCGATCCACAACGGTGAGTACTCAACTGCATACTCCAAGAGGGGTAGGTCCTTAGGGGCTAGGGAGATGAACACTGAAAAAAAAAAAAAAAAAAACACTTTCAAAACACGAGGAAACAAAATGGGATTGGGGTTAGCGACACTAATTTTTTTTTTTTTTTTTCGGTCGGGTGTTCTGTCACAGTGACTGTGTAGAGTCAAGGAATGCAGAGACGAAGCAGAAATATGAATATCAGTCATTAATAATCCAAAACAGGGCAGGCAGGAACATACACGTAGCACATTGCATGGACAACACCGGACAACCGAATCACAGGACAGACTACACTTTAAATACTAGACTAAACGGGGGTAATTGACGAGACACACCTGGACCAAATGAACAGTGACATACACCCAGCACTGGCTAACCGGTTATTTCCTGTCATTGACTAAAACTAAAGCCATAAAAATAAAACAAACAAATAAAAATATATTTCATTTCAGCCAGTTAGCAAGGCAATATTTCAAATTTTTGAAGTACTAAATTAACTAAAACTGAATAAACTAAAACTGGTGAATAAAAATAAATAAATAAATAAATAAATAAAAATAGTAAAAACCATACAGATATTTTGGTAACACTTTACAATACGGGTGCACAAATATGCATTAATTAATGCTTAATTAATGTACAGATAATCACAAGTTAATGTATAATTCATGAGGAACTAAACCATTTATTAATGATTACTACATCTGCAACTAATGAACATTCTATATGATTCATAGATTAAGTAATCAAATGGTTGTTATTAGTTAAATGTGTCATAATGTATTAATTCCCTAATAACTTATATTTATTAAAATTTTTATTAACTAATGATGCAAATTCATATGTTAATTACCACAGTGGTCAAAGCTATGGTAATTCAACTTCCAGCTGTCTGCTTTAATTAATGATTTGCAATGATTTGCAAATGTATCATTATGTTATGACTTTACTTGTTGAGGCACATGACTAACTAACTAATACTAAACCCATAACCACAATGACATGTTACTTAACAATTAGTTAATAGTTCTGTGCCTCAACAAGTAAAGTCACAACATAACGATGTCTTTGCAAATCATTGGCAAATGATTAATTAAACCAGACAACTGGACCTATTGTGGTAATTAACACATGAATTTAAACTACTAGTTAATAAAATAGGTCATTAGGGAATTAATACATCATGACACATTTAACTAATAACAATTTCTTGATTACTCAATCTATGAATCATACAGAATGTATATTTGTTGCTGATACAGTAATTATTAATAAACGGTTTAGTTCTTCATGACTTCATGAGTACATATTAACTCGTGATTATCTCTGCATTAGTTAAGCATGAATTAATGCATATTTGTGCACCCTTATTGTAAAGTGTTACCGATTTTAATGTCTTTTTAATGGCAAAAACACAATAAAATGATGAAAACTAAAAAACTAAAACTAAACTAAAGCTAAAGTTAAAATATAAAAAATAAAATTTAAATGAATTAAAATAAAAAAAAATCTAAATACATAAAAATTAACTATACATAAAAATACATAAAATAAACTATAATAGTACATAATTGACTAAAATATCACAAACCTGAAAGCATATATAAACATAATATAACAAAACATCATAAATAATTAATATTTATATTTGTATTTATTAATAAATTTGTGTAATTACTTACATTATTACAATTTCAGAAGTGCTGTGATTTGTGTGTGTGATTTGAAGTCTGTAAATAGCTGTAGTCCAGCACCTTTGAAAAGACCTTTTCAAACACTCAATTGTCTTGTTCACAACTACCTAATATTTAAATGCGTGATTAATATTCCAGAGTCAAGTTGAACAGCATTTACATAATCTCCTCACATTGTCCGCGCTGCTGTTAAATGGGAATAGAACGTCCCGTCTTCTGCTTATCTACGGATTACTTCCGAACATTCATTTCGTCTCACATTGTGCTCCTTTTCTCCAGCGTAATTACATTGACTTTTGCAGATGTGTGCTTCCTTGCGTGATTAAATAACAAGCGGGATTTGTCCAGTTGCCATGGAAACGAGTAATTAATCAATTATTATTGCAATCTGCTCTGATAAATTGAGTTAAACCAGTCTCAGAGCTTTCTGACAGATGAATCTGAGCAGAGCGCTCGATATAATTGACATTTTGTTTACTTTTTAGAGTTGCATAACGCATACTCTACTATGAAGATACCATGCTCGTCCATGAGACGCGCGGGCTATTACACAACTTCTACCTGTTCTGCCTCACATTTCAGGGTGTGAATATGATTTCAGAGGACAAGCAGAAAGCTCTGGAGCGAAATACCAACATCCGATTTCTCTGTTATGCTCTGATCATTCTGAACGCTCTGCAAAAACACTTACATGAAAGCCTAAAGTTTAAAGACTGCTTTAATTACACTCATTAAACCTCACTACACCACATGCTGAAACACTTCCAGTAAGGATTTGTCACATGAACAGGTGGTCGAATATAACGACCACTCCCGGTGTAATGCACAGCTCAGCAAGTGATCGAGTGAGTCATCCTCATTCACCAGGGCCTGTTTTTTCTCTCTTTGCTTTCTAAGGCCATCTGAAACCTGTTCACATCCACTGTTACAAGCAGTAAACATTAAACTAAACTAACTAAGCAGTGTAATATTTTGTTAAATATTATGTGATTAAATGCATTATGCTCACATAAACGCTTAATGCACAATTCACACTTCACTTAAAACTGTTAGCAGTTTAATCAAATAATAATTATGACTTAATAAAGTTGTTTTCAAAATAATTTGTAACACTGGAAATGGGATATACTGTGCATTATGGCAATGTAGAGGTAACTTATTGTATGCAGTGTTGAGGAAAGTTACTTTTAAGAGTAATGCATTACAATTAGGCCTGTCACTAATGACTATTTTGGTAATCGAGTAATCAGTTGACTGTTCTGACGATTAACTGAGTAATCAGATAATTATAATAATTTTTTTGTGGTAATAAAAATAGAGCTAAGTGAACAATAGCCTTTAAAATTACCTTAAATACATACACAATAGCAATAAGGCAATAATAATTTGTTCAAAATATCAAAAGCAAGCAATCATATGGTTTTATTGAGCAAAACTGTTAAAATACATTATGTATTATAAACACTAGAGCTAACCTACATTACGCATCATAACAAATGCCTGCAGAGGGCGCCAACAGCCTGAGGACTGTTTTTACTATTTACTGCAAGATCTAACCCTTGTTTAATACTGACTAAACATTTAATTGAAATGTCCACTTAAGCTTTAATATTTGTTCAATTCTTTACAACAGAAATACTACAACCACTGTAATTTCTTGAATATGTGGACATCAAAATGTGTAAAATTAGAGTGAGGGTTTGAGCTTTCATTTTGAAATCACATGAATAGTTAGCATATTGAGAAAGATAATGATGCATTCTCCTGTATTTAAATGATTTACCTTACAAATTTGATGTAATGGTGCATGTTGCGTTCCCAGATGAATGTTATAATAAACCCAAACTTACAGCAATATGCAGAGATGGAGTTTGAGATGCATGTAATTGAGTACAGTTTGTGTGGAGCAGCATGCCAACTTGCACCTACATAACCTACATGCATGCACAGTCAAACCAAAATTTATTCACACACCTTCAACATTTCTCACATTATCACAGTATATTCACTATAGAAAATGGTAATAAAATATGACTAGAACTCAGAGTTAAATTGTGTCAGAACAAATTCATCTTGATAATGTCAGATAGAAAAGTATGTAATGGATTGCAATCAACCAGAAATTCAGACTGTTAGTATGACAATATTTAAACAACTACTAATACTCTGTTGACCAATTGCCAAGCAATGCTTAATTTAGTTAAGTCTGTGGTGTAAAAAGGTCCCATTACCAAGAAAAATCACTTAAGCAACATGGTCAGGTCAAAGTGTTTGAATAATTTTTGGTCCCAAATTTTTTTGTCAATTTGTAGTCTACTGGTAACTGGTGTTACTTATTTGAAAAAGTGAAAAAAGATGTTGGTAACACTTTCTGTGAAGTCCATACTTATAATGCATTATAAGGGTATTCTTAAGGCATTATAATGAATGCATAATGCATTATAAAAAACCTTATAATATGTTATATCATCTTATAAATAATTATAACCACAATTATGATACAATTATAATGCTTACACATTTGTGGTTATACCTTTTAAGATTATGATTATTTATAACACACAATGAACACCACATTAAATCTTATTTTACATTTATGATAGGCTACATATCTTCTTGACATTGTTTAAGATCTGCACAGTATCTCGTTACATCTTGTAAGTGGTTAGGTGTGGAGTGTTATTTGAGTGTTCCCTGTGAGGCTAATATTAATTTTGATGTGAGCTAGTTAATAATTTCAACTGAAAAAAATTGCAATGTTTATATGTTAGGTTACATTTTATTTTGATGCTCTTCTTAGTCTACTGACTATAGTCGACTATAAGCAACTTTGCAACTACATGTCAACTAACTCTCAGAGTACTAATAAGCTTATATTAAGGTTAGGGTAGGTAGAATGTTGATGTACTTGTAAAGTTACTTATAGTCAGTTTGTCTTTTGGGGAACCATCAAAATAAAGTGTTAGCACATATTTAGCAGACATACTAATACTCCTATGACTGTTAGTTGACATGTAGTTGCAGAGTTACTAATCAACAGGTGACTAAAGTATACCATGAAAATAACTAAACTGATATTACAGTAAAAATAGTTCAAAGCAAATGTGTCATATTACACATTCATCTGATCTGATATCTGATCTTATGGCTGTTTGAGAAAAAAATATTATTATTATTATAACTATACTTATAAGTGGTCATTATAACTTACATTATAACATTATAACTATGAGAAATATAATCCATTGTAACTTAAGTGAATGCAACATGTTCATTGTGTGTTATAAATCATCATACTCTTAAACTACAACTACAAATAAGTCAATATTATAATACATTAAAACCGTTGAATATTCATAAGATGATCTAACATATTATAAGGTTTTTTTATAATGCATTATACATTCATTAAGAATACCCTGATAATGTAATATGTGGGCTTCATAGAAAGTGTTACCAAGATATAAAAAAAATATTGCGTACTTTACTAGTTACTTGAAAAACTAATCTGATTACATAACTCTTGTTACTTATAATGCATTACTCCCAACACTGACTGTATGTTTACAGAAACTTTGCATCAACTGTACAGTAAAGTAAAATTTGACATAGAAATCTTTTGTAACATTATAAATATATTTACAGTCACTTTTGATCAATTTAAAGCATCCTTGCTCAATAAAAGTAATAGCAGTGCATCATAATTTCCACAAAAATAAGCTGCAAAAACTCTTTTAACACTTATTACATATGACTGGTATATATTTCTATCACAATTTTTTTAAATCCTAATTTATTATTTAACTGAACTGCTGAAAGTTATATGTGAAGTGTGTAAGTATTGCATTAAATTGAATCACAGTCGTTTTTTTTTTTTTTGCATTTTGCATTTTGCATTTTTCATTTTTTTCAGCATGCGCTAAGCAGTCAGTTTGAGATTGTAAAAAGGGATGCTATAGTTATACTATGATATATACCTGGGCTGCATTTTCAAAAAGCATTATAAACCTAAGCAGATCATAGATCTATTGCCACCAATGGTCTCTACGATCAGCTTGTCCCACAGTGCTTTTGAGAAATGCAGCCCTAATCAGTTTGCACAATGGAAGCCTGCCATATCTGCTGTAGATTTGGGTGTTTTTTAATGCAGGGCGTATATTTTAAGCATGATAGTTTGAGTATTTACAGCGTGACCTCTACATTTTCCCAGAGGTCACATGCTGTAAAGTGTGCAACTATTTTTACAGAGAACAGCACGGTCGATGAACGTGCAGTTCAGTTCATCCTCTGAAATCCCCCAACAGCTTCAGCTGCTTTCAACAACAGCTTTACTTATGAGACAGAAGAAACATCAACCTGCCATTCACCATATCAGCAGTTCTCTTCATGACTTGCCTCTGCTGCATACCATGCTATGATAAATGATAGACAAAGGCTATTTGCACTAAGTGAAAACAGCAGTATTTACACTGACTTGTGTAAGATTCAGTTTGAAATAAGTGTAAAAAGTGTTAGATGTCATTAGTGCAAATATTGGCAGATAGTGTTTGCAAGTGTAATGCAGTACACACAAAGCAACACAAGGACACCACGTGCAGTTTAATTTATAGGCCTAATAAACCAATTAAAACTATTATACCTATTTTTTTATTGATTTAAATTATTATGTATACATATTTTTTTCTTTTTACTTTTCATATATTTTCTTAATTATTATGTAAAATAAATGCCTCTCTGAGCAGATATGCAACCGGAATACATTGCATCCACTATGCCTTCTCTCCACGCCACTACTCCTGTTACTAGATGGGTTTCTTTTGTTTGCCTCAACCAAACAATACTGAGTGGAGTTAAATAGTAAATAGCCTTTGTCAACAAGACAGGCGATCTGCACTTAGTGTAAACAGAAACTCTTTAAAGGGGCACTTATCACAAATAGGATCACAAATTGTTGTCCTGTGACTTTTAAGGCATAAATCTCATGTCAGTTGGAGACAGAACTATTAAATATGTCAGATGAACTATTATCTAAAGTAGTAGTATTATTAAGCTAAAATCAAGCGTAGAAAGAAACCCCTGTAAAAACAAAAGACAGTGACTGTACCTGACTGTAGCCCAAAAATCTAATTAATTAATTAATTAATTGAACAAAAAATAAATTAATTTCTAAAAAAAAAAAGTAATAATAATAATGTATAAAATAAAATAAAATGAATGAATCAATCATGTAAACTTATTTTCATTATTTTTTAAAATAACAATTTATATACATACACTGACCAAAATTATAAACTCAACACTTTTGTTTTTGCCCCCATTTTTCATGAGCTGAACTCAAAGATCTAAGACTTTTTCTGTGTACACAAAAGGCCTATTTCTCTCAAATATTGTTCACAAATCTGTCTAAATCTGTGTTAGTGAGCACTTCTCCTTTGCCGGGATAATCCATCCACCTCACAGGTGTGGCATATCAAGATGCTGATTAGACGTCATGATTATTGCACAGGTGGGCACAATAAAAGGACTCTCTAAAATGTGCAGTTTTACTGTATTGGGGGGGTCCGAAAACCAGTCAGTATCTGGCGTGACCACAATTTGCCTCATGCAGTGCAACACATCTCCTCCGCATAGAGTTGATCAAGTTGTTGATTGTGGCCTGTGGAATGTTGGTCCACTCCTCTTTAATGGCTGTGTGAAGTTGCTGGATGTTGGCAGGAACTGGAACACGCTGTCATATACGCCGATCCAGAGCATCCCAAACATGCTCAATGGGTGACATCCGGTGAGTATGCTGGCCATGCAAGAACTGGGATGTTTTCAGCTTCCAGGAATTGTGTACAGATCCTTGCAACATGGGGCTGTGCATTATCATGCTGCAACATGATGTGATGGTCATGGATGAATGGCACAACAATGGGCTTCAGGATCTCATCACGGTATCTCTGTGCATTCAAAATGCCATCAATAAAATGCACCTGTGTTCGTTGTCCATAACATACGCCCGCCCATACCATAACCCCACCTTTGATCCACAACGTTGACATCAGCAAACAGCTGTAGCAATGCCACATAAGGGGTGGTTTATTTATACCGTTGCGGATTAACACTTACGTATTGTTGATTGTTTCGTCTAATTATCACCCCGGTCGCTGTATTATTGCCTCTCAATGTGCGTGTTGTACCCCGGATGTTACTTGTCTCGCGAGATTGAACGCGTTACCTGCGCGGTTCGAGTTTCCACGTGATGACAACAAGGAAGTTATTTTGCTGTATGGACAACCGGCTTACCGGCGTTTGGGAGCGTTGTTGCTCAATCGGTTTCCACTGCGTTTTGCCCGGGTTTTTCAAGATTTGTGGATTACACTCCGAACTGTTGTTGGTTGTATGCCGCCTCTCCTGTGGAGTTATCCTCATATGAACATTGGATTGCTTTCCGAGGAGGACTTAAACAGTTCGTTCATTCATTTCACTGGATCTGCTCTCGGACGTTCAGTATTGATCCTTCACCGGTGAGACCGATTCAAACTTTGTATATATTTTTGGTGGACGGAAGAAACAATTTACACTTACACACACACACACAAATTTTGCTTGTATATTTGAATTTATTGTATAATACACGGGGTATTGCGAACGAACTGTTGTGTTTGGGATTTATTCATTTTTTTTCTTTTCTGTTGGGTTAAGTGAGCGTCTCCCCAAATATTGTTTGTACTCTCCGCGTCTTTGCACGTGAAGTGTTACATAGTGGTGGCCCGTACGGGGAGCGTTCTGTTTACGAAATTGTTATTTTTTGTACATAAGTGTAAATATGGAGATCAAAGATACCGACACTCATGTTGTTATGGTTAATGATGATTTACAGACAACCAATGAACCGGATGAAAATGTAAATGTTGATAACTCTGGTGCTACGCCTGACATAGATTTCACTGCAGGCCCATTTGTAGCGCGACGTAATCCCACCGCAGAATTAACATCTATGTTGAGTTCTCTATACATTTCTGACAACGAGGATAAAATTGATGATGATGATGATGATGTTGTGGCCAACAGTGTTTTGGTCAATGCTACTGTGGTTCAAGCAATGCAAGCAGACATTGATAAATTAAAGGTGGATTTATTGGCTCTTAGCACAAAGGTACAGGCAGGGGAACATGATTTTAAACAGTCAATAGAGAGCACCTTAAACCGGGAGGCCAATTTCAGGGAGGCGGTAGAAGCTAGCTTGGCAGAGTTGGAGGAGTATTTTCAGAAAAGTCTGGAGAAACTGGAGAGGGCCGTCACAGACTGTTTGCTGAGAAGAGAGGCAAAGTGGCAAAGTCAGATGAAAAAGCTGCAATATACAAGTACTCCTTTGCCCCGCCTGCATACATACAATCCAGCTACTTCTTTTTCTTCACTTACTGCCCTTAACACCCCGATCCCTGCTGCCAGGACTAAAGTACCACCACCTAAACAGAGCAATGTTACTTATGATGTCTCCCCTGTCAACACTCCACTAACCACTGTGCTTAATCCTCCAGCTGTTCAAAGTTCAACATCCTTCTGTGCGCAGCCTTCCATCCGACTGGAGTTTCCCACCTTTGGAGATGTGTGCGAGACGGCGGATGTGCTCACGTTCATCGAACAATGCGAGAACTATCTGGAAATCAGGCCATTGCCCAGTGCCGAGCTCGTGGGAACACTGAGCACAGTGTTGCGTGGTCCCGCGTTGAGCTGGTGGAAGGCTGAAAAGAGGAAAATAACTGACTGGCGATCTTTCAAAAAGGCATTCATGGCTGCGTTCTTACCAGAGGATTACCTCACCGAAGTTGAGGACAAACTGAGGTCAATGGTACAACAGCCAAAACAGCGCCTGAGAGATTTTGCCTATGACTATCGGGCCCTCTGCCTGAAATGGAAACCAGAAATATCGGAGGAAGAGATGGTGAGCCGCATCCTCAATAACATTAACCCCAGGGTGGCGGGCTGCCTAAGAGGGACGGTAAGAACTGTAGAACAGTTGGTCAAGGTAGGTTCAAAGGTGGAGAAGGACTGTTTGGGGGCGAAAGATTATTGGCAGAAGGTTAGCAGTCACAATGCCAAAGAAAAGGGGGATAAGAAACCTGAAAGAAATACCTCCAAACATCTAGCTGGATTATCCATTGCTCAGCCACACTCAACGACATCCCTCCTAATGATTTCGGTGGTGGTAAGAGGCAGGGAGATGAAAGCAGTGGTCGACACAGGGAGTACCTTTACATTAATGCAGGAATCTGTATGGAGACAGTTAGGAGGGGAAGCAACAACCAGAACTGCAAGTCCTCCTCAAAAGTTCATTATGGCAGATGGAAAGGTGCACCAAGCTTTAGACCAGAAGAACATCAGTTATCAGTGGCAAAATAAGGTCTGCAAGTTGAATACCTTTATAATGAAGGATGCCCACTTAGCATTTCCTCTTTTAGCTGGCTTGGATTTTTTGAGAGCGGCTGGAGCCATCTTGGAGCTTGTCCAGAATAAGTATGGTCTGGAGGCAGATGGGGGTTATGTGTACTACCCTTTCTTAAACACTCAGATGACTCCAACTCAAACTACCATGCCTGATGGGGAATCCTGGCTTCACCCTTTAAATCTTTACTATGCCTTACCTCCTGCCTGGGAAATGCCACTTACTCCCCCTCAACCTCAAGACATTCCAGTTTGGGATTCAGATAATCAAGAGGAGCTTCTGAAACTGATGGCTGTTTGGCCGCAGGCTACCTCCAACATCCTAGGAAAGACTGATGTGGAGAAACACAAAATCATGTTGTCAGATGAAGTACCTATTAAGTCTCGTGCTTACCGGGTTTCCCCCTTCAAGAAGAAGATTATTGAGGAACATGTAGATAAAATGCTCAAGGACCACATCATCGAGCCTTCCTGTTCCCCGTGGGCATCACCGGTTGTGTTGGTGCCAAAACCAGATGGTTCATACAGATTTTGTGTAGACTATAGAAAACTTAACAGCAAGACAATACCAGACGCTTACCCCATGCCTCTTATACATGATATTCTGGAGTCCATGGAAGGAGCTGCATGGTTTAGTACCTTAGATCTTCAGTCCGGCTATTGGCAGGTGGAAATGGAGGAGAGCAGCAAGGACAAGACCGCCTTTATTACCACCAAGGGGCTATATCAATTCCGGTCTATGCCCTTTGGGCTCAGGAACTCGGCAGCCACGTTCCAAAGACTGATGGAGAAGGTTTTGGCAGAACTCAGGGGACAATTTTGCTTTGTCTACATTGATGATATAATAGTCTTTTCTAGATCATTATCCGAACACTCATCACATCTAAATATGATATTACAAAGACTTACTCAAGCCAATCTCACCCTCAACATGAAAAAGTGCCACTTCTTTAAAAGGCAGCTGAAATTCCTGGGACACATCGTCTCTGAAAAAGGAGTTGAAGTGGATGCTGAGAAAACCAAAGCGGTCGTTCAATATCCTTCACCCAGAGACCTCAAAGAACTCCAACGCTTTCTTGGTTTAGCTGGCTGGTACCACAAGTTCATACCTCATTTTGCAGATATCACAGCTCCCCTCAATAATCTGAAAAAGAAAGATGTAAAATGGCAGTGGACACCAGACTGTCAGGCCAGCTTCGATGCCATCAAAATGTCGCTTCAAACTCCACCTGTCCTGATCCAACCAGACCTCAATCAGCCATTCCAGGTCCATACCGATGCCAGCGACGTGGGTCTGGGGGCTATTCTTTGCCAGCAGACACCTGAGGGAGAGAGAGTAATCGCTTATGCATCTCGAACTTTACATGGAGCAGAACTCAATTACTCAGCTTCCGAAAAAGAATGTTTGGCAGTCATGTGGGCGGTGGAAAAATGGAAGCATTAATTGGAGGGGAGACAATTTGATGTGTATACCGACCATGCTGCTTTAACTTGGGTATTCAACAGCCCCAAGACCTGCTCTCGTCTGACCCGTTGGACCCTTCGACTACAGCAGTTTGACTTTCAAGTACACCATCGGAAGGGCTGCCTTAACCAAGGTCCCGATGCGCTGTCGAGAGCCCCTGGAGCTGTGAAGGAAGCAGCATCTTGTCTGGTGGTAACACCAACTAAACATTCTTCAGACATTCCACACACACTTGCCGAAATAGCTCAAGCCCAACAGAATGACAAGACAGTCGCTCGTTTGAAATCAGAACCGAAAACTAGAAAAATAAAAGACCAGCAAATTACCTTCGAAGAACATCAAGGTGTATTATATCGGCAAGTTCCAATGAAGAATGGAGACAAATTTCAGATGGTCGTCCCTCAAACTTTAATACCTGGATTTCTGCATTATTTCCACGATAATCCAATGGGTGGACATCTGGGCAGACTAAAGACCTTGTTGAGGCTGCTGGAGGTGGCCTGGTGGCCGACTGTGTGGGCTGACATCTGGAGTTACGTCAAGGGATGTGAAATCTGTCAAAAATACAAGCACGACAATTTAAAACCCAGTGGACTCCTACAATCAACACAAGTCACAGAACCTTCTCAAATCGTTGGATTGGACCTCATGGGACCTTTTCCATGCAGCAAGAAACAAAATACCTACCTGCTAGTAATCGTAGATTACTACTCTAAGTGGGTAGAAATGTTCCCCCTGCGTGACAGTAAAACACAAAAAATCGTGCGGATACTTAGAGATGAAATTTTCACCCAATGGGGGGTCCCAAAGTATCTTGTGTCTGATAGGGGTTCCCAGTTTACTTCCAATGTGTTGTCGGAGCTATGCAAGACATGGGGAAGCATCCAGAAACTCACCACAAGTTATCATCCACAAACAAATCTGACAGAGAGAATCAACAGGACATTAAAAACTATGATTGCATCGTATGTGGGGCAATATCATCAATTATGGGATCATTGGTTACCTGAGTTCCGCTTTGCCATTAATTCTGCCTATCAAGAAACCACCTGCTGAATTAATGCTTGGCCGCCAACTTCAGGGACCCTTGGAAAGATTAATTCACAAGTCCCCCACTCCAGATCAAACTGCTTATAATCTTGTTGAAAGACAAGCCAGGATGGCAGAGGAGGTAAAGCGTAGAGTGGATGTACAAAAGGCCAGACAAGCGAGATATTATAATTACCGGAGGAAAGATGCGCAATTTCAGCCGGGTGATCTCGTCTGGAAAAGGACTCATCCCCTCTCGTCGGCCTCTGAAAAATACTCTGCCAAGCTAGCGCCCAAGTGGGAGGGACCAGCTAAAGTAATTAAAAGAATGGGGCCAATAAATTACACCATTTGCTGGGGCAACCCACCTAAAACAGATAATGTGAATGTGGTAAACCTGAAATGCTGGTATGGTCACTCTCCTCCTATGCCGATGGCTGGGGGTGGGGATTTATGTTTGTACATCAAGCTACTACTACATATATTGTAAAAATGTCAATTTGGTGTAAAGCTGCTTTGCAACGATATGTATCGTGAAAAGCGCTATACAAATAAATTTGAATTTGAATTTGAATTTGTTTGGGATTTATTCATTTTTTTTCTTTTCTGTTGGGTTAAGTGAGCATCTCCCCAAATATTGTTTGTACTCTCCGCGTCTTTGCACGTGAAGTGTTACACCGCTCACCCAGTGACTAATGACATGCTAATCATGCTAGAAACATGCTAACAACATGCTAGCAACATGAGAGAAAGTCAACATATCTATCTATCTATCTATCATCTCTAAAACTTTAAACTACTTCAAACTGAAAATCTTCAAACTTCTAGCTTTTAGTTGCTTTTAGCTTTTAGTTCTAGGTTTCTCAAGCCAATTTCAAAGTTTGTCTTGACAAACTTTTTTATCCAGTTATTGATATTCACTATCCAGAGAATCTTTTTTGCACTGGTTTGGTTCCGATCGAAGAAAAAAACTATGACTAGTTTGCAAATATAGGTGTTTCAAAAAATGCAAAATACCTGAAAATTTCAACATAAGACACTTAAGCCTGTGACTACTGATTTAGGAGTTATGAGCAATTTCGTAATTTTGATCGCTGTAGCGCCACCATCAGGAGTGAGCCTTGGTGACACTGTAGACAGTGTGAGTACTACCATCGCTCCAAGTTTCAAGTCTCTACGGGTGTGTTCACACTTGTAGTTCAGTTTATTTAGTTCATTTGGTCCGGACCAAAAAGTAAAATAACACATTTGGCCCTGGTCAGGGATTTTTGACAGCGAACCTAAAGGCAGCGATACATTCACAACATTGGTTGAGTTGAACACTGGTGCACCAGAGTTCATTTGGAAGAGGACCGAGATCTATCTTTTTAGTGGTCTCTGTCCACTTGTTTGGTTCCCACCAGGGTTTGAATGGCAGGGTTCACACTTACTCAAATGAACTGCACTAACAGAGCAATCACACCAGAGTTCATTTTAATCTAACCCAACATGACACGTGTGAACACACCCTATGACTTATGGTTTGGTCTGCCTGATCAGTTTTACATGGAGGTTGCTGATCATTGGCCTTTCTAACAATTACAGTAATTTTGATGTCATGAAGCTTTCTCATTATGGTGTATACACACATCAAAACACACATTTGTGATCTGTATTCCAGCGGTGTGATCAGGACCATTTTGAGATTATTCAGAGTTGCTTCACCTGAAGTAAACTCCCAACACATCTAAAAGTGTGAATCTGAATGGATGAGCACAAACAAACGCATCCTAATGCTGTTTTATCAGCTTTTAGGGAGCAACAACAACTCGGGTTACTTAGCTGTAGAACACATCACCTGGTTTCACCCCTCACTTCGCTCCCTCTCTCTCACCCGCTTTCTGAAATGAATCCTGGCTGGTGGTACAATTTAATTCCATTGAGAGCGGTGCATCTTTTTGATATTAATAAAGAGCAAATCCACATCAGGAGGAGATGAACAAAGCAGCAGCACAAACAATGAGGTAATTCTCTACGAGAGAACAGTCTGTACAGCAGAGCTTCATCTGAATATAGGCATTGTTTGGAAGGATTTACCTTTGGACGCCCAACTTGACTGCTTTTACTTACTGTACATGTGTAAATTAAAGAGGTTAAGATGTAAAGTCTTTACCATTCCATCATTTTCATCAGAGCTCGCTCCGTAATTGGATTTCATTTGCAAATAACTTTACGGCTAATGGGATGGGGCTCCCTCAACGCCGTCACATGACGCTGGATGAAACAAGGCCACACGCTAAAAAATAAATTACTCACTCGGACGGCATATGAGAAGCTCACCTCCCACACTCTATAAATCAAACACATGAATGCTCTTTGCTTCAATAAATCCTGACAAAAATGGCTGAAGAAATGCCTACTGTTTTGAGTACATGACAGCGCATCAGAGTTGTTTGATGAAACCTTCACAGTGAGCTGCTCCTCATGTGCTGAAAGCATATTGATGAATCAAGTATATCAAGTAAATAAGAAAGATATGTTTGAATATTTAGTACTTGTGTTTTATGTAATCCCTTGTGAAAAACAATGTGGTTAATTGATAATATGTTTAATTATAATGATGATACATGATATAGATAGTAATAAATCTATTTAAAAATTGTTACTTAATAAATGTTAACTGAAAATAAATAAATAAATGAATAAATATTAATGCCTTATTCTGACCATATTTTAGTTTCCTTAATCCTACACCATACCTAAACTTAACAACTACCTTATTAACTATTAATAAGCTGCAAATTAGGAGTTTACTGAGGTAAAAGTCGTATTTACTAGGTAGTTATTAAAACTAAAATGTGACCTCATTATGGTTTTGTTTAACGTGATATACTAAAATAACTCAAGATAAAACCGAAATGAATTGAATAACTACAATAATAACTAAAAAATATTTAACAAACATGGCAAAAACACACAATAAATATACTAAAACCTTAACAAAAATTACATGTAAAATGGATTATAAAAACTAATTTAATTTAGTAATATAATAACAAATAGTAAATAATTATTTAAAAAATAGTGTTTTTATTAAACAATAAATAAAAACTATATCTCAATAACACTACAATAACACTTTTCAAACATAATAGATGTTACATGAAGTTACACGTCTACTACATACGCTACTCAAACACTAAAGTTTAGTTAACTCCGTGTAATTTAATTTATCAGTTTCATTTAATAGCAATTAATATGCAATTAAGTGTCAAAAAACATTAAATACAAATATAATCACTTAAGATATTCCTTAAAAGTATATAATTTCTGTAATAAACACTCCTACAAAGGACAATGTAAAAACTGAAATGCAAAACATATAATTTTACTTTACTAAAAGTTTCAATATTTAAGCTTTTTATTTATTTTATTATCATTTACAGTGAAAATCTGTAAAAAAAAAAAATGTCTTTCCAAGAATTTCCTGTTTTAATGTTTAGTGTTTGTGTGGGGAAACATACTTTGCCTATATTTTTATAAACCAATATTCATGGAAAGACTAACTTTGAACATTAAAGGAGAAGTCCCCTTTCCACAAATAAATTATGTTTTTTGAGGAAAACATTTCTGCATTTTTCTCCATATAATGGACTGATATGGTGCCCTGATTTTGAACTTCCAAAATGCGGTCTTATCTAGTGAAACGATCTGCTATTTTCATAAAAAATAATACAAGTTCTATACTTTTTAATGTCAAAAGCTGGTCTTGTCTTACTCTGCCTGGACTGTTTTTTTTTTTTGGTTCATGATAGTTAGGGTATGTCGAAAAACTCCAATCTCATGTTCTCCCTCAACTTCAAAATCGTCCTATATCGCTGTTTTACCGATTTGTTAAGGGTGTTTGATCTTCTTTGCATGTTCACTTTGCAAAGACTGTGTCGGTACTTCTGCAGCGATGTAGGATGATTTTGAAATGATTTTTGAAGTTGAGGGAGAAAATACAATTGGAGTTTTTCGACATACCCTAACTGTCTTGAGGCAGAATACACAGAGTTCAGGGAGAGAAAGACAAGACGAGCATTTGAGATTAAAAAGTATTTAAAAAGTATTTAAGTATTTAAAAAGTATTAAAAATTTTTTTTAATGAAAATAACCAATCGTTTCGCTAGATAAGACTCTTCCTCGGCTGGGATCGTCTACAACCACATTTGGGATCGTTTAAAGCCACATTTAAACTGCATTTTGGAAGTTCAAAATCGGGGCACCAAATCAGTCCATTATATGGAGAAAAATGGAAATGTTTTCCTCAAAAAAACATAATTTCTTTATGACTGAAGAAAGAAAGACATGAACATCTCGGATGACAAGGGGGTGAGTACATTATATGTGAATCTTTGTTTTGGAAGTGGACTTCTCCTTTAAGTTATCATATTATTATTGTGGTTATCAGTTAATTTCATATGATGAATATAATACTAAATTTATAAATATTTTATTCCACGATAATTATAAATTAAAATGTAAATTTAAACATTAATATATATTTATATACCTTTTACCTTTTATATTTATTTATTTGATCAGCAATACAGGGAAAATGTAATATTGTAAAATATTACAATTTAAAATAAGGTTTTTATATTTCAATATACTTATATCTACTTATATATACTATATCTATATCTAAATATAGTCTCAGTATTTTCACTTCATTTTCATTTCACAATTTAAATTTTTAGTATATATTGTAATTTATAATAATAAGAATTTATAATTATTACTTTAGTATAGGGAACAATTCTCACTAGTTATTTATTAGCGTGCCTATAAGTAACATATTGGCTGTTTCTTAGTACTTATAAAGCACCTATTCTGCATGACTATAAAATATACAGTTACCACAGCTACAAATTTCAACCGCAGAAGTTTTTAGCATAGGTTTAGAGGAATATTTTATCAGCGTATGTCAATGAGAAGTGTTTCTGTTTTGAAAAGGTGTGAGAAAAAGAGCGCCTTTGTACGAGACAAAAACAGTCCGTCTGCCACCTACGCTAGGTGTCAAGGTTTCGCTTCACTTTTCTTCCATCAAAGCTGCTCGTCTCAGCCCGGAGACTGTTTGGAACATGATATAAAATTGGCACATCCTGTCTGCAAACTGAAAACGTCTGCGTACGCTGTGGAGCGCATGCAGCCTCCTGGGGGTGACCTTGGACGATCAGCCACACATGAACAGAATGTGAAAGAGCAGGAGAGAGGCGGTGTGGGTGAACGAGGGTGTTTCTTTGGCGGCTAAGGGCAGGTACCTTTGTGACACTCCGTCATGGCGATAGACACTTATGGCAGGCTTTTCAATAATGCAGCAGGCCAGACAATAAAATTGACAATCAAAGGCCTTTATTCAACAAGCTTCCCTGAATAATTTACACCCTGTTCTGATTAGACTCAAGCCAACACATACAGAAAGAGAGAGAGGGATGCAGAGGAAAAACAGTGACTGAAAACAGAATGAAAGAGCGAAAGGGAAAGCAAAGTGTCAGCAGGGATTCACAGCCCTTTACCCGTTTGACACCTCAAAGAAAAATGAGTGGAATGAGAAAAAGAAAAAGTGAAACGGAGAGGAGAGACGGGAGGAAAATAGCCTTTGTTGTGTCACACTGTCTTTGAAAGCAGAGACTATTGTTGCGGTGGCCTTGCCAGGCCATTAGCTGATGTATTGATAAATGGATACAATGGGAGCATGTTGAAGCACATAGAGCTGAGGTGAACTTATAGAAAGGACACAGATAGTCAGTGATTTATGGGAGCTCTAAATCTGTCATGTCTAATGGCATATATCATTCACTGTTCTAGCATTTTTGGATGCAGATTCATAGTGGGTTTTGTCTCAATTTAGCAAATGAAAAGAACAAGACATGCAGGACATGCAGGCCATATATATATATATAGTTATTATTTTTATTCAGCAAGTATGCATTAAATTTAACAAAACCAACAGGAACGACTTTACATTGCAAAAAAAAAATAATAATAATAATAATTTTGAATCATGAAAAATGTCCATTAAAAAAAGTACCTAAGCAGCACAACTGTTTTCAACATTGGAAATAATAAGAAATGTTTCTTGAGCAGCAAATCAGCATTTTTTTTATGATTTCTGAAGCATCATGTGACACTGAAGACTGGAGTAATGATGCTGAAAATTCATATCACAGCTTTACATCACAGAAATAAATTACTTTTTAAAATATATTCAAACAGAAAACAGTTATTTTAAACTGTAATAATACACTGACCAAAATTATAAACGCAACACTTTTGTTTTTGCCCCCATTTTTCATGAGCTGAACTCAAAGATCTAAGACTTTTCTATGTACACAAAAGGCCTATTTCTCTCAGACATTGTTCACAAATCCGTCTAAATCTGTGTTAGTGAGCACTTCTCCTTTGCTGAGATAATCCATCCACCCCACAGGTGTCGCATATCAAGATGCTGATTAGACAGCATGCTGACTGTAGGAATGTCCACCAGATCTGTTGCCTGTGAACTGAATGTTCATTTCTCTACCATAAGCCGTCTCCAAAGGCGTTTCAGAGAATTTGACAGTACATCTAACCGGCCTCACAGCTGCAGATCACGTGTAACCACACCAGCCCAGGACCTCCACATCCAGCATCTTAATCTCCAAGATCGTCTGAGACCAGCCACCCAGAAAGCTGCTGCAACAATCGGTTTGCATAACCAAAGAATTTCTGCACAAACTGTCAGAAACCATCTCAAGGAAGCTCATCTGCATGCTTGTCGTCCTCATCGGGGTCTCGACCTGACTGCAGTTCATCGTCGTAACTGACTCGAGTGGGCAAATGCTCACATTCGATGGCGTCTGGCACTTTGGAGAGGTGTTCTCTTCATGGATGAATCCCGGTTTTCACTGTACAGGGCAGATGGCAGACAGCGTGTATGGTGTCGTGTGGGTGAGCGGTTTGCTGATGTCAACGTTGTGGATCGAGTGGCTCATGGTGGCGGTGGAGTTATGGTACGGGCAGGCGTATGTTATGGACAATGAACACAGGTGCATTTTATTGATGGCATTTTGAATGCATAGAGATACAGTGACGAGATCCTGAGGTCCACTGTTGTACCATTCATCCACGACCATCACCTCATGTTGCAGCATGATAATGCACGGCCCCATGTTGCAAGGATCTGTACACAATTCCTGGAAGCTGAAAACATCCCAGTTCTTGCATGGCCAGCATATTCAGCCGACATGTCACCCATTGAGCATGTTTGGGATGCTCTGGATCGGCGTATACGAAAGCGTGTTCCAGTTCCTGCCAATATCCAGCAACTTTGCCTTTTATTGTGGCCAGCCTAAGGCACACCTGTTCAATAATCATGACGTCTAATCAGCATCTTGATATGCCACACCTGTGGGGTGGATGGATTATCTCGGCAAAGGGGAAATGCTCACTAACACAGATTTAGACAGATTTGTGAACAATATTTGAGAGAAATAGGCCTTTTGTGTACATAGAAAAAGTCTTAGATCTTTGAGTTCAGCTCATGAAAAATGAGGGCAAAAACAAAAGTATTGAGTTTATAATTTTGGTCAGTGTATTTCATAATATTACTGCACATTTAAATTATTTATTTATCAACTTGTTTTTATTTTTTCATATATTGTTGTATTATTTAAATACAGTGCCTTGCGAGAGTATTCATACACCTTCTTTTTTTTTTTCCCACATATTTTTTATGTTGCAGCCTTAAGTTAAACTGCTTTAAATAACTTTTTCCCCCACATCAATCTATACTCCATACACAATGATGGCAAAGCAAAAAACAAGTTTGTAACAACTTCGCAAATTTATTAGAGATAAAAAACTGAAAAGATTCCATTGCATAAGTATTCATACCCTTTTCTGGGACAGCTGAAATTTGGCTCAGGAGTATTCATATCGCTTGTACGTAACTACACTTCGAGTGGAGTTAAGCTGTGGCAAATTCAGCTGAATAGGTATGATTTGGAAAGGCACACACCTCTCAATAAAATGTCTAACAGCTGAAAATGCACATCAGAACAAAAATCAAGCCCTGAGGTCAAAAAAACTGCCTGCCTCAGAAACAGGATTGTGTCAAGCCACAGATCTTTCAGAAGAAGAGTTCAGAAAAAAATTCTGCTGCATTGAAGGTTCCTAGAAGTGTGTAGCCTCCATTATCCATAATGGAAGAAGTTTTAAACAACTAGGACTCTTCCTAGAGCCAAACTGAGCAATGGACTACTTGCACTGAGCCTCGTGACGCACTTCCGTTTTGAATTCTTATGGCTCAGTTATTTCCGGTTATGTACATTTTCAATGCGCTGTAATAATCTATTTGACTTAAACACCTAGTTAAATGAGAGTTTGCGGGATCCTCTGGTCTGATGAACCTCAATTCCAAGCATCATTTATGGAGGAAATCAGGCACTGCTCACGACCTGCACAGTAGCATCCCAATGGTAAAGTGTGGTGGTGGCAGCCTCATGCTGGGGGGCTGTTTTTCAGCTGCAGGGACTGAGAGACTCATCAGAGTAGAAGAAATGCTCAACACAGCAAAATAAAAAGATAGCCTTAATGAAAACCCAGTCCAGAGCATTCAGAACCTCAGACTGGGCACGAGGTTCACCAGTGACCCTAAGCACACAGCAAGAGTGGCTTATAGACAACTCTGTGAATGTCCTTGAGTGGCCCAGCCACAGCCTGGGCTTGAACCCAATCATATATTTCTGGAGAAACCTGAAAATGTCTGCCAGCCCCCATCCAAGCTGACAGAGCTTGAGAGATGAAGAGGTGATGAGAAGAATGGCAGGTAATTGCCAAATGCATTGTGCAAAACTTGTCACGTCATACCCAAAAAGACTTGAGGCTGTAAAAGTGCTTCAACTAAGAACTGAGTTAAGGGTATGAATACTTATGCAATATAATTTTTTCCATTTCATTTTAATAAATTTGCATAGTTGTCACAAATCTGTTTTTTTTTTTTTTTTTTTTTTGCTTTGTCATTATGGTGTATGGAGTGTAGACTGATGTGTGGAAAAAAATTATTTAAAGCAGTTTAACATAAGGCTGCAATATTAAACTGTGAAAAAAAAATGTATGAATACTTTCGCAAGGCACTGTACATAGACTAATCACTATAATTTGGAAAAAGCTTTATGACTGAATTCTTAGTCTGTTTATAAGCAAACATTTTATTTGGCCATTTAAATAGCCCTTAATAGAAACAGACTGATTCAAATTATTCTCTTATAATGTCCAATGTGATATTATGGCCTGGGCCCCAGGGGTTTCTGACTGCCAGAGGTCTCCAAATGAGGTGCCTGCAGCAGTCTGACACTGTAAAATACTGAATTTATATTTTACTTGGAGTGATAGTTCACATTATTTAGACATTACATCTTGCAAATGAAAGTGAAGAGTGTCATTTCTGACCGTTTCCAAACAGGTTTCCTAAACACTTTACCCTGTTTTCTATTGGTCAGAAATACAGACGGCCACGCCCTCAAACTCAAGCCATTGGCTGAGCCACTGTTGCTATTTTTTCTCAGTCGGATTCTTAAACAAACAGCATGTTTTGATACCAACAGTTTTTAGACTTTCCAAAGAAATTATCCTAATGATTTTCATAGGAAAGTTCATCAGGATGTTGATGTTGTGTTTAGCTAAATCAAGCTCTGCTCTCACCCTCCTTTTTCCACTTCCTCTTCCTTTAGAGTTTCCTCTCTCCTCACTTCTTTTGTAAACTTCTCTTATTCTTTTCTGTTCGCTCCTCTTCCCTTCGAACCCCACTCCACTATTAAACTCATTACCCAGTTGAATTTCCTGTCAAATCTGATATAATTACGAAGTAATTATTGGCATTTATAGCACTTATGTCTTATAAAAATAGATTTTATGATCACCTCAGAGTAATTATAGGGGAGCTAGTGTAGAGGTGAATAATCGCTGCTCTGAGCATTCAGGAAATACATTATAACACGGTTAATACCCTACACTGCCATTACTGCGTGTGTGTTTAGAGATATGAGTGTATTGGGAAACATCAGCTCAGTTTGATATAAAATGTCATTAGATTGTCTCATTTACTTTATGAGAATTATTACTGCATACTCCGTGGAAATTTTGAGGTGCACCACGTGTGTCAAATAAAATAACTAATGTGATATTTTATCAGCTGTGTGGCTTTTATAGTTGTTTAAAATGTCTTTAAGCAGGACGGAATAATCGGTTTAAGTATCTCGAATGCCCTCAGTGCCACTATGCTGGCATTTTATTCTTTTATTGATTTATACTAAAGCATGAAAAAAAGACTTGTAAAGGTGGAGTAATTTAGCTGAGTATTTGAGATGTTTATGAGGAGGAGAAGGCAGGCATCTGTTTGGCTCTCCTGTGGAAAACAGAAGGAAACCATCTTCTACAGGAAAAAACATGTGGTATCAACACTGTGTGTGTGTGTGTGGTGAAAAGTTTTCATTGTGTTTGACTCCTAAAGCACAATCTTTCATTCTAATGAAGTGAAGCAAAGTCTTATGTACTAGTCAAACGTCAAAGAGAAGTGTCTATTTTTTATGTTAAAACATCTCATGTCTATCCAAACCAACTTTAGTTCTTTCAAAATTGTGAACATTGTGGCTCTGTGGCATTATTAAAGAGATAGTTCACCCAAAAATGAAAATTCAGTCATTAATTACTCACCCTCATGTTGTTCCAAACCTCTTAGACATTCATTCATCTTCGGAACACAATTGAAGGTATTTTAAATTAAATCTGAGAGGTTTTTGTCCCTCCACTGATACTCTAAAGGACTTTCACTTCAAAGGCCCAGAAAGGTAGTGAAGCGACGGGGAAAAAAAAACAAAAACAAAAACAAAACGAATATATACAAAATTTTCTTCACTTCAACATCAATCACTAGAGGTTCTTCTTCTTCTTCGGCCCACAAGAGCACCACAACGCGTGTACTGTGTTGACACAAGAGCATGACTCTCACAATACAACCCAGGAAGAGGAACACTACTGTGACATATGTGACCCTGGACCACAAAACCAGTCATAAGGGTCATTTTTTAAAAAATTGAGATTTATACATCATCTGAAATAATAAATAATATAAATAATCTTTCCATTTATGTATGGTGTGTTAGGATAGGTCAATATTTGGCTGAAATACAACTATTTGAAAATCAGGAATCTACGTGTGCAAAAAAAAAAAAAAAAAAAATCGCCTTTAAAGTTATCTAAACGAGATTCTTAGCCATGCATATTACTAATCAAAAATTAAATTTTGACCCATACAATGTATTTTTGACTATTGCTACAAATATACCCATGCTACTTAAGACTATTTTGAGGTCCAGAGTCACATTTGCAATCATCGAATAAATTAAATTACCTAAAGCACCATTAAAGTAGAATTTAACACGGAGCTACAGCATTCCTCTTTCTCTGCTCGCATCAACACAAAACGCTTGCATCGTAGACAGGAGAATAAGAAAGAGAAGCTCTCGTGAGCACATGTTGGAGACTGATGCTGAAGTGAAGAACATTTCGAATATAGTCACTATTTTGTTTTGGGCTTTTTTGGTGCACAAAAGCATTCCTGTTGCTTTTGAAAATTACAGTTGAACCACTGGATATAACATGGACTACTTCCATGATGTTTCCACTACCTTTCTGGGCCTTCCAAGTGAAAGTTGCTTAGCTGTCAGTGGAGGAACAGAAAGCACTCAGATTTCATTTAAAATATTTAAAATATTAGTTGTGTTTGAGGATGAACAAAAGTCTTAGGGGGTTGGAACAGTGTGAGTACCCTAGTAAAAAAATATTATATATTTAAAATGCATTTATTTTACACCAAGTATAGTTCAAGTCTATTAACATATTTACTGAGATGCTGCTTGGGACTTACTGATATAATTATTATAATTACACTTTATTTGGAGTACTACTTGTGCACAATGCACACTTCTCAGTATTTAGCCTAAAATATGTTTTAATGCCACGATTGATTAGGATTGTATGATCTTTAAATAATATCAGTATTTAAATGCAAAATATTTAAAGTGTACCTAAAGTATACTTGCAATAGTTTCACTTTAGCACAATCAAATATACTTCAGTATATCTATAGTTGGACTTCAGCACAATTTTGTGCATTAAGTAAAAAATTAGTTGTTCCAATTTAGCAGACATTAAATATACCAGATTAATATACTAGTAGTACAATTGCAGGGTATTTC
The DNA here is from genome assembly GCA_036247105.1 of Cirrhinus mrigala. Lineage (NCBI taxonomy): Eukaryota > Metazoa > Chordata > Actinopteri > Cypriniformes > Cyprinidae > Cirrhinus > Cirrhinus mrigala. Next base: position 26,861,682 of record CM070029.1, read on the forward strand.
TATTAAGTACATAATATGTTAATGTATTTGTAGTGTACTTAGCATAGAAAAAATGTATTTTTAAATACATTTTTTACATTTTAGCATATTTAGTTTTCAATTAATGACAGAATTTTAATTTTTGGGTGAATTATCACTTTAAAACTGTGATCTGCTTGTTAGAACATGCTTCTGAAATGAAGCATTATACTGAATGTACACATTATAGTGTACTTAAAATCTTAAAAGTATATTTTTACAAAACTGTACATGCAGATGATATATTGATGAAATAAAAGGCCACTAAAGCATATTTAAAGATTTTGTAACACACGAAAATTGTAATAATGCCAATTTACACTTCACATAATAATACTGTCGATCTTTAAAGAAGTTCACTTATTTTAATGTGTTGACTATTAAAGCACATGCAAAATACTTGATTATAATTTTAACTGTGGTGTTATTCAATATTACATCACAAGTTAATATATTTTAATGTACTAAACTGCAACTTCATCATTACCAGAGTGTAATTACAAATACATTTAAATACATGACATTCAAGTTTCAGTAGAAATGACTTAAAAGTGTGTTTTGGTTAATCATAAATGCTTGTCAGTACATTTGTAGCACACTTTAATCATATTCTAAGACAATGGAAATAATTAAAGATACTTAAGTGCATTTAATGTAAATGTGAACTATAATACATTTTAATATAACTGCAAATAACATGCAAATAAGCGTCTGAAAACATTACATTCAGTTGACACTTCATTGCATTCTTTTAAAGTATTATTTCCTTAAATATTCTTGTAAAAGTATGCAAAAGTGTACTTTTTCACAAGGACAGCCTGACACATAACATTGACCAATGGCATGTATTTTGGGCGGGGTCATCTGTTTGGCTGACCAATGGCAGAAGGACAGTATTTGAGAAACCTTTGGAGAAAAGTCATTATTTTTTAAATTACATTTTGTGACACCATTAGTTCATCAAGTGGCTAAACACAAGAGAAATAAAATATCTTAGTGCATTATATACTGTTTGGTCTTTCAAATTTGCAATTTCAATTTTTCTTTTTTTCTTTTCTTTTTCTTTTTTTTTTTTTTTTTAAGAAAATGTGAGTGGTGTTATACTTTTATACTTTTTTTTTTTCTAATTCTAGTTTAGATATTACTTATTGTAAATCAGTGTTATCGCTCTTTATTATGCATAAACATACAGTGTAAGTTTGCATACTATTATGTATTACAGTATCATATTCATTGGCAATTGTACTCAGAAGTGCTGAAGTGTAACCGTAACACGTCTGCTGCCCTCTAGTGTGCAATTACACCATAACCCATTCATCTTTTGGGTGAAAAAGCATTGCAGCCAGACTAATAGAGTCATTCACCTTCCCCAGAGTTGCAAAAACCAGCTCAGACTTTCAAGCTGACACAGTCCTGATGTCTCTGACATATTTCTGGCTCAAAGAAAGGCTTTCATTCATCTTGGATTGGGGAGGGGGGCAAAAGATATTCATTGTCTGCTCACACAAAAGGCACAACAAAGCAGCAAGACATTCAATCCACCTGCCTCTGAGATACGCAGGCAGAGCGGAACAGGACCGCTTTTGTTACTGTATTAATGAGAGCTCCTGTTTCCAAAACCTGCACTCTCTGCCCCGACACCAGACTCACAGACCCAGACCCACCGGGGGGCTCGAGGTGAACCGAGGTGCCTGGACTCTTAACAAAGTCAGGCTATCAAATATTACAGTCGGAAAAGGCATATTTATATTAAAAATATCATATTTTGTTGGTAGAATGAGGTGGGACAGTTCTTTGTGCAGCGTGTTCTCTAGGGCAGTCTTTCTCTTGGGGTTGCTGTGATGCTGTAAACGCTGTTGACCACAGGGTCACGGAGCAGCACAAACACAAAAACACACACTTCTCATCGCGGATGATGTTGTTCCACTTGATCACCAGATGGGGGCAGCAGACGAAAACATTGAAGCATCTGTTTGAAACGGTATGCCTCTGTTTTCTATTTATTTCCTTCTTTATATATTCTTTTTCAGTTCTGTCATGACAAAAATCAAAATATCAAGTAGACAATTATTTTTATTTTAATAATCCCATAATGGTGTCTGCACTCGGAAGTGTGACATCAATTTGCAGTCATTAATACACTTATATTCCAAGTAAGTAAGTAAGTTAGTTAGTTAGTTAGTAAGTAAGTAAGTAAATAAATAAATAAAATGTGTTATATAATATTTGTTTGATCAATGTCCTCACTAAATAACAATCTTTCTTTACTTTTTGCTGTACTGTAGAAAGACTTGCCATGTTTTTAGTAATAAAGTTGATCATACAAATACTTTTTTCTTTAATTTATAGAAACTATAAGTCTCTCAATAGCTGCAAATTAATGTCACACTTTCAAGCCTCTTTCATTCCTGGACATCACAATTTTAAGGAATGCTAATCATTTTATTTTGTTTTGTTTTGTTTTGTTTTGTTTTGTTTTGTTTTGTTTTATTTTATTTTATTTTATTTTATTTTATACTGTTGAACATTATGGGTTAAAACATTTGATCTCATTATTAATTTTTATTTTAATATTTTATTTTATATTTTATTTATTTTATTCATTCATTCATTCATTTATTTATTTATTTATTTTACTATGGAATATAATGGGTTGAAACATTTGATTTTATTATTCCTTTTATTTTAATATTTTTTATTATTCTTTTTTATTTTATTATATATTTTATTTTATTTTTGTATTTATTTTTATTTTATTTTATTTATTTTTTTTTTACTGTGGAACATCATGGGTTGAAACATTTGATTTCATTATTCTTTTTATTTTATGTTTTATTTATTATTTATTTTATTTTATTTTATTATTTTATTTTGGAAGATCATGGGTTGAAACATTTGATTTCATTATTCTTTTAATTTTATTTATTATTCTTTAATTTTATTTAATTTTATTTTATTTTGAAAGATCGTGGGTTGAAACATTTGATTTCATTATTCCTTTTATTTGAATATTTTTTATTATTCTTTTTTATTTTATATTTGATTTATCTTTGTTCTATTATTATTATTTTTTTTTTATTATTTTATTTTATTTTGTTTATTGTTTACTGTGGAACATCATGGGTTGCAACATTTGATTTCAATATTCATTTTTACTTTTATTTAACTTAATTTTTTATTCTTTGTTTTATTTTATTTTTTTACTGTGGAACATCATGGGTTTAAACTTTTGACTTTTACACGACAAAATGTTACGTCTATCACGATTAAAAGAAAGTGAAACAAAGTTCATTTAAGTGAAATTAAAAATTAGCTTCTGAGTTTCTTATGATTGAAACATCTAGGTTTGATGCCAGTAGCCAATTCCTAAGAACTGAGTCATCTTGTTCACATTCATCATACTATATAGTATCACATAAACAAAAACAAAACAAAAAAAAATTGCTTTGGTATTGGTTTCACCATTTGGCCTCCAGATCGTGTCTGCGTTGTATCCTGTGACCATCTGCCCTGCACGGGCTGCCCTAACAAATAAAAAGTGATGACTTACGAATGCCCAGAGGGCCTGCCACGTGCTCACTAAACATCCTCTGACTACAAGCCGCCTAAACAAACTGTCCGACAGCCAAATTCAATATGAAATGTGTCTTAACGGCATTCACTTATTCACTTCGCCGTCATTTACAGTAAGTCACATTTTTCCGGCCCACTGAACGGAAAAGAAGAATTGTTAGTTTCCACCCAGTCTTAAAACCGCAAACAGGTTGATGTTTAATCACATGAGTCACTAGACCTGCAAATTATGTTTGACAAATATATTTAAAAGGATCTTCTGGGTTATGAGAGCATGTTGAAAGCTACACATTTCTTGCTGTCAGTCTGCTATGAGACATATATGATATATGTGGGCGTGCGTTTTGTCTTGTGTATTTGGCTATAGGCTCCTTTCAGTGACAACGCAATGGAAAAAACAACAACAAAACACATCCATGCGCTCACTTCTCAATTTAGATTTTATATATACATAATTAGTAAACTAGATTTTTACATGTGGTGATGAAAATGTGAGCGTTTGCTTTGTTTTTAGCATTTAGCCTACTTAGAGTATGGGATTTTTTTTAATCTATACATGTAAGTCTTGCCCAAGTGAGGGTTCGTTCACATTCGTGGAACAATTTACACACCTTGATTCATTATAAGCAACAATAACATTCATGCTTGCCCGAGCAAGCACCGCTAAGTAGCAAAATTGAGGAGAAACGTGAGGAAATCCTAGCTTTGTTGAGTTCCAATGACAGTCTCGCACGGCTCAACAAACAGCAGCTCGCATGGCGTGACAAGCTCGCTACTAACAAATTCTGCTACCATGGCGATCGCTTTAAACAAACTCGACTTTCAACAGGTGAAACACAAGCGAGAACGGACAGAGAAAGAGGGTCTGTTTGTTTGTGGATTTGTGAGGATGTGGGTGACCTGCTGGAAAACACCGCTGGTTCAGAACTAATGTACATCAACTGGTTTTCTGGACTTAATGTGGCTCTCATCTCTGAACAAAAGAAAAATAGCATCTCCTAAAGAACACAGAGAGAGAATGTTGTTATGACTGGAATGAGAAGAACCGTCCCTCAATGGACTACATAACAAAACAAGTTTAAAAAAGCTTAAGATTCCAAATCAGACTTTTAAGCTTATGATGACCTTTGAACTAGAAAATGGTAATTGGTAGCGGAATTCTGTCACTTTTCAAATTTTTAAATTAACTCAGGAAACATTTGACTGCATAAAAGTGCTAAAACAGTTAAAAATAGAAGGTAGCATTGCAGTGATATAATACTGTACATACCAGATATGACAAGACTCAATTAATCGTGAAGGTGGAGATGATACTGCTTACAAATGCAGTGAATGATTATAGACAATATGTCTTAGGTATGTCTGAACACTCAGTCCTGACACAGAGGAGAGGAGAAGCACAGAATGAATGGACGCATAACATCTACCAATGTCACATAATCATTCTGTCATCTTCTTTCCTTTTGAGGGTCACATATATATTTTATGCTGTCCACATAACTGTAAAATATGAAACTATATGAGTGTTTCTTCGACTTATGTTGGTATATTTTTATTCACGCAAATATAGTTCAGATTATAAGAAGGTTACATTAAATATTTTTTGATATTCATCTATCTATCTATACATATATATACACTGACCAAAATTATAAACACAACACTTTTGTTTTTGCCCCCCATTTTTCACAAATCTGTCTAAATCTGCATTAGTGAGAATTTCTCCTTTGCCAAGATAATCCATCCACCTCACAGGTGTAGCATATCAAGATGTTGATTAGACAGCATGATTATTGCAGGCTGGCCACAATAAAAGGCCACTCTAAAATGTGCAGTTTTATCTCACAGCACAATGCCACGGATGTCGTGCGTGCAATTGGCATGCTGACTGCAGGAATGTCCACCAGAGCTGTTGCCTATGAATTGAATGTTCATTTCTTTACCATACGCCATCTCCAAAAGCATTTCAGAGAATTTGACAGTACATCCAACCAGCCTCACAACCGCAGACCACGTGTAATCACACCAGCCCAGGACCTCCACATCCAGCATCTTCACCTCCAAGATCGTCTGAGACCAGCCACCCGGACAGCTGCTGCAACAATCGGTTTGCATAAGCAAAGAATTTCTGCACAAATTGTCAGAAACCGTCTCAGGGAAGCTCATCTGCATGCTCGTCATCCTCATCAGGGTCTCGACCTGACTGCAGTTCGTCGTCGTAACTGACTCGAGTGGGCAAATGCTCACATTCGATGGCATCTGGCACTTTGGAGAGGTGTTCTCTTCAGAGATGATTCCCGGTTTTCACTGTACAGGGCAGATGGCAGACAGCGTGTATGGCGTCGTGTGGGTGAGCGGTTTGCTGATGTCAACATTGTGAATCTAGTGGTTCATGGTGGCGGTGAGGTTATGGTATGGGCAGGCATATGTTATGGACAATCCCCAATACAGTAAAACTGCACATTTTAGAGTGGCCTTTTATTGTGGCCAGCCTAAGGCACACCTGTGCAATAATCATACTGTCTAATCTAATCTCGATACGCCACACCTGTGAGGTGGATGGATTATCTTGGCAAAGGAGAAGTGCTCACTTACAAAGATTCAGACAGATTTGTGAACAATGTTTGAGAGAAATAGGCCTGTTGTGTACATAGAAAATGTCTTAGATCTTTGAGTTCAGCTCATGAAAAATGGGGGCAAAAACAATGTGTTGAGTTTATAATTTTGGTCAGTGTAACTATATATATAATATATATATAATAATATTGTTTAAATACAATACATTTAATATTTTAATAACATATTCATACAGTTTGCATTGTGGCAAAAATGTATCTTTTCTCTTTTATAAACTACTTGAAAAGTATGAACATATTATTCAAATATTATATGTATTGTATTCAAACAATTTGAACACAAACATTTGAAAAAGTTTTTGCAAAAAAATTACTTATTTTTAAAAAAAAAATATATGAAAGATGTTTTGTCAAACTGCAAAAAGTATTATTAAAATATTAAAGAAATTGTGTTTAAACAATATTATTATTATTATTATTATTATTATTATTATTATTATTATATAAAACAGGTTTTTACAGAAAAAAGTCGTGTATGTATTACTGAATTTTTTTATTAAAATATTAAATGAACTGCATTCAAACAACATTATTATTTTTTTAATTGAAAGGGTTTTAATAGCAAAACTGCTTATTTTATAATAAAAAGAAATATGTTTTGTTAAATATGTACAATTATTACAATTTGAATATTATATATATATATATATATGAAAAAATGAAAGATTTTTTTGTCAAACTGTCCAAAAAGTATGAAAGTATTGCTAAAATATTAATATATACACACTATAAAATATTAAATAGATTGTGTTTAAATTATTATTAATATTATTATAAAACAGGCTTTAATAGAAAAACTGTTTATTCTATAATAAAACATTAAAGATGAAAGATTTGTCTATGCAAAAAGTATGAATGTATTACTGAAATATATATACTAGTTTAATGATAAATGTTCATAGTTGTCTGGGTCAAAATAAAAATTCATTTTATAATTAAAATGAAATATGTTTTGTCAAACTATGCTAAAAAGTATGAAACTTTTTATGAAAATATTAAATGAATTCCATTCAAACAATATCATTTTTTAGCTCATTTAAAAAAATTTGAAGATTTTAATAGCAAAACTACTATTTTATAATAAAAAAAACATTTTGTAAAACTACACACAAAGTATATTATTGATTGATTAATTTACATATTATTGAAAAATGAATATTATATATACACTGTATATATGCTACTTTTTTGTCTATACACTAATTTATTTTGTCTCGGTCAAAAGAAATTCAATAAAACTATTTATTTTATAATTTTAAAAAAAATGAAACATGATAAAAATATTAAAATATTAAATGGATTGTATTCAAGCAATATTATTATCTATATTATATTATAGAATTAAAGGTTTTTATACAAAAAGTATTTATTTTATAATAAAAATTAAAGATGTTTTGTCACACAGAACAAAAATTATGAACATATTATTAGAATATTAAATGGATTGTATTTAAACAATTGTATTGTATTTTTTTATACAAATTTGAAAATGTTTTTATAGAAAATCTATTTTATAATAAAAATAGAATAATGTTTTGTATGAAAGTATTATTGAAACAGTAATATTTTTGCATCTAAACAATATTAGTTTTTTTTTTATTAAAAATAATAAATATTTTAAAAATTATGTTTTTACCCACAATAAAGATAAGCGTATTAAACATGGTAAAATGTGTGTGTGTAAAAACGAAAATACTTCTGTAAAAGAAGAATTCTACCCCCCAAACACACTATCCCACAGCGAAATCCCTGCCTATACACACACAATGGCATCCTGAAAGGCCGAGCCAGTTTTTACACAATGGCGAGGCTCTTGGTTCTCTGTCTGGTCTCAGGCCGAGTCAAACGAGCCCTTATTAGCAGTCATTGTACTAGTTGAGCTGTCCTCATAAGTGGCTGTGGGCCGTTTGATCCCATCCTCGATTTCAAAGCGCCAGGAACCCGATCCGCGCCGATGAGATGGATAGAGTGAGAGGTAGCTCGGTTCATGTCTTCGGAAGCTCTCTTACCCAGGTGGGCCAATCAGGAGGAGGGGCTGTTCGGCAGGGAGACCTGACCCTCCCAACACCCCCCAGTAGCCTCTCTGGTCTGCTTGAGCTCAACATGTAATACCTGTATCTGATTTCACGGATCTGTGAAAGAGATAGATGATGTTTGGAAAAGGGAAAGCCCCTTTTTTTCAAGCGATCTTTCCTTTTTTCCCGTGGCTATTCATTTTGGCTGTCGCACTATAGGCTGCTTTGCTTTCATCTTTTGCTTAATTAATTGCCTGGTTAATCTGTTTAGAGGCCTGAAAAAACGAAACGACCGAAACAGGGAAAACAGCAAATGAGGCAGCTAACACTTTTTACTGCGCAACGGCTGTTTGTACGACACACAACATAAACTCTTAAACTAAACAATTATCGTTATAAAATCTCAGGCGGATGCTCTTCCAAGAAAGCTTTTTTTAAGTTTGAAGAGCTTTCACTTCCTTTGAATTTCTACTTTAGACCTCTATTTACAGTTTGTTTATGCAAGACCATACCATACGGGTCGCAGGAACTTGGCTATGGGAAATGTACAGATTTGTGACAACATAGTGGTAATTATAATGCATTAGCAGCCATGCACAATCATTTAATGTTTTTGTGAAGTGCCACTTGCGGAATATAGTTATCCGGTTTTATTGCTCACCGGTTGCTCGTTCACAGGTCATGAGTTTTGACAGAGTCATGTAGGGTAACCATACGTTTTCTTTTTCCAGGACATGTCCTGACCAGGATTTCTAAATTGCCTAAAATGTCTGTGTTTTGGCTTTGTTTTCCTAGTGACATGCTCCACAGCAGTTGTTTTCAAACCCTGTCACGAGTCTTAGGTGGGTCGCCATGATGATTTGAGGAAACTGTATATATTAGGGCTGTAACGATACATGTATTCGTACCGAACCGTCCCGGTACGGACATCTCAAATTCGGCCTTACAACGAATACAGGCAATTCACCCTCAATCCAGAAGGGGGCGCCCGCAGTAATGCAACATTGTTTGATAACCATCAACAGAAGAACAGCGAATGCCGGGAGTTGCGCATTTGAAAACAAAGCCCACTAGGCAGTGATCATGTGCTGATTCTGAATGCGTCTCACACTGACAAAGGAGTATAACGTTACTTTAAAGGCTTGTGCATTCAACTGTTTGTGAAATGGAGCTTTGTGCTTGTGTATCCTACCTCTCTGATTCGGCACAAATCCAGATATTCCATAATATTTCCATATTTGCGATTTATCCAAATGCTAAACCTATTTAAATGATAGACTTTGTACTTCAGTCGCGTTCCAACGTTGAAACAATGAGGCGGGCACCTTTGGTTCACTGTATTTTATTTTAATAAAGTACAGGGGCATCGCTAGGGCTAATCATTAGGGGCTCGAGCCCCTAAAGATTTTTCTCTAGCCCCTAATGTTTTTGTATCCCCCTATAATTTCCAAGAAATTCATGGAATTTGTCAAAGTTTAAGTGAATTAATCAAAAGCAGGTCATTACGCTTCAATCAAATCGCGATATGGATTAGTATCTGTAAATATTAAGCCGCAAAATACCATTTAAATATGAATCCTGCATGTTCTGCGTGTCTCTTTATGAATGAATGTTGCAGACGCACGCACGGTTTTCTTTACTATACACACTGAAGCGCGCGTGATGCTCCAGGTGATTTCAGCGTCTGCCATAAAAAAAAATGCATGAATAACGTCTCCAGAACTGCTCTGTGAGTACTTCGTGAGCAGTTCATTGTTTCATTTGATTAAAACCAAGGTGATATACTCACAGAATTTAAAGGTGTTCAGGGCAACCTATCAAAATAAAAGTTTGGGTTTAGCTTGCCTTGTAGACATTGTGCCAGAAATATTTTACTATCATTCGGTAGAATGTACATACATACATACACAAGTATACTACTAGTACTACTGTTGAAAAATTAATAAAACTTTGCTAAACAATATTTCTTCCATCTTTTAAAGTTTAATACATCCTTTATTTGCCAAAAAAAAAAAAAAAATAAATAATAATAATAATAATAATAATTTTCATTAATTAAAAGATAAATATATATTTAATGCCTTTATTTGATAACCAGAAAAATTTGAATACACAACACAGAATTTCATAAGGCTGCTGTAGAAATAAATAAAAGTTGTTTTATGCATTCAAATAAAACAGACAAAAACAAATTTGGTAACAATAAAACATAAGGTGAGAAAAACATCAGGGCTCTAAACATAACTTAACATTTGATAAATTGATGGTAAATGTTATAAGTTTCATTGTTTAAATTAATTAGACACTCTTTTTTTTTATTAATAATAAAATTAAATTTAACCATTAAAAAGGAGTCCAGAAACTAATTTGAATCCAGGTTCACCCACCTGTGTCTAACAAAATCACCACTAGCCCCTGATGTTTTGGCATTAGCCCCGTATGTTTTCAAGTCCTAGAAACGCCCCTGATAAAGTACTAACTGCACTGTCAAGTTAGCAGTGCTGGAAGCCTGGAACTGATATGTTTTGTGTGTGTGTGTGTGTGTGTGCCGGCGCAATTACTTAAACGGTTACCTTATACCAGCAAAATCAACTTAAAACACTCATGTATTGTTTTATTAATAATGCATCACTGTAAAAGGTCTTTTGTAAATTAAAGTAAACAAATAGGATGTCACTTTCTGCCATTTGAGTTTCCTTTCCGTCACAAAAATGAACTGAAACTCAGCATATGTAGGCTACGTTACATGTCACATAGTTTTTTCCCCTTTTGTTTATCTAACTAAATCAAATATATTTCAAATATTTATTATATTTGATATAATATTTAGTATTTTCACATCTAGGTGGAAAAAAATAAATAAATGAAAAGAAACTTAGCATAGCAAGCATAGTAGATTTGTTGTTTTTTTTCCTGTTGTACCGAAAACCGAGGTACGTACTGAACCAAGACATCTGTGTACCGTTACACCCCTAGTATATGTATGTAACAAAGTTCAAAATTCAGGGCGGAAGGAAGCAGGAACCTGCAAACTTTAATAACTAAATAAGCATAAACAACAAAAAAGGCAGAATCCAACTTGTATGTGTTTGCGCTCTGTTTTTGAAATGTTGAACCTTGTAGCCAATCACAGACATATCTTTTGAACGAATGGCCAATCAGAGGCGTTTCAGTCCTGTGTTCTGGAGGCTCGCGAATCCTCTCATTATAACAAAGTGTAGATCTCTTATGTAAATAAGAGATTAATTGTGCCGTGTATATATCAGAATCAGAATCAGAATCAGAAAGAGCTTTATTGCCAAGTATGCTTGTGCATACAAGGAATTTGTTTCAGTGTTATTAGCTTCCAGTACACAGAGACAACAACGCACAGACAATAAAAATAAGAGAATAAGAAAAATACACACAGAACATAAATAGAATATTAAAACTGATCGTGTTAGCAAAACTAAAAACAGGAAAAACGAACAAAAACACTAAAACAACTGGAGAGCTAAGCACAGAGGCAGCCATCCGCGGCGCCATCTTGAATTATTATCAGGTGAGTCACGTCAATTTAAAAAGGAAAAAATAGGGTCACTCTCAAGAAAAGTCCTCAAACACTAAATGTACGTGAATTTCCATTGCTTTGACCTCTGTAGATCCCACCTTCTTGTCCACCATGATTGGATGATTACGTACAATGCCTGAACACTACTGGTCAAACTACTGTACCTTTCAGTCATTACACTAGAATGCATCAGTGCCTGCTCACTTTTTCAGCAGCGCTGGCTCTGGAAGTATTTTTCCCAATAATTTTTTCCCCATAGGGGCTTCTAAAAAAGCCTTTGTTAAATAAGCAATATCACACAAGCAAACGTGAGATATGGCTGTACTGTATGTCGGCATGGCTGTAATCACAGTGTGCCAGTATACAGCTATATCTCACGTCTATGAGTGTGATATTGCGTTTATACAACAGTTCAACGGCATGAGTGTATAAATACATAAAATAACAACGGAGTGTCTTTAAAAGCCCTCTTTTGTGCAGAACTACTTCCTTCTGCCAAGGATTGACAGTTGATCAGCTGAGCCCAAGCCTCTGTTAATAATTCCAAAATGTCACATTAGAACTAGCAACGAAAAAGGAACATTGAGTTGCTTCATTGAAAGCTTATTGTATTACTGCATTAAAACCTCACTGTATTATGCAGAGTATTATGAAAGAGAGAGATGGACTGGGCGAGTGTGATTACCTGCAGCTAATACAGCATTCATTCTTCAGATCGATCTGTATTCACAATATTGATTAATGATATTTAATAAACAACAACAGCCATCATAAAAGTTGCTAGGCAATTCAGTACAAATACAGTGCTTTGATATACAATGAATTTACTTAAACATGAGATTTTGCCAAAACGAACTTCTCTGGAAAAAAAACAATAGATTAATGAGACCAAAGACTACCGTTAAATTTACCCATAATGAATGATATCTCATGTGTAACCACTACAGAGACATCAGAGCCAGCTGTAAATTTCAGAATCTGGCCAAGGTCAGACGTATTCAAGCAGGTTCATGAGCGCAGAACGGCCACTGACGATCTGGAGCTCACATGTCCGACAACCTCAACGCAAATGTTCAAATAGACAGTATCTTTATTAACAAGCTGCATATTTGAACTATAAACAAGTACATTCTCACCTGAAAACCTCTTACAACTACATTCTGTGACACAAAAACAGTAATATTTATAAAATGATACTGGATTTGGGCATCCGCCATGACACTCATTTGATACGATTACAAACTGTGAAATGGCTGTTGGAGTTCTGATATCACTCTAATATCGCGCTATTATCAGCCAATCAGATTCGAGGACCAGAAAGAACTGTTGTATAAAGTGTTATAATCCATGAACCAAGCCAACCTGCTATGAGGTGAATCACAACCTTACAAATTTGATTTGAAGCAAGTATATGAAAATCTTGAAAAAAAAACAAAAAAAAAACAAAGGTACAAGACATTAATCAAAACTACTAAGAAAACGACTAATTTAAAGTTCTTGGTTGTATATGAAATATATTTAGCGTTTACTGCAAAACATGCAAATATTTTCAAATATTTAAGTATTTCAGTAACAAGAAAAATTGATCACATTATTCAAAGTGCTTCATAGGAGTGGGCGGAGCTCAGCACTCATTTGTCGTTATTTGTTTGCTGTGACTCTCTGATTGGTGGAATTTTCGGTACAGCATCATAATTAATGTAGTATTTCACCACAAGAACGTATGGTTATGGTACGGTATCAGTTTTTTTGTTGTTGTTTGTTTGTTTGTTTTTTTCAGATGTTTTCCTTTAAATTTCTTAGGAGGACTGAACAGAAACTAACAAAACAATTGTTGTTCTTATTGCAACAATCTCACTACTAGGAAAGAAAAAAAATTATTGATATATTAAAGCGATATGATGTGTTAATGTGTTCTTTTCTGTGGCATCGTCTACAATTTTTCTTCACGTCTTAATTAGCATATTTAATCAATTAGCAAGACAAAAATTAAAACAAAAATTATCTTTTTCATTTATGAATGAAAATAAATTTTTGCATCAAAGACTGACATGGAAGAGAAGAAATTGCTGAATAAAGTTGTTATTTTTGTTTCCTTTATGCACAAAAAGTATTCTTGTAGCTTTGTAACATTACGGTTGAACCGCTGTCTTTTTGTGCACAAAGAAAACAAAAATAATGACTTTATTCAACAATTTCTTATCTTTCCTGTCAGTCTTTGACGCGCGTTCATGAGTACCATGACGCATGTGTATCGCATGCATGTTTTCTTTGTGCAAAAAAGTATTCTCGTATCTTCATAACATTACAGTTGAACCATGGATGTCACATGGACTATTTTAAACATGTCCTTATTACCTTTCTGGGCCTTGAATGTGTCAGTTGTGTTGCTGTCTATGCAGGGTCAGAAAGCTCTCAGATTTCATCAAAAATATCTTTATTTGTGTTCCGAAGATGAAAAAAGGTCTTACGGGTTTGGACCAACATGAGGGTGAGTAATTAATGACAGAATTCTCATATTTGGGTGAACTACCTTATTAAGTATTGAGGCAGAAGTCGTAGCTAGTTTGTTAATATTGAGAATTCTCCAAACTAAAGTGTGACCTTTATATTTAAAAAAAAATTAATATTAATATATATATAATTCATATAGTAATACAAATTATAATAATAAGTAGAAGAAGAAAAATGTCTGTTTATCAATTTAGTGATGTTTTTAATAACTGATGTCTGAAAATCTAAATATACATTTTTATAAAATGTGTATACTTGTAACCTGACAATAAGGTGTAAACATAACTTTTTACCTGGTTTAATTTCTTATTAAATATTTACTTTTATTGAAAAATTGTATAAAAAAAACCCCAAAAACAAACAAAAACCATTGAAACCATTATTAACTGTACAGTAGCAAGAGCTCAATTTAATTTCTCTTAATAAGACATATTTTAAGATTAACTGGCCTTAAAGCTTATACTTTTTTAAAGGTGCCCGACAGGCTAACAGATGGCTAATCAGACTTTTTCCATTTCAATTGCGCTGTTTACTGTGTTCTGACTGGCCAATCTCCGTCTGGCCATTGGCATACTTGTAACACGAGAGGATGAGTCAGAGCTGCTGTCATATCCCTCCAGTCATAAATTACACAAGGAAACCTTTAAAACACAAAAAGTGACCATCCAGTGACCTCCTTACAGTGATCCAAAGCATTAAGCTAATCCCATTCTGAGGTCTAGCGATCTATTTTTCCTCCAAACTCTTAAGAGGAGATAAGAAACTTCTGCAATTTCGTGACTATCGTAAAAGCCAAATAAACAACATCTGCTTTTCGGCAAGCCATTTATAATTGCTCTATGGCCAAACATTCTTAGTTCTTGAGCTGTGTGTCTGTCTTTTAAAATACGACCAAGTGCCTCAGCCATCGCTGGGACGGTTGCAAACCTTTACAGGGTAAAGAGACCATGGAATGGATAAGCTGTTGATGAAGGTATGTGTCGACAGGGTATGGGGACTTAGCGGTTGGCGCCAGCTTTGGTTCCATGTGAGAGGAAAGCGTGGCGTCCCAGAAAATCAGAGCGCTGTAAAATGAATTGTTTGCACCTACTTTTCAAAGATGAATCTACGACTGTCAAAACTGTAATCCATGCGAGACGCTGGGATGAAATCAAGCTACTCATTGTTGAAAGGCCAGTGATGGATGAGCGCAGGCTAGCTTTTAAAACAACCACATCTAGACTGCCATATACTTAGATGCTAACATTTTGATTAATTGACTTAATGAGTGATGTCCTGATTTGCCGTAAAATAGATGTTTTAGCAGTTCTTCATCAACTAATTTTACTTTAAGACCCATATTTTACATTGGACTTCAAGCGGCAACCAAACACTGTCCAATATTTCTTAGTTGTACAAAAGATATCCTTACATTAAACATATATAATTGGGTTTGTTATTGGTTTTAATTTATTGGTTTATCGTTTAAAGCCTATGCCTGAAAGTCTTACATGCAATGTGCAAACGTGCCATTTTGCAGATGAAATGTTTTGAGACGTTATGTACAGATGTACAGTCCTGAGGTGTTATGCACTGTTCAGGTGGAATATAGCTTGAGGGAAAAAGCTGTTCTTATGCCGCTTAGTGATGATTTATCTGTGTCAGAATCCAAGAACAGAAACAGTATTTTCATTTTGAAGGCCAAGTTTAAAATAGATCTCAGTTAGGCTAATTCATGCGCATCCATGCTCTTGCTTTCTTCTATGTAAGATGGCAGAAGTGGTGCAACCGAAACTTGAACGCGTGAGCTCACAAAAACTCTTGTGCATACGCAAAAGTTTCTCGCGAGCATGCAATAGTTTCTTGTGTGTACGCAATAGTTTCTCATGCACACCCAAAAGTTTCTTGCGAGCACGCAATAGTTTCTCGTGTGCATGCAATAGTTTCTTGTGCGCACATCAAAGTTTCTCGTGAGCATGCAATAGTTTCTCATATGCACGCAATAGTTTCTCGTGTGCATGTGAAAGTTTCTCATGAGCATGCAATAGTTTCTCGTGCACACGCAAAAGTTTCTCTTAAGTGTATGAAAGGCTCTAGCGCACGCGAAAGTTTCTCGTGAGCATACAATCGTTTCTTGTGAGCACGCAATAGTTTCTCGGGTGCATGCAAAAGGTTCTCGTGAGCACGCAATAGTTTCTTGTGCACACAAAAGTTTCTTATGAGCACTCAGTTTCTCGTTAGCACACAATAGTTTCTCGTGCACATGCGAAAGTTTTTTGTGAGCATGCAGTCATTTCTTGTGCGTACGCAATAGTTTTTTCGTGAGCAAGCAATAGTTTCTTTTGCGCATGTGAAAGTTTGTCGTGAGCACGCAATAGTTTCTTGTGCATATGCGAAAGTTTCTCGTGAGCACTCAGTTTCTCATCAGCACGCAATAGTTTCTTGTGCATACGCGAAAGTTTCTCGTGAGCACTCAGTTTCTCATCAGCACGCAATAGTTTCTTGTGCATACGCGAAAGTTTCTCGTGAGCACTCAGTTTCTCATCAGCACGCAATAGTTTCTTGTGCATACACGAAAGTTTCTCGTGAGCACTCAGTTTCTCGTGCATACGCGAAAGTTTCTCGTGAGCACTCAGTTTCTCGTCAGCACGCAATAGTTTCTTGTGCATACGCGAAAGTTTCTCGTGAGCACTCAGTTTCTCGTCAGCACGCAATAGTTTCTCATGCACATGGGAAAGTTTCTAGTGAGCATGCAATCGTTTCCCGTGAATACGCAATAGTTTCTTTTGAGCATGCAAAAGGTTCTCATGAGCACACGAAAGCTTTTCGTGTGCATGCAATAGTTTTTTCGTGTACACACCAAAGTTTCTTGTGAGCACATAAAAGTTCCTCTGGAGCACGCAATAGTTTTTTGTGCGCATGCAAACGTTTCTCATGAGCATGTGAAAGGTGCTAGTGAGCATGCAAAAGTTTCTGATGAGCACGCAATAGTATCTCATGAGGGGCTCCATAGAACCATGATGACTACAAACTATTTTTTTTCTTGCATGACCATATTCTACATCCCTAATCCTACCCAATACCTGAACTTAACAACTACTTTACTAACTATTAATAAGCAGCAAAGTAGGACTTTATTGAGGCAAAAGCCGTAGGTAATGGTTTGTTAATAGCGAGAACCGGACCTTAAAATTAAGTGTGACTGATCTTTTTCAAACTCATTCTAGACAGTTTGTCTGATTTTACCAAAATTGACCAAAATTGGCTCAGATCATATTCAGACAGTACTGGCAAAACGTTATCAAAAGATTGGCTCACATACAATGAATTTGAAAAAGACCATACCAAAATGATCAAGAGATATGAAAACAGTTATCTTTGATTATAAATTCTGAACAGTTTGGCCCCCCCAAAAGATAAAAAAACAAAAATAAAAATCAAGAGAGATATTTTATTAGGTCTCTTTTATTAGGAGTCAAACAATACAAAATGTTCTATTTTAAAATGTTCTATTTTCTATTTGTAATTTCTGTTTCTATTCTGTTTTAATTTCAAATTTTTTATTTTTTTTTATTTTATTATCATAAAGTATTTTATGAACACTTTGGCACATAGTTACAGAATCTGAAATGTGTCTTTGGCACAATGCCACAAAGAAACCTAAGAGATTTTGGGCTGAGATATAACAGAGATGTTTGTGGTACACAATATTGTTTGTTCACCATTTTGATTTATGTCAAAAACCTACTTTCTCAAACCCATCCTAGGCTGTTTCTCTAATCTTCACGAAAATCCAGACATCTTCAGACAATGATGAAAAGTTATAAAATGAGGTTGCATTAGGTAACATTGGTTAATGCACTAGTTAACATGAACTAACAATGAACAACGCATCTGTTCAGCATTAATTAGGGGTTCAATCACGTAGCGCTAAAACCCTATTGTAATTGTTAGAGTGGCCAAGGATCAGCAAAATCCATGTAAAACTGATCATGCAGACCAAACCATTGAACTTGAAACTTAGATGGTAGTACTGGTAGGAGATGGTAGTACTCAGACAGTCTACATCATCACCAAGGCTTCCTCAATCGGCGTGACAGGGCCGCTACGGTGACCAAAAGTACGAAATCGCTCGGAACTCCTAAACCAGGGGTGTCAAACTCTGGTCCTGGAGGGCCGCAGCCCTGCAGAGTTTTGTTCCAACCTTGCTCCAACACACATACTATGCAGTTTTCAATTAAGCCTGAAGGACTTGATTAGTTGGATCAGGTGTGTTTAATTAGGGTTGCATCTAAACTCTGCAGGGCTACGGCCCTCCAGGACCAGAGTTTGACACCCCTGTCCTAAACCATTCATCACAGGCTCAAGTGTCTCATGTCGTTAGATTCCTCACGTCGGACAAACCGCATGCCTCGGATTTATCTGTCACCCAGCAAAATTTTCTGGTATTTTGCATTTTTTTAAAAACCTACTTTTGCGAACTAGTCCTAGGTTTTTCACCCTATCAGAACTAAAGCAGTGCAGAAAGATTCTCCGGAGAGTGAATATCAATAACTATCAAAAAAAGTTTAACTTTGGACCCTCCGTCACAAAGGGACACCAAAACGTTTGAAAGGGCCAGGGCTGCCTTTACTAAAATGGCTATAACTTTTGAATGGAATGAGATATCTTCGCCAAACTCACAACACGTGTGTAAGAGCTGAATCAGAGGTAACATGAAAAAAGTCACAGAGCTTGGCCACTTGGTGGTGCTGTGAGAGGGAAAAAAACATAAAAATGGTCAAAACTACGCAATCGTTTGTACTATCGACATGAAAATCAGTGCACACCATCTTTGTCCAAATTGCCACAAGTGGCTATAAGGACATTTGTGTATCTCAAAAACCTTGGTCCCCATAGGCCAATGAATTTTGAGCACTTATTAGACCAGGTTAACGGAGGTCGAACTGAATGAAACTCAGGGGGCCTGTTTGACTCAAGGCCCTAAAGGTCTGTGAGAAATTTGAAAGAAATCGACCACTTAGGGGGGTGATATCACATTTTTAAAAGGGCATAAACAATTGTACATTCTGCAGTTTTTCACACATAAACAGAATATTTGTATCATACGATAGACCTTCTCATGCCTGTATGCCTGTAAATAGCTTAGTTATGTTTTGCAGTGCTAACTTATATTATATATACACATGAGTTTACGTAGCAGCTGACACACACAAAGGATGAACAACTCGCTATTTGGGCACTGATTTAGACTATTGGTAAACTTAATTCTAAACTGGAAACCATCTGAACGTCAACTGAAATGTTATTCATGTTTGTAGACTTAAGTTTCATGACGTACCACTAACAAAGTATTTATTAGGGGAATTTGTGAACCTTATTGTACACTAGTCCAACGTTAACTGATGTGTATTTGTAGACTGTTTATTAATGTGACTTACTACTAATAATATTTTTTAATAAGGGACTAATGCATTAAACGCAAGTTAACATTAACAAAGATCAAGTAATGCTGAACGTTGTTCATTGTTAGTTCATGTTAACTAATGCATCAACTAACGCATAAGTATAGGCACAAGTTAACATTAAGGTAACTAGTTGCTTATTAGCATGCATATTCCTAGCATATTGGCTGTCTGTTAGTACTTTTTAGCACATATTAAGGGCTTATTCTGTATGACCATATTTAGATCCCTTTAATATCTAAACTTAACAACTACCTAACTAACTATTAATAAGGTGCAAATTAGGCATTTATGGAGACAAACATCATAGTTAGTAGTTAGTGAATACACTCTAAAAAATCCTGGGTTATTTTTTTTTAACCCAAATGGTGGTTGAGCCTTTTGGGTCAATTTTTTTTTTTTTTTTTTTTTTTTTTTTTTAGTGTTTGGGTAGTTTTTGTGTTACTCAGATCCTGGGTCAGACATAACCCAGCGGTTGAGTTATTTATCACATGGATTTTGCGTCAAGAGAGCAGTTCTATGTGCCATCGAATTGATGCATTTCCTCGGTAAAAACAGGTTTATGTACATTTTATTTTATATATAAAATAATTACTGTGCTGTATATTGTTCAATTTCATGCAGAGCAACAAAAGGTGTGTGAATTACCGTGTAATGGCAAAGCCTGATACTCTGCATAAAATAAACAATTTTATTCATAAAAATACAGAATACAAATACTTTGTGTCACAGAGCCACAAGCCACGCCTACCATTCCTGACACGCCAACCTCCTACTCACATTCACAGTCACCTGATTACTAATCACGCACAGCTGCATCCACTTACCCTCACCTATAAATATGCACTCACCTCATCCCCTCGTTGGCTGGTCTCAAGGTTGCATCTAGACTTCTAGCGCAGACTTACCTGTTCCCCTTAATGGATATCCTCGTCGTCATCGCTGATTCCTGTGAAGTTAAGACTGTTTATGTTCCAAGCCTTTGAGCTTGATGTTGCTATCCTTTGTTTGCCACAATTAAGATTAAGAAGCTCCTGCTAGACCACTTCAATAAAGAAGCTTCATTTATACTTACCGTTGTCTGCCTTGCCTCCTGTTGTGACAGAAGACCAGCCCATCAAAACTACTCCTCTACATGGAGCACACTCACACCTGAACACTTCTCGGACTTTGTTCGCATCATCTGTCACTCCCTTCTACCACCCACCCCCATGTCAACCACCGTTCCATGTCCCATGGCCAAACCCACGACCTACACTGGTGAAGTGGCTTCCTGCAGCGGGTTCCTTCTCCCATGCTCACTCTACTTCGAGCTACAACCTCATCAGTTCTCCAATGACAAAGTCAAGGTAGCGTTTATCATCTCGTTGTCTGGAAGAACATTACAATGAGCCGAATCTCTCTAGAATTCACAAAGCCCGTTAGTCCACTCACTAGATAAGTTTGTCAATCTTTTCCAGTCAAAGTACTTGTGGACTCCGGCGCATCTGGAAATTTAATTTCCTCAGTGTCTCTCTCGTGGGCCAAAATACAATGCAACAACATTCTACCACCTACCAAATCTCCAATATTCAAGGAAAACCACTGGGCAAAGGACTGGTGCGCCATCGTACCCCAGAACTCTCCCTCCGCGTTGGGTGCTTTCACACGGAATGTCTCACACCTCTTGGTGCTGGAGGAGGCAACGGTGGACATTGTCCTGGGACGCCCCTGGTTGGCCCAACACCATCCTGACATCTATTGGGCCACTGGAGAGGTACTCTGATGGAGTGAACGATGCCAAGAGCAATGCCTGACCGATCTTCCTGCACCCACATCTGGCCGTTGAAGCTGTCTCTTTGCTCAACCTCCATCGAGAGCCCCGAAAACTAGAACAACTTCCAGATTCCCCAGGAGTACCAGGCGTTCCAGGACGTATTTCGTAAGGTCACAGCCACCCATCTTCCACCACATCAGCCATGGGACTGCGCCATTGATCTGCTGCCTGGGGCCAAATTACCCAAAGGTCATGTCTATCCCGTCGGTCCCGGAGCAGGCTGCCATGGAGGAGTACATAAAAGAGGCACTACAACAGGGGTTCATCCGACCGTCTACCTCTCCTGCAGCGTCAAGCTTTTTCTTCGTGTCCAAGAAGGATGGGGGCCTACGTCCCTGCATAGACTACCGAGCACTCAACTCACAAACCACAAACTGGTCCCGGCCACCCTGGAGGAACTTCGTGGAGCCAACGTATTCACCAAACTCGACCTGAGAAGCGCTTTACAACCTCATCTGAATTCGTAAAGGAGATGAATGGAAGACGGCCTTCGTTACCCCATCGGCTGGAGGGAGTGCAGCACCCGTATGTTCTCACCAGCCTTCGCCTCACCCTTCTGGACTCAGTTCATACCTCTCCGGGATCGGGGCACCCAAGCAGCCAACGAACCCTCTCGCTACTCCAGAACCGGTACTGGTGGCCAAGCATGGCCCAGGATGTCGCCTGTTACATCAAAGGCTGCTCGGTATGTGCCATGACCACCACACCACGCCGTCTGCCTGAGAGTAAGCTGGTAACCTTACCCCTGCCTCGCCGACCCTGGTCCCACCTGGGAGTGGACTTTGCCACTGATCTTCCTGCCTCACAAGGATATACCACTATTCTCGTCATTGTCGATCGCTTCTCCAAAGCCTGCAAACTCATCCCTCTGAAAGGATTACCTACCGCATTGGAAACTGCGGAGGCCCATGTCTTCCGTCACTTCGTAATCCCATAGGACATTGTCTCCAATCGGGGACCCCAGTTCATCTACAGGGTCTCACGAGGATTCTTCCGCCTCTTGGGAGTCTCCATTTCAATGTATTCTTGGATACCAACCACCACTCTTCCCCTGGACAGGAGAACTTACCGAAGTGCCAGCGGTAGATTACTGGTTCCGTGAGAGTGAGAGGGTATGGGACTCAGCTCATATCCACCTCCAGCGGGCAATCCGGAGACACAAGGAGAATGCCGACGCCCGTCGCTCGCCCACTCCTCTCTACCATCCTGGCGACCGCGTCTGGCTCTCCACCCGTCTCCGGTTGCCCAGTAAAAAGTCCCCGGTACATCGGTCCATTCCCCATCCGCAGACAGATCAACAAAGTCACCTATGAACTTGCCCTCCCTGATACTTACCGTATTACACCTACCTTTCACGTGTCTCTGTTAAAACCCTTTGTTAATCCTCTTCTCCCTCCGTCCACAGAGCACGCGGTACCTCCTCCCCCAGAAGTCGACACCAATGAAACCATCTACCAAGCCCGAGACATCCTAGACTCCCGGCGGCGAGGCGGCCGCCTCCAGTATCTCGTGGACTGGGAGGGGTACAGTCACGAAGAAAGATAGTGGGTGGACCGGGACGATGCTCTTGATCCAACACTTCTCACAGAGTTTCATCAAGTCCACCAAGACCGTGGACGTTGCTATCCTTTGTTTGCCACAATTAAGATTGAGAAGCTCCTGCTAGACCACTTCAATAAAGAAGCTTCATTTATACGTACCGTTGTCTGCCTTGCCTCCTGTTGTGACACTTTGGATGTTAAAATATTTCCTCAGAGCTGTTTACTGTTTGTTTTTGAGCAGTTCCCCACCAAACACGATAAACAATGCTGTAAATGATAAATAAAGGAAAATAAAGGAAGTTATCATGAAAACCAGTGGTTGTGTGGAGTAGTTTAAATGATTTAAGTTAATCTGTAAACATTATTTAATGTATAAAGTAAAACATAACCTATATTATAATAAAAAAAAAAAATGATCAGCCCATTAGCTGTGTTAAATCAACCCATTATGATGGGTTAAATAAACAACCCAATTTGCTTTGTAAAATTAAGCCCAAATGTATTCTGTCCTATATTTACCCAGCCCTTGGCTTAAAAACTGGGTTGTTTTTCACCCAGTGTTTTTTAGAGTGTAGTGAGAAATGGCTCCCAAACTAAAGTGTGACCATTCTAGCCCTTATGGTTCACAATAGCAGTATAAATATGGGAAGCTTTTTTCCTACCCTTTTAAAGTTTATAAGTCTATTTATCAAATTACAGTTCATTAACACCCCTGTGACTCTATTAAACAGACCTGACATACATTTTTAAGTTGTGACCCATTGTTTTACAAGAGCAGGCTGAGAAACCAAACCAGCTTTCAATTCATTTTTCCCATGGCTTTAGTTCAGCCATGAAGATCCCAACATGATGCCATTTCTCGTTTCCCTGCAGCCATCCGTTCATGGCATCTGCCAGGGCATAATTCCTTACGAGAGATATAAATTATGCATGACTTCATGGAGAAGCAGTGGTCTTCAAAGAGCAAGGCCGGTACAATTACAGTAATGGGCTGGACGTGGAGCATCTCTTTATAGTCCATTATATTTTTCTCGTTAGTAATCTGTAATGGCTGACAAATGACGGATCATTTTGAGCATGATCTTACTTCTATAAACACGTTAGACTAATTTTCAGTCAGCTGGTTTAAAATAATGACAGTGATGAAATACAACTAGTTCCCCTAGACCAGTTTTATAGCAATTTGAACTAGAGGCACTTTGCCCTTAATAATGCATTTCTTGTAAACAGTTTACCCTTCTAGCAGTGCCGGCCCGGCTGACGTTTTGCTAGTAACAACTAGTTATTTGTCATTGCTAAGGGTTTATTTATAATGCAACAGTTCCACAGTATTTATTATTTGTGGTGTGTATTTGGGCCAGAAAGCAAACAGGAATGAATAGCGTGTATACAAACTTTAAAGTGTTTTCATATCGCATATCAACAAAAACTTTATTACTAGCACGTATTTGAAAAGATACTTTATTACCTGGGTGAAATTCCGAAGGTATTGCGATCTTAGAGCAGCATTCAAACATCCAAAACAGCTTTTTGTTCAGTTTGTGAAGAATAATCAAAGGATATTTTTTCCTTAAACAGTGCTGAATCTAATTAGACACATGTTGGCAATTTAGCCGTGTTTATGGCTGTGCCACAGACACATTTAAGCCCTTAACCTTTAGGTTTGATATGCAACAGCTGATAATGATTTTGAGTTTTACCTTTATTATGAGAAAATTGATGTAATCATCCATGTAGCTCTACCTACTAATCAGGCAACTAATCCAAGGCGACCTCTAGTCTGTCTGTCTTTCACCTTTATTCGCTTTTTAAATCTCTTTAACGTATGCTTTGAAGACACGTTGCGTTTGTAACTACTCAAAGACAAGTGAACAGAGTTTTATTAGGTTTGCCAGATATTCAATGTTACATTGCCTGATCGGGAAAAATCCCATGTTTACTTTACAGAAGTTCAAGGCCTTGGGTTTGGCACTGCGCTGAGGTTTCCCACAGCTGTATATTATTATTGTCAAATAGTGGTTCACATGAGAAAACTCCTCCAAATCATCCTCAGCTGACAGTATCAAGAATTTGACATGAGACAAGACTGTACTGTACTTATATTTCACAGGCATTTTACCCATATTCTGAGTTATGCATTGGATTTTAATGTGTTTTTGGTTTTGTAAACTTCAAGTCTTGTAAACTTAAAAGGGATAGTTCACCCAAAAATGAAAATTCAGTTAACGGTAGCCATTGACTTCCATAGTATTTTTCTCCACACTATGGAAGTCAATGGCTACCGTCAACTGTTTGCTTATAACATTCTTTAAAATATCTTCTGTGTTCAACAAAACAAAGAAAATCATACAGGTTTGGAAAAAAACATGAGGGTGAGTAAATGATGACACAATTTTCATTTTTGGGTAAACCGTTTCTTTAACAAGTAAAGGTGCTGTCAGGACATTAGTCATGTTTCTACTGACTTTTTTTCTGCATGTCCAGTTGTGCTAAGAGTTAGTAAAGTATCCACTTACACCATGTCTGGCTTATTTGATTGGAAAATATGATGTCATTGCTACCAAACCTCATTATGGGAGGATCAACTCACTGTGTTGATGAAAAGAAGGCTTGATTAAACAGAAACCTGGGAAAAAAAGAAAGCAGGTTATTTTTGGAGAGGTTATATTCATCGTGAACTCGTTGACATTTGTGAAGTGTTAACCTTGTAAATGATTCACACTCTCGTACATTTAAAGGAGTGGGAAAAAAAGACTTACATTTCGACAACAGTCTTTAGCTTTGTCTAACAGATTGTTTAAGATTTACTAAACAGCTTTAAGTGGATAGTAAGTGGTTTTGACAAATTTACATTTTTACATCAGTCTGGAACAAGCTTTCCCTAATTCTAAACTGCCTTAAATGAAAGAAAACAACAAAATTACTTTGCACCTAAAACTGCTGCTTTGACATACTTCAGAACTGCCATGTAAGATCACCGTCACTCGAAAATAAACCTACTACAGAAATTCATAATGCAAAATTCAATAAACTGAAATGCACTGATCAGAGTAGAAACACATGACCTCATCACATTTACTCTCACTCACATCATTAACACATCTTGGATAACCCCACTACTTAATAAACCCACTCTTAACCCAGCATTTTTAGAGAACTACAGACCCTTCTTCCATTCATTGCAAAAACACTTGAACGAGTTGTGCTCAACCAATTTTTGGTCTTTCTCACACAGAACAACCTCCTGAACAACAATCAATCTGGCTTCAGAAGTAGAGATTCAACCAAGACTATCTCGCTGGTTGGTGAAGCCCTAAGACTGGCAAGAGTGTTTTCCAAATCTTCAATACTTATCTTGCTGGATCTGTCTGCTGCTTTTGACAGTTAACCACCTGATCCTCTTGTCAACCCTACTGGCAAAGGGCATCTCAGGAACTGCACTCCAGTGGTTTGAGTCTTACCTCTCAGATGCAGTGCCTTGCGATGTTGCTGCCTTATGTTAAACTGCTTTAAATTACTTTTTCCCACATCAATCTACACTATATACACCATAATGACAAAGCAACTTTGCAAATTTATTTAAAAAAAAAAAAAAAAAAACTTAAATGATTCCATTGCATAGATAATTCATACCCATATTGCTTGTAGATGTTACTACACTTTGAGTGAAGTTAACCTGTGGCAAATTCAACTGAATGGGTTTGATTTGGAAAGGCACACACATCTTAATAAAAGATCTAACAGCTGAAAATGCATAACAGAGCAAAAACCAAGCCCTGAGGTTAAAAAAAAATAAAAATAACTGTAGAGTCTGAGACAGGATTGCGTCAACGCACAGATCTGGGGAAGAGTTCAGAAAAAAAATACTGCATTGAAGGTTCACAAAAGCATGTAGACTCCGTTACCCTGAATGGAACAATCTGAAACAACCAGGATTCTTTTTAGAGCTGGCCTCCTGGCCAAACTGAGCAATTGATGGAGAAGGGCTTTGATTAGAGTGGTGACCAAGAACCTGATGGTCACTCTAGTTGAGCTCCATAATCATTTTTGCAGATAGGAGAAACTTACAGAAGGACAAACATCACTGCAACACTCCACCAATCCGGTCTTTTTGGTGGTGTGGCAAGACTCAATGAAGACACATGAAAACGCACTTGGAATTTGCAACAAAGCACCTAAAAGACTCTTAGACTGTGAGAAATATGATTTTCTGGTCTGATGAACCTCAATTCCAAGCATCATGGAGGAAATCAGGCACCGCTCATCACCTGCACAGTACCATCACAACATTAAAGTGTGGTGTTAGCAGCCTCATGCTGTGGGGCTGTTTTTCAGCGGCAGGGACTAAGGGACTCGTCAGAGGAGAAGGAAAGCTCAAAACAGCAAAACATAGAGACAGACTCAGACTGGGCAGAAGGTTCATGTTCCAACAGGATGGCCCTAACCACACAGCAAGAGTGGCTTATAGACAACTCTGTGAATGTCCTTGAGAGGCCCAGCCATAGCCTGGGCTTGAACACAATTAAATATTTCTGGAGAAACCTGAAAATGTGTGTCTGTCCCCATCCAAGCTGACAGAACTTGACAGGTGAAGAGGTATGGAGAAAAATGTCAGATAATTGCCAAATGTTGATGTGCAAAGCTTGTCGCATCATACCCAAAAAGGCCTGAGGCTGTAAAGGTGCTTCACTTACGAAGTTCTGTTTTTGGTTTGTCATTATGGTGTATGGAGTGTAGAATGATGTGGGGAAAAAAACAGCAGGCAGTAACATTAAACATGAACAAAAGATATAGGGGTATGAATAGTTTTGCAAGGCACAAGGTATATTGGAGAAATGATGTGTCCAAGTCACAACATCTGGATACTGGGGTGCCTCAGGGCTCGGTTCTTGGTCCACCTTTCTTCTCTGTTTGCATGGCATCACTAGGTTCTTCATTCAGAAACATGGCTTTTCGTATCACTGCTATGCCGATGACTCAACTCTACTTCTCCTTCCATCGTGGTGATCCGACGATAGCTGCTCGCATCTCAGCATGTCTAACAGACATTTCTATCAAACCTCCACAACAAATCCAGAATGTGGCTGCAAGATTAATCTTTAATGAGCTGAAAAGAGTGCATGTCACACATATGTGCCTAAATTTGCACTGGCTACCAATAGTTGCTCACATAAAACTCAAAGACACTGATGTTTGGCTATAAAACTACCACTGGCTCAGCACCCCTTCACCTAAATTGCCCTCTAGAAGCTTGCATTCTGAAAGTGAATGGCACATTGTGGTGCCATCCCAAAGAGACACAAAATCACTTTCACTGACTTTTTAGCCATCTTCAAGAAACGGTTAAAACACATCTCTTCCATCTACACTTGACTCTCTAAAACCTGATCTCATGACAAAAACGTACCTGTGGGAACTTTTTTTGCAAGACGCAAAATACGTACCACTAAGTACATATCACTGCAGTTTCCAACAGAAATTAACACTAGAGCGGTAAAACAGCCAGCATTTGTAATCGCTTTCATACACAGTTATGATTACAGCTCCATATGTTTTGCTTTCCAGGCATAACAAGCTTGCTCGGTAGCTCAGGTGGCACAGAATTGGACTTAGAACGCAAAATCTCTGGGTATGAATCCTGTGAAAAACATGACTCACAATGAAAGAGCTGAAAATGAAAGGTTAAAAAAAAAAAAAACAAAGCTAAAACGGCATGCTTGCAATTACGTTTTTATGTCACATTCGCCTTTGTTCATACTGTTGGGTAGGTTTATGTGTAGTGCAGATGGTATGTTATTTTAAAATGTCACAGAGCATTAGAGTTATAGCGCCACTCAATGGACATTTCAAGTCAGAGCTGCGGTGACACAATGTGTCACACACACACTTTTAGCGCCACCCAGTGGACATTTCACATTGAAAATGTCACAATACTTACATAGCGCTACGTATTTTGCGTCATGCGAAAACGTTCAGCATGAGATCAGGTTCACTCTCTAACACTAGCACTACCTATTCTACTTCTATTTTATCTACTTGTTTTCTAAAAAAAAAAAAAAACCCTTGTTACATTTACTGCATTAGTGTAACCAAGACTCGTTTCAGCACTTACATTTTGGAAATAAATATTCTTATATCATATATTTATTTTTTTTTATTACAAGGAAAACTTTATTCTGATTGGTCAGGCGCAACATTCCAAGGTGTGTTATAAGGCACGTTTGAGATGCGCCTCGCCTGGCCTGAAATGTAGGCTAGAGTAGGCGACTGCAGTGAGGGGAGGAGTGAAATAAGTGCAGTCAAGACGGACAGTTCTGACCTCTCGAAGTAAAACAGATACATACGAGATCAAAGGCGGATATCGCGTTATCACACTCACGTGCCGTGTTGCTGATAAACATGATATAATTTCAGCTCTGTTTTTATATGAAAATAAATATGATGAACAAGACACTCAAAGTGCTTGCTATTTAATTCCATACGAAAGGTGTATTTATCATCCATTTTTACTTTAATACAAACGTGTATTTTAGATTTTTATAGAAATATGACAACAATCACATACCTCACGCAGAGATCGCACTGGCATAGTGTTTGGGAATATTCATGCATAATCTAAACATAACCAGATGATATTAGATTAAAAAAATAAACAATGCATGTATTTAGAAAAGAACGGCAACATCACGGTTGTCTGAACCAATGAGCTTTAAGCTGTGTCGTCATCCAGGCGTTTCCCATCGTGCTTTTGGTCAGCACAGTCCGTGGAGAGCTACTGCGCTCGACTGCTCAATCCGACAAGGCCGCCTGCCGTCGCGAGAGTTTTTTTGGCCCACGTCAGCATGACATCAGAGCAAGGCGGACGTAACTCAGACACATTTCTAACCGGCATGCATCTTGCGGTGATCACCGGTGATCGATTCTGCGCAGAATTTGCTCACCTCAAACGAGCCTATTGAGAGCATTAGTGCCCGCCCACTATTTTAAGCAGCACTGATTCCGGAAGTATTTTTTGTTATTGACTGCAGTGAAAATACGTTGGGGGACAAGCAATGTAATATTGCAGCTGTGTTCATCTTTTGCCAGGAGGATTGGTTTGTACACTATAATGGATTATAACATGTACGATTTTAAAAGTTTTAAATTAATATCTTTTTACCTCATAATTATGAAAAGCTGTGTAATACTTGGTATGAGTATACTGTATTCATTAAATATTTTTTGTCCAGTTCGAACTTTTTAATTTGTTTTAGCTAAAAGTCACTTGCTAGTGCAGGGGTGGCAAACTCTGGTCCTGGAGAGCCGCAGCCCTGTAGAGTTCAGCTCTAACCCTAATTAAAACTCATCTGCCTGTAGCTTTCTAGTAACCCTTCAGACCTTGATTAGCTTGTTCAGGTGCATTTGATTAGGGTTGAACCAAAACTCTAAAGGGCTGTGGCTCTCCAGGATCGACGTTCGTCACCCCTGTGCTAGTGACTTTATTCTTTGTGGAAACTTTTGTGAGTTAATAAAATATTTCCACTCAAATCAGTATGTTGCATCCAAATATTAACTTAGCCATGTAATAAGTGAAATAATGTACATCCAGCCGGTTGTTAATACAAAATAAGCCCTTTTAGGGTGACACCAGATCTCTCAGTTTCACATCGGGGTCCTGATCACCCTGATAACAACCGGCTGGATGTACAATATCCCTTACTGACATTTTGTATAAAATATCTTAACATTTAGCAGTTTGATCAAATAAAGGGTAAAAAAAAATGCAGCTAATATTACTTGTTTCAATCGTTACATGAAAAATGGAGGTTAAAGTTGCATTGCCTTGTTGAATACCGCACATTATTATAAATTTATTATGTTATCTATCCATAAAATGTAATATTTGCTTACTATACACACAACATATGCTGCAAAAATATATGCTATTACTCTGTCTGGTATACTTGAGTCCATCATTTTCAGAGCAAGCCAGAGCTTTGAAAACAAAGCTGCCATTGTGTAGTCTGTGATTGCCTGCGTTACATTTTGGGGAAAAAATGAGGGGATTTACTATAGAAGTAAATGAAAACTGGATTGCCCTGTCAGGATTTAATGTTGGACCAGCACTAACCGCCTATCAGTTGCTGCTATTATGGTCAAGCAGCATCTTAAATGAAGACACATTTTGTAATATGAGAAGAATTTTACTCTCAATAAAAATATATTGCCGTTATGACTATGAATTAGGCTACGACACCAGTTTGCTGTTGGCCTGTGGATGATGGAGGCACTCTGAGGATTAAAATCATTATCTCTGTCTTTCATAGTGCTTGTCTGAAGGAGTCCAGCTTGACTCAGAGACAGTCAGACTACAGGATGATTCCAGCTGATGTAATGTCTGACTTTAGGAAAACACGAGCAGAAACCTGCATCAACTTCCAAAAGACTCACTGGGTATAGTTGATTTAAAATTTAATTTTAACCTGGAAATATAAAAGGAAACTGGAAAGTTCTTGCTTTCACTGAAGCACAAGATGCACTTTAGGTCATTCTCAAAACGTAATCCAGGCTTACATCTAATGCTTTCAAATACTCTCTTGATGTTCTTCACCTCAAACACAGTCAAAGTACATGTAATGGATTATAAACATTTAGCTGAATCTCTGGACAACACAGTAACAATGATCATGACTTTTTGACTGCGTCAGCAAATAACATCTAATCAAACCAGAAGGTTGAAATGACTTTCTGAACAGGAATATTTGCCTGATGTGGGTTTATTTACTGTATGTTAAATGGATCCAGCACCACATACTGACCATGTTAGACACATATGAAGTGTTCCGGGAAGCAGCTGTGGAGAAGAAGAACACACTGCCGCTTTGATGTCTCGCTGTTTTTCACTCATGCAACCGTCTTCATTAATCCTGATTTAACACAGAACACATTGTACTAAGTAACAGTATTGTACTTTAACTTAACATGCTTAAGTGAATATATTTTACGGCATTTATCATCGCATTTTTCATTACACGTCTGAAAATGCTTCTCTCGTAAACATTAAATGACAAAAAGCTTTTCTTTGGTTTCAAACAGACTTCCATTGTCAAAAATGTGCAACAGATGTAAGAATTCTCTGAGAGATGTCAGAATTCCATGGATAATCAACTTTATATGGAACAAAATGAGTGCACTAGGACTCCTAAATGCTAAACAGATCTCTGACATTACTTGGCATTCTGGAATACTTCATTTTGATTGCTAAGGCATTACATTCTGTGGCCAAATGTTAATATAAGTTTAAGGGATAGTTCACCCAAAAATGAAAATTCTTACTGCACTCTATAAAATGCTGGGTTAAAAACAACCCAACTTGGGTTATTTGACAACCCAGCGCTGGGTAAATATAGGACAGAACAGATGCTGGGTTATTTTGACCCAGCTGGGTTAAATGTTTTTACCAAACATGCTGTGTTATTTTAAGTCAATTATTGTTTAAAAATTATTATATTGCTGGTTTAAAATGGACTAGAACTCACACACAGAATTACTAGAGGCAACAGCAACAATCAAAAGATGAACATTAAGCAAGAACACATGGACAAAATACAAGACAAACTGAATTTATATTTTACCATATTACTTAGATTTAAACTCTTTTAACAAGCATTTTTAGAAATAAAAAATGTAACATTTGAGAGTAGAATTTAAATTTTAGTATATTCAACCGTTCTCTGTAATCGCTTTTTACCGAAATAGCGCTAATTCTCATGCTGGTGTGTCGCCGAAATCTGAGCCGGTAAAGGGCTGCTGTTCGCCGCCTTAACTGCGACCTTCAGACTGCGGCCTCGCGTTTCACTCGTTGATGCCGTGACTCCAAAACCTGCCCACAAACAAACAGTACTGAGATTAGAGAACATATTTCAAGATGAAACTCAGTACAATAACGAATAAAATCCATTTATTTTATACAAAGCAAAAGGCATTTCCTTCCCGCAAAACAACCACTGCTGATTGACATCGCGTCCTTATGTTGCGTAAAATAATACCATTTACTAGGAGTATAAGAAAATATCGATACACGTGACAGGGAATATTAGCATAAAGGCACGACACTAATGTTATCGTTAATATAGTTCGCTGCTAGTAATGGATGATGAAAGAATAGTTCCTGCTCTTGCCTTGGTGAACAAAGTTGAAGTGTGGCGTCATTTCGGCTTTTGTGGTACCGTCCGCCCCGAGACCGCAGCGCGGGCGCCGCCTCCATTGAGGGTGCTCGCTGCAGAGCCAAATGGGAGGAGCTGGAGCTCTAGCTCCCCCTCGCTGGAGGTAATGGGTGGAGATGGACACCTAACCACACCCTAACCCTACCCCTTTACCCTATCCTAAACATAACTCCACCCAGTTCACACAGAGGGGGAGCTGGAGCTCATTTGGCTCTGCAGTGAGTACTACTTGGGCCACGGGGTGCTTCTGCTGTGCGGAGGGGTGGCGGGTGCACGGCGGTTCCGCTGCTTGCCGTGTCCCGTGTGAAAGGGTCTTCGCGGCGGGTGGTGTGGTTGCTTTCTCTCGCTTTCGCCGCTTTCTCTCGTGGTGGGAGCGTTTTGTGCAGTTGGCTATTCCACGCTGAACATAAAAAGTGAAATCTTGTGAAATCCAAGACTTGTGAAATTCTCAGAACAAAAAGGTTCTAAGAATATTCAATGCATGTATTTGTTTTATTGTTTTACAATTATTTTGTTTTCTTTAAGATTCCTGCAAGCACTTTATTTCTCATTGATATTAAGCAGATGTAATTCTTAAGTTCAGATCAAACTGTTATGACATTGTCCCCTGGTTTCACAGACCAGGCTTAAGCCTAGTCCCAGACTAAAATGTGAGTCTGAGCAGTTTCAACTAAAAGAAACTTGCACTGATTGATCTTAAAACATGCCGGTGCCTTTGTATGTTACAATTGTAAACTTAAACTGAGAACTTTAAAAACAGAGCGTATATATTTTTAGACCCTGCTTTAAAAAGCTTACATTATACATTTAATAACTAAAGAATGCTGCAGGCATTTTATTTTCCCCCTATACTCGTACTGCACAAAAAGTAATTCAATAAAAATATTTTGAACTTTTTGAACTGAACTTTTTGCTAAGGTTTGCATATGGTGGTGTGTTCTTAATTACACCTTTCCTTAAAGGAAAGATTTTGGGGGCAGGCGTGGCCTAATGGTTAGGGAGGGAATCGAAAGGTTGCGGGTTCGAGTCCCAGGTCCAGCAGGGATTGAAGGTGGGGGGAGTGAATAACCAGCACTCTCTCCACCATCAATACCGCGACTGAGGTGAGTCCCTTGAGCAAGGCACCGATCCCCCAATTGCTCCCCGGGCGCTGCAGCTGCCCGCTGCTCTGGGTGTGTGTTCACGGTGTGTGTGTTTGTTCACTACTCACTACTGTGTGTGTGTGCACTTGGATGGGTTAAATGCAGAGCACAAATTCCAAGTATGGGTCACCATACTTGGCCACACGTCACATCCTGTCCTTTCCTTTCCTTTCCATTCCAAGTATGTCCTATTCTTAAAATTGTTGTAGTATATTCTTGTTTACAGTATCTCAGTGTCAACATAACGTATCCCAACCCCTGTATCGTATCACCAGATTCTTGGCAATACACAGCCCTACCATTTACAGCACAGGTAAGACTTTATAAATGAAATAAAATGTATACAAACCTTTATTTCTCTGAAGAAGTACAATTTGGCAGGGCTGAGAACCGCTCTCACCTGTAGGAGGACACAAAAAGCCTGCGCTCTGATTGACTGTAACCCAGCATTTGGGTTAAAAAAAAATAAATCTATCTAAAGTTAGGGTGATTATTGTTATTTTATTTTATTTTTCTATGGTGGGTGTGGTTATGTAAATGTGCTGTAGTCACAAAAGGTTATCAGGTTTTTTTGTTTTTTTTAATCTTCCAAAATTACCAGCAAATTTGTACATTTCTTCACCTCAAAAGCCCTGTTTAACCTGCCTATGCATATCTTTTCTGTACAACTTGTCCTATTAAAATGCCATTTAAATGATCTACAGAATCAGTGACTCACAGCCCTGAAGGATTGGGAAAGTCACAATGATGTCACAAAAATGGAAAGTGACCCATAACATTCAGCCGATAAGAATGCTTTGAAAGGGAAGAGAGACTAGTTTGTGGTTCTGTGGTTGGCTGATGCACCCACAAGCTATTTTAGGTCTAGAGACTGATTAACCATTACAGTGCTCACTTGTGCTCGTCAAAAGAGGTCAAATGTACAGCTTTGTGTTTAGATCTGCGCTGCCGTAAAACCCATGCGGTTAAACATCTTGGACAAGCGACTGTCGTTGGCTTTTAAAATCTCAGTGCAAAAATCTTAACAAGCCAATAAAATGAAGGAATGAAACCATTTTTGGTGCGCAGCACAGCTGACCTTGGAGGACGATAAAAAGAAATCCTGACAATCCATCCTTTGTGGAAGGTGAAAAGTGGATGGAGATTTTCTCAGTTCTGCAAAAAAAAAAAAAAAACATGCTACAAGAAAGTTTCCTTGTTTTATTATGTTTTATTTCTAAGCTATAAACAAAAGCAAATTACTCTCACAAATTGTAATTATACATAATTTCTAAACCATATATCATGTCATCATTAATGGTAGAGGTAGCTGTGAGCAATGAACAATTCTAGGTCATACAGTTAATTGCCTTTTGTTTACTGTTGCTCGATGTTACTAGGATTTCCTGAATGTTATGAGACATGCCACAAATATTTTTGTTTTTTATTAGCATCATTGCTAAGCTAGGGCCTCCCTGTGACCACTTGGAGCTTTTCTGCCCATGTTTATGGTATTAACACAAGAATTGTTTTAATTCGAAACACTTGTTCACTCAAAAACCAAAAATCTGCCATGAGTAATTCAATCTCACATTGTACACAGTATGTTTGCTTTTCCACAGAATACACAATTCAATTATTTATTTATTTTTTAAGAATTCAAATTCTTGTGTATTGAATTAAAAGTGAATTGTGTGTTAGTTTTCAGATATAAAAAGATAGATTATAAAACGTATATAGATATAATATATAGATATTAAACGTAACTGACCAAAATTTGCAGGGAAATGACCATTTTAGCAACAATATACACTGTGTGCACAATTATTAGGCAAGTTGTATTTTTGAGGATAAATTTTGTTATTGTACAACTACAGTGCTCTTGGTCAATCCAAAATATTAAACCCTCAAACCTGAACATTTAAGTAGTAAAGTGAAGTTTTGGCTTTCTTAAGAGAATATCTACATCTACACCAGTATTAGGCAACTATTAGTGTGCAGAATTATTATGCAACTAAATGACAAACAAAGATTTTCCCATCTCACTTGTTTATTCTCACCTGTTAAAGTGAGAATAATAAACTCAGTTTACAAATAAACATTTCTGAAGTTTCAAAAAGAAAACCTCAGTGACCAATATAACCACCCTTCTTTTCGATAAGAGTCACAAGCCTTCCATTCACAGAGTCAGTCAGTTTCTTGATCTGCTCAGAATCAACTTTTTGTGCAGCCGCAACCACAGCCTCCCAGACACTGTTCAGAGAGGTGTACTGTTTACTTTCACTGTAAATTTCCTGCTTAAGAAGGCCCCAAAAGTTCTCAATAGGTTTTAAGTCAGGTGAAGAAGGGGGCCATGTCATTAGTTTTTCATCTTTAAGGCCTTTACTGGCCAGCCACGCAGTGGAGTACTTTGATGCATGTGATGGAGCGTTGTCTTGCATAAAAATCAAAGTCTTCTTGAAGGATGCAGACTTTTTCCTGTACCACTGCTTGAAGAAAGTGTTTTCTAAAAATTGGCAGTAGGTCTGAGAGTTGATTTTGAGTCCATTTTCAACCGAAAAGGTCCAACTAGCTCATCTTTAATAATACCTGCCCATACCAGTACCCCACCTCCACCTTGCTGGCGTCTGAGTCAAAGCGGAGCTCTTTGCCCGTTACTGACCCAACCACGGGCCCATCCATCTGGTCCGTCAAGAGTCACTCTCATTTCATCGGTCCACAAAACCTTTGAAAAATCTGTCTTCAGATATTTCTTGGCCCATTCTTGACGTTTCAACTTATGTGTCTTGTTCAGAGGTGGTCGGGTTTCAGCCTTTCTTACCTTGGCCATGTCTCTGAGAACTGAACACCTCGTACTTCTTGACACTCCAGGTAGGTTGCAGTTGTGGAATATGGCAGCACTGGAGAATAATGGGTTCCTGGTAGCTTCATGTTTGATTCTTCTCAAATCTTTGGCGGTTAATTTGCGTCTTTTCTTCTCGACACGTTTCTTGCGACCCTGTTGACTATTTGCTACAAAACGTTTGATGGTTCTGTGATCACGCCCCAATATCTTAGATATTTCAAGAGTGTTGCATCCCTGTGAAAGACTTT
The DNA here is from genome assembly GCA_036247105.1 of Cirrhinus mrigala. Lineage (NCBI taxonomy): Eukaryota > Metazoa > Chordata > Actinopteri > Cypriniformes > Cyprinidae > Cirrhinus > Cirrhinus mrigala. Next base: position 26,899,208 of record CM070029.1, read on the forward strand.
TTACAATTTTTGACTTTTCAGAGTCAGTTAAATCTCTTTTTTGGCCCATTTTTCCTGAGGAGAAGAATTTGCCTAATAATTATGCACACCTTGATATAGGGTGTTGATCTCCTTAGGCCACACCCTCCCTCGTTACACAAATACACATCACCTGATGTGCATTAAATCCAATAAGCATTCAAGTTTATACAGCTTGGAGTTGGAAATTATGGATAAAATGATGATATGGTCAAAATACTCACTAGCCTAATAATTGTGCACACAGTGTAGAATACAAATATGTTATGTAGTCGCTAATCCCACTTCTATGTCTAAACCTAACCATAACTTTCTCTGTACAGTAATAAAGAAAAACATGACAGACAAATAAGTGCAATCGCAAATATTTATTTATTGCAAAAAAATGTCAAAAGCAGTACCAAAAAGCAGTCCAAATGACGATGCATTGCAGCCTAGATAAGGGTCTTATCTAGCAAAACGATCAGTAATTTGTGTATACTTTTTAAAGCACAAAAGCTTGTGTAGCACAGGCTCTGGGATGCGCGTTCACGACGCTAGGTACTATTGAATCACGTCAAAAGGTCACGCGAAATGTAGGCGGAACTATAGACCCAGTGTTTACAAAGCGAACGCGCAAAGACTAAGAAAGTGCAAGTCAAACACTGTTTTCAAACAAAAAGGTACAATGTGTCGGATGATTCTGAAGTTGTAGGAGAAAATAAGATGGGGTTTTCCGCAATTCTCTACCTCTTTGAGCCGGAGTACACAGACAATGAACTTCGGATCACTTTACCGACTCAGACTTACTTCCCTAACACATCTACTGCTTACACAAACGTTGATCACACTACAAACAAGACAAAACTATAATGCTATAAGAAACAGAAAAGATTAATTCATTGTTTACCTTTAGTCTTTAGTCTAAATTAGCTCACCTCACCTCTTATCTGACAAGTTTTCGGGTTTGAGTCGTTCGTTCATCACGTAACAGCCCAATAAGCTTAACCAATGCAGTGTGAGCCGGAAAAATAATTGATTAGTTCATCTCTCAATTCTTCGGGTTTGAGTCGTTCATTCATCATGTGACGGCCCCATACAATGAACGAACTACTCGAAAAACCCGAAGACTCGAAACAGGTGAACTAATTCCAGTACAGAACCTAATAGGATGTTGCACGACTGAACAAATCACTCCCAGAGACGACTCGTTCTTCCCAAGTCACATTAAAGATTCGTTCAAACCATCACTAATTCGTAGCATCGTGGACGTGCATCCCAGAGCCTGTGCTACACGGGCTTTGGTGCTTAAAAAGTATACAAATTTTTATTTTTTGAAAAATAATAATTGACTAGATAAGACCCTTCTTCCTCGGCTGGGATCATTTAGAGCCCTTTGAAGCTGCATTTAAACTACATTTTGGAAGTTCAAAATCGGGGCACCAATGAAGGCCATTATATGGAGAAAAATCCTGAAATGTTTTCCTCAAAAACCATAATTTCTTTACGACTGAAGACAGAAAGACATGAACATCTTGGATGACAAAGGGGTGAGTAAATTATTTGTAAATTGTTGTTCTGGAAGTGGATTTCTCCTTTAATAATGTGCTAGTTAGCAAGTTTTGCAGCTAAATTAGCATTTAAAGCAACATGCAACAAAACAGCTCACTGTAAAAAGGGCTGATTTTGACAAGGTAAAAAGGGTGTGTTTTACACTACTACTGATAAATTTTAACCAAAGTATGTTATAGACTTCTCATTAAGACCCTAACGAATCATAACTTGTGGAAAATGGGCATCCGATAACCCAAAAGCAAATGCAATTAGTGGCAATTATTTTTCCACAAGCATCTGTCATCATTTACTCACCCTCATGTTGGCCCAAATTTCTATCTTCTTTCTTCACCAGAAAACAAAAGAAGATATGAAGAATCCTTTGGGTTTTGTACATGCAGTAATAGTCAATAGGGTCCAAACATTTCAGGCTCCTAAAATGACAAAGTAAAAAAGCATTATGTACAACTCCAGTGGTTTAATCCAAGTTTGTTGATGAACAGAGAAAAACATTATAATACGTTGATCAATTCCTGTATATTCATGGCAAAATCAAATATGACATTGTGTAAATTATATCAAACATCATTGGTGTCACGTATCGTGTGAGGAAGGGGCGAACAAAGACGAAGGTCAAAGATAAAGTCTTTATTATAATCCACAGGTAATTCCAAAACAGCTAAATCCACAGAAGGAGGGTAGATACACGCATACATTGACGAGACCGGACGACAAACATTGAACTGAATGCAACTTATAAAGACTTATAAATGATTACGATGAACTTGAGACACAGGTGATACAACTAATGATGATGAAATGAGGACAGGAAACAGGAAGAACCAAATATGGGCACAAGAGGGAGAAACCAACATAAACAGTCCACAGGGGTGTGACATTACTCCCCCCTCCCAGAAAGCGCGACCTCACACCGTAGAAAACAAAAAACAAAAACAAAGGAGTGGGCGTGGAATGCCAACAAAGTCAGTGTAGGAGGAGGCTCTGGCAAAGGATGGACTACCGGGAGGAGGATAACAAACAAAGTCCAGGGCGGATCAGATGGAGGAAGGAGCCATGGAGGAGACAGAATGGTCCAGGATGGATCAGACGGAGGGAGGAGCAAGGGAGGAGACAGAAGGGACTTGGAGCAGGAGGAGCCAGGCGAGACCCAGGCTGCAGCCATGATTTCAATTACTATTTCAATTCCTGTATGATGTGTGACCGCTTAATTTCAGGATAGAGTGACTCAGGAGTTCTGTAGCTTTCCCTTGCTGATCTCCCACATGGAGACCAAAACAATTAAGCATAGTCTGCTTATGGAAACCCAAGAGAAATTTCTTGTGGGCATGTGGAAAGGAGCACGTATCATTGAACCACAAGAATGTAAATGGTTATGATTGTGATGTCAATAGCATGGCAACTGTACCTCTTTTTATTTAGGTTAGGAGTTCCAGAAAACTCTTTCTATTAGCGTGTGGAAAACATCCTACTGTACCTTGGATTGTAGCTTCACACTCATAGCCAGTCGGGATGTGGTGGACACCAAATCCATGCTCTATATATGAAGAGTTTAGATGCAAAACCAGCTAAAGGCCATCTCGGTCAAAAATGAGATAACGATACTGAGTGAATGCTCCTGACACATAGTACACGTCCATCAAATACTTTTTCTTCAAACTCGCTAAATTCCAGCCTCAGCCCAAACAGAAGTACCGGTACGTACATAGAAACCTATACATCTGAGCCTGATAAAAATGCATTTTTTAAAGAAAGACGTCAGATGGATTTAGTTGGTTTTGCATCTGAACTCTTCATATGCACCCTCACGCCCCACTGGAACATCCACCGTCGCGGGCATTGTGGACGGCTCTCGCACCTGGTCGGACTCGATTGGCTCAGGCTCCGTAGCGATCTCTCGCGCTGTCGCTCCCATTGGTGATGGCTCTGCCCCTCTCGTCTCTGGCTCTCCGTCCACGGTGGGCTCAGGCTCTGGCTCTGCGAGTCAGGGTGGTGGTTGGCTGGGGCCTGGGTCATTCTGTGAAACTCCCGGCATGGGGTGAGCTGGGGAGGTGCAGCGCATTTCAACGGGGGCTGAATGACGAGACCTGGAGTGTTCCGTTACTACTTCTACTTTGAAATCGGAACAATTCAAGTAAAGGACTAGATTAATCAATTTGATCAGGGAGAAATCACAATCGGGAAGCGGATTGTCTCATCATTCCGTCCCCGCAGAAAGCACGCACCCAGAGTGGCGTCATTCCAGCTCACCCGGTTGGAGAGCTCGAAAAAGTTCTCCACATAGCTTTCCAATTTTTGATTGCCCTGTTTGATTGTCCACAGCCGTCCTTCAGCCATTATTTTGTGTGGTCCGGTCTTCTGTCACGTATCGTGTGAGGAAGGGGCGAACGAAGACGAAGGTCAAAGATAAAGTCTTTATTATAATCCACAGGTAATTCCAAAACAGGTAAATCCACAGGAGGAGGGTAGATACACACATGCATTGACGAGACTGGACGACAAACACTGAACTGAATGCAACTTATAAAGACAGGTGATTATGATGAACTTCATTAAGACACGGGTGATACAAGGTTAACTAATGATGATGAAACGAGGACAGGAAACAGGAAGAACCAAATATAGGTACAAGAGGGAGAAACCTACATAAACAGTCCACAGGGGTGTGACAATTGGTGGTTCTTCTTTTCTTTTCTTTTTTATTTAATAGTCTGTAGGCAAACATAAATTGGTGCATTACCCTCACCAACTGGTATGGAGTGTGGATCAGAATATCTGGTATTTGAAGTGTTCAAATGTTCATTCCTATTTCCTGTTTTTGCCTTTTTATATCTTCAATCAAATTAGTTATTCCAAAGATACTGAAATAGGATTCAATAGTCATTTTCTTAATATCTATTAGCTATCTATTTGATCAAATTCCTTTTTTCAACCTCACATTTCTGACAGTGGAGCATAACGTCTCACTGTTTCTTCTCGCCCTCAGCATTCACACCTACCTGCATCATTACCTGTTTTGATAGTGCTCTGTTTAGTCTTGTGTCAAAATCTTAGTCTTGATCTCATCTCTTCTGCTCCTACCTGCATATCTCATCTCTCCCACTTTCCTTTGACTTTGTAAACCCATCGCCCTTCCCTTTCTTCCATCCATGGTTTTTGCCACCTTTCCTACAGTCTTTGCTTACTGATACTCTTAATTAGTCTGTCGTGAGCTGACTGTCAAATCAAAGTAATTTTATTTTTCCTTTGCAATCTACTATTTAATTTCCACTGATACCCATATAGCTTCAGAAGCAGTGTTGGAGGTAACCAGAATACTTTTTTCAAGCAGCTAGTAAAGTAACACATTACTTTTTAATGTACAAGAAAATATAGTAATTTTGTTACCATAAAATCAAACCATAAAATAAATTCTTTGTCATCGTGTTTTGATCCAGATGTTCAATATTCTTTCAGAAGATGCGTAATATTGCGTCCAACCACATACCAGTGAAAACACAAAGAGTGGGAAAATTCCGTCAACAGTGGGGAAATATCTTCTCTTGCATTTTTCAGAAGGAAGAAACTCATAATTTGGTGTAATGTGAGAGTTTGGATGTAATTTTTATTTGGAATTATTTTTTTATGAAACTTAACTAGTAAGGTGACAGCAGAGAAGCAAATCCTCAAGGATCTAAAAGGTTGATGAGCATTGGGGTTTGATTTGATTGAGTAAAATAGCTGTTGTCCAAACAATTGTGCATAATTCAATGTCTCGCTAATGTCGTTGACATAGATGGTGCTGATTTTAGCCCTATCATCAAAAACCCAAAGTAAAGCTCAGCCAGTCAAACTGAGACTCTCAGTGTGGAACCACTCAAAGCAATTACTGTTAAAGTTCATGTGTTCCATAAAGTCTGGGTGAAAATGCTTACTGAGGTCATGTAGTACAGCAAGCAATTTTCTCTCCTTGCTACAAAGACAAAAGAATACTAATATTAAGTAGAAACAGGCTGCAGTGGTTTCTACATAGCCATCATTTGTGGGGGAATATAAAACCCACAGTAGACTTCAATTCCTGTATGATGTGTGACCGCTTAATTTCAGGATAGAGTGACTCAGGGGTTCTGTAGCTTTCCCTTGCTGATCTCCCACGTGGAGACCAGAACAATTAAGCATAGTCTGCTGATGGAAACCCAAGAGAAATTTCTTGTGGGCATGTGGAAAGGAGCACGTATCATTGAACCACAAGAACGTAAATGGTTATGATTGTGATGTCAGTAGCATGGCAACTGTAACTCTTTTTATTTAGATTAGGAGTTCCAGAAAACTCTTTCTATTAGCGTGTGGCAAACATCCTACTGTATCTTGGATCGTAGCTTCACACTCATAGCCAGTCAGGGTGTAGTGGACACCAAATCCATGCTCTATATGTTACATTAACCAGGCACGTGCACAGGTAGGACTCAACCTGTGCAGAGCACATGCCCTTTTTTCCCTTACACTCCGAAGTGCCCTTTTTTTTTTTTTTTTTGTGGCGGTGTTTCTTTTTTTATTATATATATATATATATATATATTTTTTTATTTTTTTTTTTTTTTCTTCAATAAATCAGTGCCCATTGGTCATCCTTTACGTTTGTCTGCCCGTTTTACATATATTTAACCAGTGAGAGGTTTAAAACAAGCTTAAATCTTGTTGGATCTGCTCAAACTGTCAGTTAAACCTCATAACTCCAACCCTTGACGAAGTTCCACAGCAGCTGAGCTGAACAAAGTCTTGCAAGGGTAAATAAAGATCTTGTTGTTTGAATAAGTACAGCGTTTTCTTTATGCAAAAAACACTGTCTATAAAAGCTCATATTTTATGTTTTTGAGATCTGAGACATATGGGACCGGAGAGGCTAGGCTAGCATTTGCCATCTAGTGTACAGAGAATTGGAACGTGGCGTCAGCAACGCACGGCATTCTAGGACTTTCAGACATGGACAATACAGTCTAGACTGGGTAATAGTTTAAAAACACATTAGAATGGAGAACACTTACTGTGATATGAACTTCCATATCTGCGGACATGACCGGAGTGGAAAACGGATCTAAAATTAAGCACACTTTTATGCTTTTCAGCTTGAAGCAACACAATGGCGAAAGCAGCTCAAAGAAAATAAATAACTTCAAAATCTGGCTTTGTCGTTTGTATTTATTATTTATTACAGATTCATAATTTCCGATCCACATGAATTTGTAAGTGCTCACGCTATGAATAACACGTTTGGAAGTGTAATTTAATCTGTAATATGAGTAGTTGAGATCACGCTCCTTGTTCATAAAGCAACTCATCAGATTTACTGTTCAGCAGCTCTTTGTAAGAAATTGTGTATTTGTTCAATTTAAGTCCAGTCAAACTTATTGCACTTCATCCCTTAATGAAATCTGGCAGATATATCAGTGCCACCTAGTTATTAAAAACTGCAAACGAGAAATTAATTCAGTCCTGTGTGTGGTACAATAGAAGGCGGCCGTATGATTTCTGTGTGTATGTGTCGTGTTCTGGCCACACGACTGAGTGCTCGAATGAACGCAATGGATTCAAATATTAGTACATTTATTCTAAGCAAAATCAAGCAGCTCTTAAAAATATTAACGCAAATACAGTAGTTTTTCCTCTAGTGATTTGTATTTATTGGCATTGTACGCTATTTAGCGTGTCCTAAAACATGGCAGTGACAACCCAGAATGCAACGCGCAGTGACGTAGATTCCCAAACTCTATAGCCAGTACCCTTAAATAGCCCGTGCATACAATAGCATTTCATCTCAAAATGAGATTTTGGCCAAATGTATTTTACAACAACAAAAAACTGAGTGCCCATATAGCTACAACAAACTTTGTAACCTGTTTGTAAAACGTAATGTGATGACACTGTTTTAATGACAGACAAAATGCGCATTTGCACACATTCGCTCGTCAAAAACCCTGTAACTGCATTTGAGTTTGACACAAAGCGACTGAGTGATCCTCGTCACCTAAATATATTTATTAAAAAAATTCTTCTTTGATTCATGATTGCTGATACACTTAATTATTAACATTTGAACCATATTATATGGTTGCATGGTTCATGTTTACACTGTTAATATGCAGGTATTCTCTAGTTAGCTCATTTCTTAATCTAGTATTCTTTACTCGCCGCTCGTCTTTACATAACTAAATGTAGTGAAGCATGGTTTAAGTAATGTTTTCGTAACCAAAAAAACAAAAACAAAATCAGATCACAGTGAAATCTTTATATTTTATCATGCAGAATGTAATATTCTGTGTAAAGCCTATATACGTGTGTATATATGTATATATAGGATTAGGAGAGGGGAGTTCTGGTACACACATAAACATGTTAACCAAATACTACAAATTAGCTTATAAAACCAAACAGAATAGGGTTGTGGGTGTGGGGCGGGGGTGCCCTTTTTCAGTTTCAGCACATGCCCCTCAAAAGGTCTGTGCATGGCCCTGACATCAAGTACAATGACAATTATTTAATTTGGTTTATTCTCTCTCAGAGTAGCTTTGATTAGGCATGTGCCTGAATAGTGAATCTGTATTCGGAAAGGCACGAAAAACGAATAATGCATTCCACGGAGCCGCTAAAGGGACAGAGTTGCCTGTTACATTACAGTAGGGCTGCAACGGTACCTCATTTCTATTTGAGTATTCATTTAAAAAAAAAAAAAAAAAAAAAGTTAAAATTGCAAAGCGTTGTATTTATATTTCCATTATAATATACAAACAAACTTTGTCCAGTGATTTCTATTTTATGAAATATCATGTGGTGCGACCATCAGTAAACTACCATTTTGGGACTTTTATGTTGAAATTCATTCAAAGATAGGACTTTTCATGGGAAGCTAGCTTGTTTTGTTTAGGTGACCAATTACGTGCTTGTAAATTTTGGTTGAATTTAAAATATATCATGTGGTGTGACTAAATATCATGTGGTGCAACCACTGCAGAGTGTTTTTCATTATAGATATATGTCCCAGATTGTTTTTGTGCTTTTATATTCAGTTGATGGTTTACATACATAAAAATACTTTATTTTAGTATCATTTGAAACAGATTTTTTATGCAGTTTGGGTCATTTTGGACGGTTAATATTTAATCTTTGTACAATATGAGAAAAAATGCTAAAAAATTAATTTAGAGCATATAATTTTAGTTTGGTAATTATGCATTTATTAGTAATTTATTATTTATTTATTAATAACTATTTTAATCTATTTTACCAGATTCCACTCCCAAGCAAAGTAAAAAAGGCATGTTAATTCTGACCCTGCAGTCAAGCACAAACTCCAGATGTCATTTTCTACTGTAGGAAAGATGTTCATGATTTCATCTCAGAACCTGAGCCAGCAACCTCCCACTACTCTAAGTTGACCCTTCGCAAAGACCTGCCCCCCTAAGTTACTGTTATGTCCGACAAACCACGGCACTTTGATGACACGCATCATGATCTCATGCAGTGAAAAATACATCACAGAGCAAAGAGGACACTGACCACGTGCCGACATGAACTAATCATCTCTTCATCTTTACTAGCTATAGCACAAAATAAACATGAATGAACATCAGAAGATATCTTGTCACCCGAGACAAATCTCAATACACGCTTTTTTCCATGTTCAAGTCCACCAACTCTAATCTACTCTCCTGCCTGGTTTGTTTGTCGGACAAAACAGCGTTTTTGGTGTTATGATTGGTCAGATCGCCTGTTAATCAAACTCCCAGCGAAGGGTCAGTTGAGCAGCCAAGATTGGGCAAAGTTCAGAAATAACTGGGGCTAAATAAATGTCTGCGGTTAATGCCATGTGTTGCACTTTGCATAGATCTTTAAATAGATTTAATTATATAAGGTCTTTGTGTCATTCGGAGCGACGACTCATCACGTGGTGCGACCAATAATAGGAATAACTGTATTAAAATGAAAATAAAATTTCTCAATTCTGTGGTTGAAATATGAATCACTGCTACAGAATGTTTAAGTGAATGTTATTTTCAAAACATGTTTATCAGTTTTATGCAATTTACAGGAAAAAAAAATAAGTCTGCTAACTACATTTCAGAAGGCAATTCTGAAATTCTAAAACAAACATATGAGATTATTTACAAAAACTCAAAATAAATGCAAATACTTTGTTTCTAGAGATTTACTGTCACGGTATGTCGTAGGGAGGGACACAGGAGACGTAGAAAATTTACATAGAATTTAATAAAGAAACACAAAGAAAACCAAAAACACAGGAGCAGGCAAAACACATATGAAACTTGTAACAAAGTAGACAGGACGATGAACTCATAGGAAACAGGAACTTAAATACACTTGATAATTTATAACAGGTGGAGTAATAATTAACTAACTAAACAAGACGGCGGAGTCCACTATGGCCACAGGCATATGGCCCCGCCCACTGATTCTAAACTCCAGTGGGAGCGCCTTGTCCAAAATGTTTAAATGGCTTGCCACATGAGAGGCCAGCAGGCTTGAGCGTTCAGCAGCTGGCGTGCTTGACTGCTGAGCAGTTTTGGATTGAGGCTGGACACTCTCCAGACACCAAAGGATACCATCCCTCCAGCTCAGCCCAGTGGTGTCTGGGAGGTCCGCGGGGGGGGACGGGGAGAATTGATGGTGGCATCGTCCAACGCCATCGCCATGGCAAGGCTGCAGAATTCCTGGGCGAACTCCACAAATGGAAGATCCTTGCGGGTTAGGGCAGCGAATCTTGCAGCGGTTTCCATTTTTCAACAGTTTTAATAGTCCTGTTTTCTGTCATAGTGTGTCATAGGGAGAGATGCAGAAATAAATTTACATAGAATTTAATAAAGGAAGACCACAGGCGCAGGCAAAACACACATATGAAACTAGTAACAAAGTAGACAGGATAATGAACGCATAGGAAGCAGGAACTTAAATACACTTGATAATTAATAACAGGTGAAGGAGTAATCAATTAACTAAACAAGAACAGGAAAATGACCAAATAAGGAAACAGGAACTAAGGCTGGGGGTAAAACATGGAACACAAAGTCCAGAATCCTGACACTTACTGAAAGCATCTAAAAAATGTTAAGCATGTTAAAGAAATGAATTAATTTCAATATAAATCATGGTCACAACACATGACATTTTTTAAGGCTATGGCCAATTCATCGAAAAATCACTTAATTTTATATTTTAATATGAATTTATGTGTACACAACATTCGTAATTTTTTTCCCCTCCCATCTCGTATTTATTCCTTTTATGGGTTCCGTAGTACACGTCATTTCCTTCCAAATACGGTAATCGGATTTGGGCACATCCCTGGCTTTGGCGGCAAGTTATCAAAGGCAAGTTATAAAGTGGTATTTTGAAATACCCAAAGCTCTGCCGTTTTTGGTCAATATGACTGCCTTTTATTCTGTGTGTTTTTCTTACAAACACAGTAAGTGTTCTGATGATACACACAAGCCCAATCCATTCTGGATATTCCACAGTTTGACATCATGTCCTGTAAATATGAATCAGACAGTGATCTCATTCTGGAAAATTGTCACAGTGCTTGAAGAAACTGAAGAGTTAGTGACAGTCATCAATTGCTTTAGACTTGAATGGAAAACATAATCCATATTTGGCACTATAATATTTGGCCTCTCAAATTTTGGCATCTGTAGCATTGCATGCTGACACTGACAGACAAAAGTTGTCTTGTCAAACTGCTCAGATGTGTACAATATAATAGAACTGTAAAACTGAGAAGAATAATGTTATGAATGTATGCCAAGATAGAGTCACAAAGAGGCCAGAATGGTGAAAGACTGAAAAATTGGTCAATATTTCCTGGTAGAGGTGGTGCACAACATTACAACTGGGTCAAGCCAAAGTAATTAAACGGCAATCCAGAAGCTTGGATAACCTATGCACGGATATCTCTATGCAAGTTCTGAGTGCTTGGACTGCTGTAGTTTATTTTGACATTTATTATTACAGTTTTCATCATCCAAATTCTAAAATAAATCTTGAGAAGCGCAAAATTTTACTGTTGTATTGTGTTCTGGATGCCGCTCAGGTCTCCTTATGCAGATCTGCAATGGACTGGGACTGGGCAAGGAACTGATGATGCACAGATATTCATCCAAACCACAGGAATTATGATATTACTTAAAATATTAATCAACATCTGATGTGTTTCTAATTGTCCATAAGCTTGTGTTCAAAGTGAGTTGGACTGACTTCTGATTTGACTTGGCCTGCAACTGTAGATACCACTTGTCAATGCATTTCAGGGAAAAGGATTCTTGTTTAACTCTTGGGACAAGCCAGTTTAGATGTATTTCACAGTATTATCCTGCTCAATTAGCCTGCAAATCCAGGATCACTGTGCTGATTCTTTAGTTTTAGTGTCAAGAAGTGCTCTCTGATCATCCTTGATCTTCCTAAAACTCAAGCGATGCTTTTCCATGACGCCACCGAGACTCAAACAAAAGCCATCTGCCCTTACATTGCACGGGCAAAGATCTTTGAAGTCTGGGTGGACAGTTTATGGCTCATGCAGTGAGGGGCAGAGAAACAGACATAAAGGAAGAGATGTTTCACTTAGAATGGTGTCCTAAAGGGAGAAACGAGAAACTCCCCCTGCAAAAGAAACCTCCCCTCACCTCGTCCTGAAGTCCTGTCCTGTTTTTCCTCCCATTGAAGTCTTTTCCCCAAGAGCTTCAAATGGGTAAAACAGATGCTGCTCTAAACATCCAAGCTTCATATACAAGCAATTTTTCAGGGGAGCTTCATATATCATTGTTGAGGCATCAGCATTGTTGAGAGCTGATACAAGTGCAAGAAACAAGGTGCACGATGGTACTAAAGCAGCTGATAAGGCTGATGTTTGCATCCCTACAGATTGCATTGGATTTTCATCTGCAACAGATGCGGTGACTGTTTGTGGGTGATACTAAACAGTGCGGCATATTCTTGTATCATCAGATGTGCTGTGTTTATGCCAGTGATTAATTTAATCTTTTTGCTCTTGAATTTATCCTGAATCTTCAAGTGCAGCCTTCCAGCTAAGCGGGTGTTTTGCTACCATTTTAAACAACCTTTTAAAACACAGACACCACTCTGGGTGGCTGAGGACATCAGATTGGACAGGCAAAACAAGACATGTAGTGATGTTTCAAAACATCTTTCCAAAGTGAATCTTGACAAGACTTCGACAGTAAATGTGTTGTGAAGTCATTTTACAAGCTCTTCCTTTCAGTGGTAATTACTACTGTGAACACATATGCTATCAACAGAGCTTTAGATGGATTTACCCTGAAATATCTCACACTTCAAAGCTGATGTCATTGCTAACAAAAGGAACGGAAACCGAATATTGTGCAAAAGCGGTTGAACTAAGCTTGTAAAGGTACTTTTAAATCCTGAAAGACCTTTTAGGAAGCAAACACAAGGAAATGAAGGAGACATATAAAATCGCTAGATAGGAAGTTTTGCTTCATGACTAGATCTGGGCAAGACTTCTGGTCTGCGCATTAGTTTGAGCATTTGAGATGGGGATTGTTTCTGTGAGTGTTTTTCAATAGGATGTTCTCTGAAGGGTTTACCTGGTTGCCCTCAGGGAACGTCACATAAGTCAAAACCGCTTCACGACAGAATGAGTCACGCTCTTCCCCAAAGCACTGGTAGCACAATGCCACATAGAATTCATGGCATTTACTAAGGGTGGAGTAAGGTTGCATAATCATATACATTTTTCAGTTTGTCTTTGTCCAGCACAGATATCAGTTCAATAATAAAGGCAATGGGTTGACCATGATCTGCTCCTGGAGACCCACTGTCCTGCAGTAGCTCCAATCCTAATCAAACACACCTGGACCAGCTAATCAAGGTCCTCAGGATTGCTTGAAAAAACAGGCAGTTGTGTTAAAACAGGATGGAAATCAATTTTGCAGGACAGTGAGTCTCCAGGAGCAGGGTTGAAGACTTTTGATGCAGCCTATGAGATATGCCTCAGCCAGAATCTGCTTACAAGCATAGTTCACCCAAAAAACGAAAAAAAAATTCCCCATGATTTACTTACCCTCAAGCCATTCTAGGTGCATATGACTTTGTTCTTTCAGACAAATATAGTCAGAGTTGCATTTAACGATGTCCTGGCTCTTTACAATGGCAGTGAATGGCTATTAAGATTTTAAAGAAGAATAAAGTTCATCCATCCATCATAAAAAGTGCTCCACGTGAATGATGAACACCTTCTGAAGCAAATGCGTTTGTGTAAGAATAATATCCATATTTAAAACTTTATAAACCATGACGAGGGGTGAGAACCAGAAAGACCTAAGTGACATTTCACCAACTTTACTGGAGAGCCAAAACAAAAATTTACCATAGTTTGATCGTTTATAATAAAAAGTTGTACATTTATGGATGACAGTATACTTTTGCCAGTAGAAAGAGCTCATCAAGAGCTTTCATTTTATATATATGAGAAGCACGTTTTGTCGCTGCCCATGTTAATGAATCAGAGGGTCGGGGTAAATGTGAATGCAGAAAGACATTTAAATAACAGAAGTACTGGGATAAACGTTTATAATTTGGGTATAAGTACATTGTCTACAGGAGCGATCAAAACGAAAGTATATTAACACTTGTATGTATTGTAACGCTTATCCTCTTCCACCAGGAGGTGGCGACAACTGCCCGTTTAAAAAAAAAAAAAGTGTCATTGAATCATTCATTCAGGAGATTCCAATAGTCAAACAAGTCTTACCCTGCATCCCAATGTGCATACTATCCACCATATCTGCCCTAAATAGTATTGAAAATTACTACTATCACATAGAATTTAGGATGGATAGTATGCTCATTGGGATGCAGGCTTAATGAAGTGAGACACTGACTTTGTTTTGATTTTGCTTAAATGAATATATGTTTTTAAAAGACTTAAGCAATGAACAGTTTGTCAGAACCACTAGTAAATTACATTATTTTGTTTAGTTTTTTAATCTTTTTTCTCCAGAATCGTGAGAGAATCATGGTCTCCAATTTATTAAAAACAACTGGGATTCTCAATTTATCCAGAATCGTGAAGCTCTTGTTTAAATGTTTTTTTTTTTTGTTTTTTTTTTTTAAATTGCATATAATTCATTAAAATGGAAGTTTATTATCATAAAGTTCAAAATGCACCTACAATTTCTTGCATTTTTTCTTTTTCAGTTGAATAAAATACTATTTTCACTATATATTTCATCATTGAGGATTTCTTAAGAAAAGTTTAAAAATCTTGTCTCATCTCGTTCTCGTGAACCCAGTCTCGTGTCTTGTCTCATCTCGTGGGATAAGTGATATATATATATATCTCCACTTTACCCAAAAGGTCACTCACACCCTTCTGGTTCTCACCCTTCAATAAAGCTTGGAAGAGCCAAGACATTTTTTAATAAATCTCTGATTGTATTCGTCTGAAAGAGGAAAGTCATATACACCTAGGATGGCTTGAGGGTGAGTAAATCATGGGGTAATTTTCATTTTTGGGTGAACTATCAACATGTTCTCACATATTGACGCTTGGTCAGGACCCTTCGGTGTCGCTTTTTGATGCTCAAGGTACCCCTTTAACATGCAGGGTCCTCCATTGATTTCAGTTGTTTGCCTCAATTTAATAGTTTGCATGCATTTGTAAAAAATATAAATAATATTATATAAATTTATACTTTCATTGGAGCACCTAACCCCACCCCTACTCTAAACTTACCCACATCTATACAATATAAAACACATAACAGGCAAATATAAGTACAGTCACAGGTATTTATTGCAGAAACTGACCATAAACAAGCAGTATAAAAGCATTTAAAAAAGTTGTGTTGCATTCCGAGTCTTCTGAAGCCATACGATATCTTAATGCGAAGAAGAGAGTAAAATATAAGGTATAAATCACTGAAAATGATCCTGCTCTGTTAACACGCTCACATCTCATTCAAAAGATACTCTCGAACAGCAGTATGACGCAATCTGTCACGTGACACACAAGAGCCAATGGCATTTCATAACCAAGCCTGACGTAACGCTTATATAAATTCATTTTTTGAATTTATGCACAAACAGATTGAGCTTTATGGTGGACGGAGATGCCGATCGCATCTATTCCTCTCTCAAATCAATCATTTTGCCTTGGAAGACTTGGAATAGGAATAGGAATAGGAATATTAAGAATATTAACTTTTTTAATAAATTTTGACTGTAGCTGTATCTGTCTGTTGTATTTTGTGTTTTATTGACAAACGGTAGGTTTAGGGGCAGGGGTTGGGTTACGTGCTCGTAAATGTGTAAATAATGTAATGTAAATAAAACTGTTGTGACTGTTTACATTGAAAAATCACACTCCAACATATATGCAATAATGGCAATATAGTTACCCAATATATAATTTAATCATGATGATAAAATTCCCAATGCCTTTTGCGTCAGTATTGTGATGCCAAGGTTTTCTTATTTAAAGCAATGAAGGACCCTGCACATAGAAAAATGATGCTAAAGGGGTACCCTGTGCATCAAGAAGTGACGCCAAAGGGTCCTGACCAAGCGTCAATATGTGACGAGTTGGGAGTGAGAACGTGTTGGAACTATCAATTTAATGTTTAAGTTGCTGTTTTTCTGTTCCATTCATGGTTAGCTACAGCTTCTCTAAGTTTTTCTTGACACCTGGCTGCTTAGTCTGTGACAAATTTTAAAAGAGAGCTTAGTGGTGTGCCAATACCAACATTGCTACACACTGAAGTGAATTGGATAATTTTCAATGAAGGCCACTAGAGGCCACTATTTTGAGCATGTGTTCTGTGTTTTATCGACATGAATTCTTGATCTGTTTGATTTTTCAATTATTACGCAGAACTGTGTTTAATTTCCTCTTGTCAGTTCCCCTATTTAATCTCTTTTGATTTGTTGGCTCACTACTCGGTACTGTGTTTAATATCCCTTTTATACTCATAAGGAAATCCTTTGTTATTAAAATTTTAATGCCCTGGCTGTCTATATTTGGGTAACCCAACAAGTTGGACTACATTGTAGGGGAGGAAATTCCAACCAATCAACCAACACTGAAACACAAGTTTGTTTTGTAAACATGGTAGGATTAAAGAAACAATGGAGAGCCATGAGAAGGTATTCCACCAAATTATGACCAATCTACAAGGCCTCTCAGAGACTATTTAACAAATTCCACAAACCTTAGCAATGATGTCAAAGACTCCTCAGGTTTAGGCTGAGGGATCACTACAGGTGCCAACACAGCCCTCTATGACCTAAGGGCTTTACAATTACTAGCTCCAGTGCTACTGTGAGGATCCAACCAAGTGCAGGACGTCCTGGTGAAATCACTCCTAGAAATAAATGTTCTTTATTGGCACTGATGGTTCCATGAAGACCCTTCAACATCCATGGAATCTTTCCATTCCACAAAAGGTTCTTTATAGTGGAAAAAAGTTCTTTAGATCATTAAAATGTTCTTCACACTAAGACAAATGGTTCTTTTTAGAACCGTTCACTGAAAAGTTCTTTGGGGATTCAAAACGGCCTCTTATTTTTAAGAGCGTATAACTTTGCCTGTGAATGTCAAGCCCAAGTTTCCCAACAATCGATCAAAGGAGGTTTATATCATCTACTCGCTGGGACTGGCCTGTGCTGCTTCAGTTTGGGAGCAGCACGCTCTGCTGTGATATGATTGTCTTCTGAACTCGAGAGTATTAAATCACTCTTTCCAAAGCCAGGGAGGGGCTGAATTTGTCTTCTCAACCTGCGTCAGAGGTGTTGCATTGTGGCTAAATATGCAGTTGAGCTCCAGACATTGACTGCACAGCCACAACCACAACCACCACAAATTTCTATAAAAACAATGTCTGGGCATTTTTGAAGGTTGAGTTGACCACAAGAAATCCTGTGCCAGGTTCTGAGAGCCTTGCTGATCCAGTCATCTGTCTTGACAACCGGATGAAAAGAAAACATCAGGATGAGCAAGTTCAAGCCACAAGACCAAGCTCTGACCTCTCTAGTAACCTTACCAATTCCTATTTCAGTAGAAATGGCTGGTCATCTCAAAGTGCGAGCAATGGATGGGGTCAAACAGACTATCCTTGTGCATCCTCCCCAGAGTTGCTGGTGGAACAGAGAACTTTTCCAAGAGTAGAAGACTTGTGACAAGTCTTACAGTTTCACTGTTATATCATGGGGTCAAGAGGAACATCTCTTCTGCTAACTTCTTTACTTTTGCTGTTTTAGAAGTTCAACTGCCTGAAACTAACATTACATTAGATTAAAATTACGAGAAACCAATCAGGTAGAATCTCCCTTCCAACTTTTCACATGCCAACACTTAACCACTCTTAAAAAGAGCCAGTCTTTCCACCTCATTCACTCTCCAAATTTCCAACTCATTATTTCCTTGGCTAACCCAACACAATCGTCAGCTTGACTGGCCTGGTGTAAACGTTATAAGATGGGGTAATAATGGTCAGAATGTTTTACTGAAGTCATTCATTTTCTCCCTAATGTGCAGCAACTTTTCTCAAGCCTTCTGATCTCCATGATTCTCCAGAAGTCCCTTCCCTTAAGTCTTGTGGTCTTGTAGATTCCTGTAATGTCATCTTCCAAACTCTCATGATTCCCGGTTGAACTTTAACAACTGCTAGGGGAAGTTCAGAAGAAGAGAGGCTTTAATATTTCATCCTCATTGGCTATATGACTGTGTCACCAAGCAGGGAAAGACTCTTCTCACTCTCTGCACCAAAAATTGATGCAAGGAAGGGTAATCTCATTACTGGCCTCTTCCACCTTTTCACATCTTCTGTTGGTGCAGGGTTCTTCTTTCTCAGTAAAGGGCATCTGGTCAACACCATTGCTATTTTCTGTTTTAGTTTTACTACTGACATATAGATAAAATCTGAAAAGCAGATTCCATAGCTGGCACAAATGTTTGGTGCAAAAAAATGTTGGACATGGATTCCTGGATCAGTTAGTGAAACCTGGGCACTGGCATTGAAGATACCTGTGACATAGCTGTGATCTTTGCACTCCACATGTAACGGGCACAAGAGTGAAAGTTAGTGTACATAAAATAAAATGTCTGTATCCTATGAACACTTTGAACTAAATTTGATTATTATTTATTTATTGTAATATATACTTTTATATTTTGCTGTGAGAGCCATTAATATATCATTCGCATGCCATGGTGTTTTGAAATGAGAGTCCTTTTTTTTTTTTTTTTAATTAAATGCAAATTCATGTCTCAGTTATATTTTCGTGCTTAAACATTACTTACATTTTCAAAATAAAAATCTATATTGTATTTTCATATGTACAATGCAGTTAATATGCTATTCTATGTATTAAAACTAAGAATAAATCTCATCAATTCAGTGATTTTAAACATCTAAACAACAGGGTACAACAGGGCTAAAGGCGCCCCCGGGGTAAAAGGCACCTTTGATATTATTTTCCTCTAAACCACTAGATGGCAGAAAACGTGGCATAGCACTTTCCAAAACATCCGCTTTTCAAGATGCACATGCAAATTCGGCTGATCCTTGGCGTGTTTGCAGGCAGCGATGCAAAGTCGATTCTGTGCTTGCTTGATCTAATATTTGATGTTTTTAAAAATGTTGTAGATTTAAGTAGCAAATGAGAATCACTAAAAGTCTTGAATATATTTTCTTCTTAATGATTTTCAGTTTTGTTTAATATATAAAAATATGGTGTTTGGGGTAAAAAGCACCCCTGCTGTTGGGGCTAAAAGGCACAATAATTAGCATGATAATTAATAGATGCCTGACTTTTCCATCTGTTGACATGACATTGTTAGATTCATAAATATCATATATTATGTTGGGTGTCCATCTTAGAGATAATCACTGTGTTTAGAAAGAAGCCATCATATTTAAAAATATGCTATTAATCATATCACATATTAAAATATCTGTTGTTAGTAATGTTAATCTATATTAAATTACAGTCGTAATTTAATACAGGGGGCAGTCGTGGCCTAAGGGTTAGAGAGTTGGGCTTGTAACCCAAAGGTCGCCTTTTCGATTCCCCCAATTGCTCCCCAGGTGCTGGAGCAAAGGCGCGCAATGTCGAGCAATTTCGAGTATGGGTCACCATACTTGACAATATGTCATGACTTTCTTTCACTTACTATGGGATCTCTTTCAGTGCTTTCATTTTAAAATGATTTTGTTTCTGTATTTTAAAATATATGTATTATATTAACATTTTAACGACAGTATATTTATTGAACAAAAAATTATTTTATCAATGCAGAAAATAGTGCAAACTTTGCTAAAATGATTGTTTTGAACAAGTATTAACTTAGACATTATTAAAAAACAAAAACAAAAAAACATTATTTTATCAATACTGTGTGTAAAACACAAGGTAAAAGGCCCCCCTTGCCACTTCATACATTTATAAGATTTTAAAACAAAATAAACAACTAGTATGATTTATTTTCAAAATCAAACAAAATCTGTTGCTCCATAAATGTTCAATACAAACGGATATATTTTTCTGCAATCATGCACTTTGGGCAGAGTGAAAAGTAAAATTTTTCTTAGGGTGTGCCTTTAGCCCCGTTGTACCCTATATTTTATTTAAATTTTATTTTAATTGTTATATAATTTTATGTATCATACTGAAGCTTTTCTTTACATTTTCTTTTTTAAGATAAGGAAAAATATGTTCAACAGTTCTTAGTTTGTCATTCAGCCTCACAAATATTCAGTTCATTCTTGGTGTGAACAGACCATTTGTTTGTGATTTAGCATCATGCTGGGTGTGAACAAATCATCGTTTTACTGTTATGGAATGTCTGATTTGAGCAGAGATTTGTTTGAATGTTCACTGCATTGTTGGAGACGATGATTCAGCTCTTTTATTTTTAAAACCACATGGCTGGTTTTATTGTCCAACTGCTTAAAATGATTTGAACTGTTTCTGACAGACTTAATGCAGTTTTTTTCTATTGTTCCTTCACTGTTTTTCTCTTTTCTTCTCTCTTTTTTTATTCAGGAGACCAATAATTTTACTGAGCGTCTGTCTCTCACCTTCACTCACTCAAAAAATGTGCACACTTAAATGTGACTGACGTGTGTGTGTGTGTGTGTGTGTGTGTGTGTGTGTTTAACCCTGCACCTCCTTACATAAGCATTTCCAGATCTAAAGGCATTCCAGCTGTGAACCTTTATACAGGATGGCTGTTTTCACAAGAGGAGCTCTATGATCTGCTTCAAATCAAAAGTACAGCAGCGGCCCATTCTGAATTCAAACTAGTCTCCTCTTCAGCTCTCTAAATAATCTGATCTGTTATCTGTGACCCAGATAACTAGTTAGGGCTGATGTTTTCTTTGTGTTGCTATGCAGTTGACCAATTATCTGTTACTGTTGTTTTACATCATCAACTACAATTTAGCATTTTGGGCAGGGTGTAAATGAACACTTGAAAAATTGATTTAGTAAGGAAATAAAACAGTTACTCACCAGGAATTGCAACATAACTCAACATAACACAGTGGCTTTAAATATATTATAATAGCAACTCTTGTGACGTTTACAGTATTAAATATTATCCATCACAGTAGGTGATGCTGCAAATTGCCTGAACTGTTTAGGAAGAACAACAAAATTAATTCTTGTAGGGACAAAACTAAATATTATTTTATAAACATGACTATTTACTGTTTATGAACAATAATTTGTGTACTTCTGTTGTTTCAGAACTTCTCCCAGTTGCCTTCCATCTAAACTCTAAAGGGAAAGGGGTGAGGCCTACCCACATAAAAAGACCAAACATGAGAGAACAACTAGATTTGTGCACTTGCAGCCCAGACAGTCATATATGATTCAGCTGTGTGATCATTATCCATCATTACATTAAAACATCAGCATGCTAGTGCTAGGTGGACTGTCTCCACCTTACTGTGAGAAGAGGAAGATGAAGTTCCCAAAAATGGTCAAATTAAAAGTAATTTTCTAAATTGCCTACATACCTATAACTAAAAGCACACAATTAATATGTATTTTTAGTATAATATTATAATAGCATGACGCTTATCTTAAAGTTTTGTTTCTTGGTGCTTGCCCTTTACCTGTACAGTAACTGCACTCTGCAAGACCTGCAAGTCACTTGTGCTTACTGCTAAATATGTATGATAATAATGCAGTTTGCTTCCGCTAACTGTGCGTTCACAAGAGAGTGGCATTCCAGCGGATGACGTAAGAAGTAGGCGTAGCATAAGCTTTGTTTACAGCAAAGGAAGACCGTAGATATTTCACATAAAAGATGTTTACATATAGTTCACAAGAGAAAATTATAGTTGAATTTATAAAAATGACCCTGTTCAAAAGTTTACATACACTTGATTCTAAATACTGTGCTGTTACCTGAATGATCCACAACTGTGTTTTTATTTATTTATTATTATTATTATTATTATATATTTTTAATGATAGTTGTTCGTTAGTCCCTTTTTTGTCCTGGACAGTTAAACTGCCCACTGTTCTTCAGAAAAGTCCTTCAGGTCCCACAAATTCTTTGGATTTCCAGCATCTTGTGCATATTTGAACCATTTTCAGCAGTGACTGTATGATTCTGAGATCCATCTTTTCACATTAAGGACAACTGAGGGACTCATATGCAACTATTACAGAAGATTCAAACACTCACTGATGCTTCAGAAGGAAAAAAACAATGCATTAAGAGGGGGGTGAACACTTTTTGAATTTGAAAATCAGGGTAAATTTAACTTATTTTGTCTTCTGGGGAACATAAAAGTATCTTCTGTAGCTTCTGAGGGGCAGTACTAAATGAAAAAAAAGAAAAAAAAAAAAAAAAAAAGATATTTATAAGAAAAATAAGAAAAATGTGCACATCTACATTCTGTTCAAAAGTTTTCACCCCTGGCTCTTAAAGCATTGTTTTTTGTCTTCTAGAGCATCAGTGAGCGTTTGAACCTTCTGTAATAGTTGCATATGAGTGCCTCAGTGTGAAAAGATGGATCTCAAAATCATACAGTTATTGTTGGAAAGGGTTCAAATAAACAAAAATGCTGAAAAACCACAGAATTTGTGGGACCTGAAAGATTTTTTTTTGAAGAACAGCGGGCAGTTTAACTGTTCAGGGCAAACAAGGGACTCATGAACAACTATCACTTTTTTATCACTTTAAAAATAACACATCATGCAGATAATAACACAGTATTAAGAATCAAGCGTATGTAAACTTTTGAATGGAGTCATTTTTATAAATTCAACTATTATTTTCTCTTGTGGACTATATGTAAATGTGAAATATCTTATTCAGGTCAGTACTAAATAAAGAAATAACATGCATTTTGTATGATCCCTCTTATTTTGGTAGAATAATTAACATTTTGGAGATCCTGCAAGGGGTATGTAAACTTTTGACCTTAACTGTTTGTATTTTCATAATTACTGGTATTTATGGTAACTAAAATATACTTGAATGTAATTTCTGTTGAAACGTGTGTGTCATGTTTTTAATATATTTGCAATTACACATTTTTTTAAATGAGATATTTGCAATATATTAAGTTATGAAAATAAAAAATTGCTGTTAATTTATTCACCCTCAGGCCATTTAAGATGCAGGTGACTTGAGTAACTTGTAGATCTCTGTTGCTTGAGCCACAAACTGCTTCAGATGGTTCAGTCTGATTTGCTGAACTGGTTCATCCAGTTCACTAAAAGAACCGGTTTAAAAGAATGATTCACTTGTGAACTGGACATCACTCCAGAAGGTTTGTCTAAGTCTCTATTGCAGGTAAAAATGTTGTAAATAATGTTACGTTTTTTGTTGAGACCGATCGTTTCAGTTCATAAGACTTCAATATATCGTCAGAAGCCACAGGTATTTATTTTGTTTTCCTTGATATGCTTTTTTCTCTCAATGCGGTGGTTTCAGCTAAGAATCAAATTCACTGTTCTACTCAAGAAGAAAAGTCACCCTGGGTCAGCCAAGGATGGCCTGGGGGTAAATTAAAAGCAAATTATATTTTCATTGTGAACTATCCCTTTAATACGTAATGCAATCTCAAATAACATTGTGTGTGGTATCTGGGTTGGCAGCATTAGGCACGTGAAAAAAATTACAAAATGAAATGAATGAGCAGTCAAAATCTGACGTGAGATAAACCATCAGGACTTCCCTTGGTTCTCCCTGATAGAGGGTGTGGCAAAGTAAACAAAGCCTCAGACAAATCTCAGTTTAATGGTTTTCATGTAGTTGTTCAAGCATGTTAGGTTGCTCGCTGCTCATAAACCACATGTAATACCGTTAAAGCTGCTTCAATATTCTTACATACTTAAAAAAAAAAAAAAAAGTTTAAGATATGTTACCTTCCTACATCAACAGCCGTCAAAACGCAGGGATGAACTCAAGGGTCTGGTAATATTCCATTCATGTTTTGAAAACTATCCGTTGTCAAAACACCACATAAAGAAGCGGAAGATTATGAGGCCCGCTATTTCCTTGGCAAAGGCTCAACCAGCAAATTCACCCAAGATGCCACTGGATTCCTTTTTTTGTACATGGTACTTTGTTGTTGTTACTTTTGTTTTCATTGTTAAGGAGAGTGTTATTGATGCTGTTGCTTTGTTTTGCAGTTGTTATTGACATTTCTAAATAAGCGAAGAGAACGAGAACCTAAAGATTGCACCTTAAAAGCAATGACTCAGATGCAAACAGGCTCATGGAATGGAAATTCCCATTTCATGTTCTTCTAAACTTTTTTCCACATATTCTACACACAAACAGCCTCATCCAAGTGCATTAGTGTCTCGTTTAGAATGTGGAATATAAGTGTAATAATATCTCTCATGGAGAAATATCAAGTAACACTTTATGTGAGAAGCAGCAGTCCACCATTACAGGAGATATACAATGTCAGCTCCAGAGAGGCATTACAACAAACATAGGAGTCTGCATAGACTCCTTCCATCTGAGCCACTGAGGACACTATGGTTAAATTTCATTTTCGAAGGAAATGTCCCAGAAAAAATTTGTAAAGTCTCCTGCGTTTAGGAATTAATACCAATGCTTCGTGCGTGAACGTCAGCTCCAGACAAAGTATCATGCGTTTGTTTTCCAAATGGCCTTTCTGAAAGCGCTTCACAGAGCTTTCACTCTGTAAGGCTAATGTTGCTAAAGCTACTATTGTCTCTAGCTATGTTTCGATCACTCTGTTTTAAATGCGCATTTTGAAGTAGCACATCAGAAACGAGGGATGGAAATGCCAAAATTCGATTAAAAACCGCTTAATTCACAAAAAAGTTTTTACGCTCACTTGTGGTGGTTTTTGACTTGCCCGAAAAAGGCTTAACGCGAATAATGGAAGATGGAAACGCATTTGCCGAATATGACTTATTGTGACTTTGCGCTATGGAACGGCAAAGCCTGACTAACCAGCGGGCCGATCTCGTTCCAAAGCATCTGAAATATTGTTATGGTCATTCTGAAATGCCAGAGCAAAGTCTGTCATCAAAGTATTTCTGTATAATTGCCTCTGTGACAGTCCTGCCTGGGCGGCGTCTCTGTACTATACAATGGAGACAGCGTGTGTGAATAGGGTTTCACGGATTTTGAAAGAGAATAAACCACCCACAGCAATACTTCATTAACTCTGCTCTGTTTATTTTAAAACAGTTCTCTTTTTTAATTCTGTCACTTTCTAACTTTGTGATCGTATAGTGTTTCAGATGTAAATATTAACAGATTCAACATAGCTGAGACACACTTTCAATTAATTATAAAATCACAAATAGATAAATGAAGATCCTTAATGAAATACAGAGCAATACAATTAAACTCACAGTAACAGGGAAATATCCCCACCTAGCGGAGAACTTGAGCAACTCATTTTGAATCAAACAATTTAAACATTTAAATTTAAACATTTAACACATTTAACAACATACCTGTACAATGGAGACAGCGTGTGTGAATAGGGTTTCACGGATTTTGAAAGAGAATAAACCACCTCCACATAAAACACAAGGGAACACACAAATTGATCACAATCAATTCTCGTAACATATAAACACATTAAATCTCAATATTGAGCAACTCACTCGACGCCAAACACGACTTAACAGAGTCCCAACATATTCATAGAAAGATACAGTGACAATAAAGCAAATATTTGTGTGTTTTGGACACTTATGGTAATTCTCAGATCGCGAGAAACGTGCAACTTACCCACAGCAATGCTTCATTAACTCTACTTTTCTTAGTGATTTAGTGCCAGTGCCATCAGGAAGTGATGATTTTGTTCTCTTTGACTCGTTGGATGGAAACGGTGCTTGTTCGCAAATGTTTTATGCGATATTCCAATTTTCCGCATTAAATTCGCAGCTTTGGATGCAAACCCGGCTTCTGTCTGTTTTCACTGATGCTGCCTTCACGTGCTACCAGAATGATCGTAAATGTGAATGTCGTAGTTAAAAATTGCATTGGAAAGCAATGCGAAGTCGACCACTTGAATTTGTCAAGCTCATAATCATAAGTGGGGCTTATAAAGTTTGTGACAGCACGCGATGGCACCTTAAAACCAGCTATGTGGTTATTTTTATCGTGCCGTGCTCCCCGTCTGTGTAATTCATAAACGTGCGTTTATTTTGCACAGTAGAATCAGATGACTGACTTTTAAACTGATTCTGGCTCGAACTAGAGCCCTGCACGGGCCTCAAATATAGGCCCTAGCCCGTCTTTTTCCCCCCTTCTCCCAAAACATCTTATACTACTGTGTCAGCTATTAAAACAGTTCAGTCTTGTATGTAATGACAAAGTGATTATATTTCGTTTCATTTTTTTTTTTGTTTTTTTTTATTAAGTTAATTTAGAAGAACATTGGAAGCATTTTTTGTTTGTTTGTTTGTTTGTTAAATATAAGTTGTTGTTTTTTTTGTTTTGTTTTTTTTAAATAAGGACCAAGCAGCCAGCGGAAGACTGATCATAGTCTGTTTGATAAATTTTGCCTTCTCAAATCATCACGACTTGCCTAAAATAACATTTTATAGATGTAAAACAGTTTAAGTATAAAACAATGTTATTTTAAACGTTAAACAGATAAATGTGTGCTACTGGGCCAGTAATATAGCCAGTAGTGCAGAGAGGAAGCGTGGAAGCTAAAGCCGCTTTGCAAGACATGGAGACATTTCAGTCATTTTTGCTTATAAAGGTAAGAGTAATACACTATTCGGAACTGTAAAGGGTCTACTTTTATTTGTGTGCACTTACAATATCAACAAAACGTTGCAAATGGTGCTTTTAGAAAATAAAAAAAACATGTTGCTCTTTCTGTCGTCTCAACAGGAACGCTTCACAAAAATGAACCGAAATTCAGCGAATACATACCTCACAGACATCATAAATATATCAACAGAAAGCTTTAAATTATTACTTAACGGAATAAAACAAATCAAAAACAAAAACTTTTTCATTATGTAATCTGTAAAGATGCATTTCTCTCTAAAGGCGCGTCTTAAGAGGAGATGGCGAGTCAGGATCGGCAACTTCATCCTTGCGACACTAACTCAGAAAACACTAGTTTATTAATAAATAATTCAAAAATCTCCGTACTATTTCCCCTGACATATTCATGGTATGCCAGTGCTTTGCGGCAAGCTTTAGCCTATTGGGTGCACTTGAACGTGGATCTCTTCCAGCTGCGCTAAATGCGCGCTGGCTACTGCTGTGACGGAGACACTAATGCCTCCCGAGTCTCGAAAGTGAAAGCAAAGTCTCGTGTTGTTTCGACCAGCGCGGACAATTTTTTAACACTATAATTGGTGCATGTATAAAATATAAAAATTACGAGAAGCCTAAAACAGGCCCAAAGCCCGGCCCGCATCTGACTAATGACGTGAAATTTGGCCTAAAGCCTGGCCGTAGGCGCATAAAAAAATGCAGGGCTCTAATGCAGGGCTCTAGTTCGAACATATAGGTCTGAACACCGCTACTGAGAGTTTCTGACATTTTCAGTGCATGAGATTGTCTTGTTTTGTTTTGATTTGTTTTTGTTTGTTTTTGCTGGCTATTAAAGCTTCACCCTCTTCTGTAAAGTGGGCTGGGAGCACCAGCATATTAACATTTATAAGGGACAAACACCAAAACAGCATGTTGTGGCTCAGTGGAAATACATGCCTCTACCTACATTTTTGCAAAACTGGTATGTATGAATCACTGCAGTTTCCAGTTGAAATGAACTCTAAAGGCAGTAAAACTTTTATTCCCTTTCACACAAAGTATGATTTAGAGGTAGAGCTTTGATTAGTAAAGCCTAATTTTCACACAGTTACTTGCAAAATATTATGTTATGACATCAGAACAATTCTAACATCCTGTTTGATTTGAAAACTGATAGACCTACTTCTGAATATTTTTGTCACATATACAGCTTCATATGCATGAGTTTTCTAATTCAGTAGGTTTACTCAGTAGTTCATACATGATACCATGTGGCACTTGAGTGATGAAGAGCTCAGATAAAATAGCAACGCTGCATCAACAAATATGTACGTGAAGCAGCGTAATAAAAACGCTGCAATATGTGCCAACGTAATAAAAACGTGTTTTAGCACATTTCACTGGACGTTTCACTATGAAACTGCCACAAAACGTGCAGTGAGGTACGTAATTACGGTGTTGCTGAAATGTATACAGCCTGAGTTGGTTTTGGCTCTTGCTCTAGAAGTGGCAATTTAAACAAGCTATAAAAAAATATCTGTTGGTTATTGTGAGCTAAAACTTTACATACACACTCTGGGGACATCAGAGACTTATTTATGTCTTGTAAAAAGGGGCATAGTAGGTCACCTGTAAGTAAAGTGTTACCAAAATATCTGGTGAGAAACAATCAGGGATTTTATCAGACAGCCATCAAATACAATTTTATGAAATTGAATTGGAAACTGATAAATCTGCAATGTGAAGAAAAAAGTCATGAGTTTACATTAATATCAATGTTTACAGAGAGTTTGTTTGTTTATGTATGTATGTATGTATGTATGTATGTTTATAAATTTAATTTAGGGTCATTCTCCAAAGTCTCTTCAATTTAATGAATGGAAATAAAAATAGATGTGCAATAAAAAATCTAAATGTGAAAAGAAAGTCTTAAATCGACATCAATATATTGTAGGTATTTACTAAGATATTATTTATTTATTAATTCGTTCCGTCGTTCATTCATTCATTTCTTCCTTCCTTCCTTCATTAGCCTAAATTACATTACATTACATTACATTTAGGGGTTTGAGCCCTAAATTTAAATTTGAAAGAATTTTGAAAAAAAAAAAAAATAATAATTTAATGTGGGAAAAAAAGTTTTGAACCTACTGGGCCTTTAAAAAAAATAAATAAATAAAAATAAAAATCGCTATGGTCCTCATCATAGGGCCTCCAAAGCTTGTGTTGTGTCAGGTTCACAAAATCCACACTGAACTGAAAATTCACTTTTACATGTTGCTTGAACATAAATATGTGTTGGCAGTGTGTGGACATATTCACCCTAAAATGATAAAAAAAAAACCAACCAATGATTTTTTTCAAATCCATATAAATAACATCCCTTTTCTCAAATCAGGCCATTCTCAGCTTCTTGCTTGACGTCACACAGACCAAGGCCGCTTCCACGATAGTTGACCGACACAGCCGTCTTACCTTAGACCCACCCTGAGTGAGCTATAAACAGTCGCACATCCTGGTTTTGCTGAGTTAGATGTGTTCCTGGGTCAGCATATTTTGTTGACCCTGGAACAACATTTTAATCCAAAAAAATTAATCTTGACCACATCCCTACACCTAAACCTAACCTTACCCATGAGTAATCCCTAAAATCAGAGGAAATGATAGATGAATGACACTGATGTACAAGCACCAAACACTGATTGTAAGCCTAAACTGAACAGTGTTTCCCAACCCTGTTCCTGGAGGCACACCAACAGTGCATATTTTGGATGTCTCCCTTATCTGACCAATATATTTCTGGTCCTCGAGTCTCTACTAACGAGATGATGAGTTGATTCAGGTGTGTTTGATCAGGAAAAGTTGGATAATGTGTAGTGTTGGTGTGCCTCCAGGAACGAGGTTGGGAAACACTGTTATACACAACAAAATCTCCAGTGTTAAAATCCTGGTGTTAAGGACTTTTAGAGTAAGGAGTTAAACTTGTGGTGTTGAATTTGAGAGGATTAACACTAGCTAGTGTAAACAGCGCCCTCTGGCCGGTGTAAATACGCAGAGTTACCCTTATTAACACTGTTGAGTGTTATCAGTCACATCCGGGACATTTGCTCGTTTGCGCGCCTCACCCATCTGAAATATTTTTCACAGACGCCATTTTCTTTGCTTGCGATGCGGAGCATATGAGGACGGGAAACAGCGAAATACAGCATTTAATCTTAATTACTTAATAATGTGTTTTGTAATGTCATATAGTTTAATAACGATATTTATGTGCTGTATGTGGCTAAAATGTTCTCAAAGACATCTTTATCCACTCGCGATGCGGAACAGACCAGAGTCCTGTGTACTCCTAAACTTTTTCTCAGAGATATTTTCTTTCACTCACGATGCAGAGGAGACAAGTTTTATCAAGGAAATCACCGAAAGTAAGTGTTTTATCTAAGTTGCGATATGTATTTTGTAAGATAATATTACTTTATGACGATATTTATAACGTTATGCTGTTCGCGCCTAAACGAGCCTAAACGTTTCTCACAGCTTGGAATTGTTATGCAGTGCAGACGCAGAGGTCGCTTTTAACAGGAAAAGGTAAGAAGTAAGCGTTTTACCTAATTTAAAATATGTTTTATAACATCATATGGATTTATAGCTATATTTATCTGTTGTGCACTTCTAAACGTTTTCCCAGAGAGATATTCTTTCACTCGGGAGATGATGTGCTTGAAGAGTATGAAGTCACCATTACATTAAGTGGGATGAGAAGAGCTTTGTTAGGACACATATCAGAGACAAGGGTAAGCCACAATTGCATATTTTATAATTGTTGACTGTCATGCTTAATTTTTTGATTATTAAACAATAATGATAAAAAGTCTGATCTCCTTCTAAAAAATGTATCAAATGTAAGTTTTTGGTATGCTTCCATTTATTTATGTGCTGTCCCATTTATATGCATTCATTTTGGCAGGAGGAGTCCAACCTCAATGTAGAGAGAGAGCAGTACGCACTTGGAATTATGACTTTGACTGTTATGACTGTTGTTAAAAGACTAATTTTCCAGTAAGACTGACT
The DNA here is from genome assembly GCA_036247105.1 of Cirrhinus mrigala. Classification (NCBI taxonomy): domain Eukaryota; kingdom Metazoa; phylum Chordata; class Actinopteri; order Cypriniformes; family Cyprinidae; genus Cirrhinus; species Cirrhinus mrigala. The sequence continues at coordinate 26,930,112 of CM070029.1, forward strand.
TTCTTTTTACAATATATATACATACATTTACAGTGAATTAAATTATATTTCTTAAAGCAGTAGGTCACCCAAAAATAAAAATTGAGTCAACATTTACTTAGCCTTGGCCTTGTGTTGCTCTAACGCCATATGCCTTTCTTTCTTTTTTGGACCACAAAAGGAGATTAAAAAAATGCCCTGAAGTTATCCATATAATGTCAGTATATGTCTTCTGTAGATTAGAATATTTTTTTGTGCTTCTTAAAAGACAGGAGGTCCAAAATGATGACAGAATTTTCAGTTTTGGGTGAACTATTTTGAATTGTATTTTATTGTATTGTCTAGATTTAAACTGACAGTCTGCCTCCCGAACAGTAGGAGGCAGATTATTCCAGAGTTTGGGAGCTAAATAGGAAAAGGATCTGCCGCCCGCAGTTGATTTTGATATTCTGGGTATTATCGACTCTGGCCTTGAATCTTGTCAGTTTAAATCTAGATTAAAGACCCATCTCTTTAACCTGGCTTATATGTAATACACTTACACATTTATATAATTCAAATCCGTTAAAGGATTGTTAGGCTGCATTAATTAGGTCAGCCAAAACTGGGAACACATCCCTGAAAACATGATGTACTTGTTACATTGTAAGAAAGAACGGCATCTACGCTAATATTAGTCTGTTTTGTTCTTATTTTGAGGTCACCGTAGCCACCCAGATCCAGACTGAATCCAGATCAGATGGTCACTGCAGTTCCCTGGATCCAGTCTGTATCCAGTCCAGATGGTGGATCAGTACCTAGAGATGACCTCTACAGCCCTGAATGTCAGCGGAGACCATGACAACTACATGAGCCCCAGAGACAGATCCCCTGTGAACACCTCGTCAACTACACACCCATTGGCACAAGACCTCTGCTCAATCTGACTTCATTGCAGCCTAGATTTCGACACACTATTTCCCTGTTCAATACTGTAAAGCTGCATTGATACAATCTGCATTGTAAAAATGCTATAAAAATGGATGTGAAATTATCCTGTTTTTTTATGTTTTTGTTGTTTAGTTTTCCAATTTTATAGGAGCACTTTTGAAATGCTCCAACTGGGAGTGGATATCTTGCTTGGCTGAAAACAGCAGAGAAACACATCTTGTCATGCTGAAAACAAAGCAAAGACTGTTGTTAAAGCTGATAAATGTAAGCATTATAAACCTTAAAACATTAAGAGCACATATGGACCAAATAAGAATATGTATTTTGTGCCTTTGCATTGATTTGCCTTGACATGATGTTTTAGATGTTGTGAGAACATGTAAAAAACATGTATTGAAAACACTAAATGTGTTTCAATTTAAAAAAAAAAAAAAATGTAAACATGTACTGTTTTGTGGGTTTATTTTTTAATATTTTCACCTGAACACTGGTATTGTGTTGACCAGTTACTCCATGACTGCTAAATTTGAACACCAACTTTGGTGTTTTCATCATCCGTTCTGGTGTTAATATTTTACATTTTAAGAGTTTATAAGTAACTCTGTCGCGGTGTTAAAAATGTCAACACTTTCAAAAGTGTTAGTTTAACACTTTACCAGTGGTATCCATATACGCTGGACAAGTGTTAATTTTAACTCTGAGGGAGTTAAATTCACCCGTTAAAATTTGTAGTGTACTACCATTGAGAAATTTTAACCAAAGCACGTAGGGTCTTTTCATTAAGACCCTAAAGAATTATATCAACTTGTGGAAAATGGGCATCTAACATTATTCTTCTGTATTCAATTGTTCTTATGATTCAGATCACCTATTATGGCTGGAAAACACTACATGACTTTAAAATCTGTTCAGATTTTAAAAGTGGGCTTTATCCACTTACCGTAAACAGTCACAGAGATAAAACTGGCCATCATACACTACATGACTGAGGACTGAGGACAGACTTTAAAGTCATTCTGATCACAATAAACTCACGCAGAAACATGCGCCTTGTTGTTAAGAGATGCACCAAAAAAACTGACTGAAAATATCAAACATGTTTGATATCCTCTAACTGGATGAAATCAAAGTTTGAAGCTAAAAAATTTTTTGTTTGTGACCATCATACACTATAAGAATATGTCACCTCAAATCTGCAGACTGGCTCTGACAACTACCGTCAACTTCTCCGGACTGTAAATTGGCAGAAAATCAGGGCAAAAACCATATAGTGTATTCCAGTCTTTAGGTGATGTCTTGTGTTTTTGTTCAAATGAATTAATGTATTTGATATTAGAAAACTGGAAAGTAGAGAATAAATGGCTTTTGCAGCTTAATGTGTTCTCTGAAGTTTCACTGTCCTCTTTTTCACTGGGTAGGAGTTTCACACAATATTTTCTATAGTACAATTAACCCTTTATTCCTAATCAGTGAAAATTACGCATTGTATGATTCTATAAATCACTTTATATATGACTTTTTTAAACAATATGACATTTAACACACATTATCACCATGACGGGAAGACATTAGGTAGTGGATGAATCACACACGCAGTAAACATGTGAATGAGAACTCCCTATTTGCCCTGGAGGACACGTGGGTTGACTCGGCATTCGAGGAATGCGTCTAATTGCTGTCACTTTGACTCGGCTTGTCTGTTCCGAAGCAGTTAAATATGCCAAAACCCCTATATGTGACATAGCACATCATTTAATAACTGCTAACAACTACTGTGAGCCACAATTCATGGTATACAATCATTTATAGAATGAGGATTCATAATTAAATCTGGCAGTAAAGCGCGGCCTACTTGAATAAACTAACTTCATTATTATACTGTACTGTCTCCATAGCAACCAAAAACACAAGTTAGTTTCATTTCCGCTGAAATCATTTGTGACTACCTTCAAAAGCATGTAAAAATGTCAATCCTACAGTAGATGTCACAGAGCACAACAGTGGTTTTTCGTGTAAATATTGTTTTCATTCGTTTTCTCCGTAGGGCTTGTACAAAAATTCTTACGTGGAATTACAGGCCTTCAAATAAACCATCCAACTTTGAGATCACAACTTTGTAAAAAATAAAATCAAAAGCAATTTAAATCAATAAATAAAAACAATTTACAATATTAAAATACAAGCCATATACATATCATGGTAGGTCTGTAGTGAAATGTGTGTTTATATTTTATCAGCTTGTCTTTGGAGAAAGTGAATAGGATTGTTATTTTCTTTGTTGTATTCGTTTATTTTGCTTAATCCTTCTATCCGGCAGTGTCTGCAGAGCAGGCGACTATGAAGCGCTCGATGGGTGTGTGGAGGAGGGTGTTTGTTCTCTGCTGCCGGCCTTGGCGGGACAATAGCGAGCTTCTGAAGCGCAGGGTGGTGGGATGAAGAAGATGAGGAGTCAATGAGTGAAGAGGAGGCAGCGATATGTCAGCTCTTGACCCAGCCATGAGTGTAGGAGGCCTGCCTCAATTACACAGTATACAGCCCAGGACTGGAATATGGGATAAATGCCCTGTTAATTATTTCGAAACAAATGTCAGTTTCCTGTTTGGATGTTTTGTTGCTGCTCGACTTAGAGATTAAATGTATTGCAAATCTTCTACTATCCCAAATTACACTGCAAAGGTAGAGTAGGGTAACATTAAACCACTGAATCAATATTAGTACTTTTGTAAAATTAACCTTACTCAAATGACCCAATCATGTCATATCGTATGTCATATCAGTGTTTAATAACAGCTGTTTAATCATGCATGGGTGGGTGGGTAACAAGACGATCCAATCTTAAATTTATTCTCATAAATTTGTATTAATTATTTTGTAGTCATTTTATAAGATGTTTGCAGCCCTGATTGCAAAATACATGTTACACATTTTGAAACCTTGATTAGTAGTTATTTAAAATGCTGTAAATCGTTAAACATTTCTTTGTCCTACATGGAACTGTTATTAAAAAAGCTGCAGTGTTATTCAGCTTATTTAATTGTTGAGCCAAATGTCAAAATTGTCCTATGGTGTGACTGTCTTAAGCATGGTTCAATAAGTGACAACTTTTATAAATTAAAAAAAAAGAAAACCATAAAAGTGTTAATAAATACCTCTGGCATAATTGTACAAGTGTCTACTTTAGTCAATGGCAATCTTTTTTCTTTTTTTTTTTCATCTATATATTTCTGAAAGTGTAGGAACTTAAGACATTTTGTCTCTGAAAACTATGTCCTCTGATATGACACCATATCCTGATTTTAAATTTCCAATTCCAAAAAATTTTTTATTAGGACCCCATTCATGGTCATGTCACCCCTGTTAAGCCCATGATGTGCACCTGGTCAATTTTTGTCTCAGAACTGTTCAAATATTTCACTGTTTTGTAACCAGTACAAAAGTGTTACGTTTTGTTGTCCTTTGGTGTGACACCCCTAAATTATGTTTTTTTAATTAAAAACTATGTTAGACTGCATAATCATGGAAAAATATGCAAATGTGTCTTGCAAACTGCTAATGACAGGTTAGGTTGGAATAGCAAGGTCATTAATTGACACAAAAGGCTGAAACGTCCTATGGTGTGACAGAAAATTTCAAACGCCTAGTGCTGCTACACCATAGGACAAAAAATGTCACACCATTTTTGCAGAAAATGTTTGTTTTTTTTTTTGCAGAAAACCTGTACTGTTATAAAGTGTCATGAAAATAAGTACAAAATGTGGTACTTTGTTTTTGAAACAGAAAGAACTGAGGGAAAGAAATTAGTGGAAAAGAGAGGACACGGAAATATAGACAGAAAATTAGGGATCCACCAAATGAAAGGAGATCCTAAGAGAACGGTGCCAAAAGTAAACAGAATCAAAATGAAAGAGTACCCATGTAGTTAAAAAAAAGTAATAATAATAATAATTCACATCTTAATGAATATAGTTTAAATATCAATCATATTTAGCTGTGCTGCACATGCAGCGGATTGGGGCTTGAAGAGTTTCAATAACATACTGACTGACTACGAAACTTTTGTTGATGAAAATGATTTTGTTTTGTTTAAAAAACATCATAATGTCACATTTCTGTTGTCTGCCGTTTCATTTTGGTTTCTCTGTATTTCTGTTTTCTTGCATTAGCTCCTAGATTAATCTGTTTCCTTAGTAATTCATTTGTCTTTATGGTTGTTAATTAGCACCACCTGTTCTGTTTCTTCCTGATTGCCTTCTCCACAGCATTTAAGCCCTCGGTTTCCCTTAGGACTCTGTCTTGTATTGATTTAAACACATTGGTTTGTGGATTTACGTTTGTATTACTCCTGGAATTTGCATTAAATACTCTCTTGAACTTTACTCCTTATTCATGCGCTTTATTGGACAACCAACACGTCACACAAAATAGATTAAAAAAATGTTATTTTTCCTTTGAAATGTTCAAAATTAAATAGAGGTACTTTAATAACTACCACTTCTGTCTTTTAGTGTAATGTAATGTCCTATGGTGTGATGCACATAAAACAACCACAGATTTGTTATTATCTTAAAATATCTTAAAAAAAAAAAATGTTGAGTATTTTAATAGGGTAGATTAAATAGGGGAGACTGTGTTGCAGTAAAAAATAGCAGCAGGTAGCACCAGTAGCGGTATCATAATGGCGCCCACCATAGTCCAAAATATATATAAAACGATGTGGATTTTTACAATAACGTAAATCTTTAATGGGTTTTCTACTACATATTTCAGTAAGAGACATCATTTATGTTAATCCATACATGTCATGATACCCAGGGTTCCCCTTAAGGAAAGAAAACAAAGGCTTGTGTGTAATTATTAGCTTGAGCATTTTTTTTCTGAATGACACTTGCAGTTCAAATGTATCACTCACAGGAAGAAAAGCTGTACAATCTACATGGAAAAAGCATTTTACTACAAAATATTTATTGTTTGTTTTAACTACTAAGGATCAGCACTATTTCTCATGTCATGCTCATAGGATGTCTAACATTTCCAGAGACCATATAAAGACCAGAATATCTCAGAAGAATAAATGCTGCCTGGAAAAGATAACGCCGTTGCTTAAAGAGCGATCCACATCTTTGCATTTTAGTTCGTTCATCCACAGAGGAGTTTCTTTCACAATCAATCACGATTCCAGAGCCTGACATCAGAGTTGAGAAAGAACTGCAGGAGATCTGATAGAGCATGAAAGATCTTCATCACGGACTCGTCTTTTTCTCAGAATCTTCCTTTCGTTGCCTCCAGCTCTCCGGGCACAGAGCCAGCACATGGAAGCCATAAACATGAAAACACCTTGGGCCTCTCCCTCTGCAGTGCTCCTTGAATCAGAGGGCTTGTGCCTCCACGCCCCATCGACGTTACAAACCGCTCCAACTTCATCCAGTGACTCCACCTCATGGCCCTACAGGAGTTACTGTATTTGACTACAATCAGTGACTTACTAGGGTAAGCCCCCTAGAAAGAACTCCAGGCTCGAGAGTAAAGATGATTGGCAGCTTGTCAAATTTGCATGCTCGACTACATAGCGAAAAAAGGGCGCATTCAGGTTCACATACCCTGAAGACTTTAATGTGCATCGCCCACATCATTCGGGAAAACCCGTCCAACCACTTCCATTAACCACAACCCTCATCGCAGTCAATATATAATATGCTCCTTGTGGGATAGCAGTTAAGTGGATGATAAGACTTTGGACAATAAAGCTTCTGTGTAGTGGATCTCCATCCATGTTTTAATGAACCATGTGAACGCAAGACTGTTTTTACACTTGGTTTGATTGATTTGTCCTATCCTGAGTTCACTTCCACCCCCTCCGTTAGTCCCACTAGTCTCGTTTTACGTTGTACTTTTGGGTCCAAACCACGGTATTGCAAAAGATGCGAAGAATTTAGGCTGCTCTCCATGGGCCGTTTATTCACAGGCATTCTGCTGTGAGAAATGCATTACTTTTTAAGTGGACTTCTTAAGTTTGTTGGTGCATTTCCTGTAGCTCAAATGGTAAAGCATGGTGCTAGCAAGAGGGTTTGATTCCCAGGGAATGCATCAGCTGATGTATCTACACCTTTTCTGCAAAGTCGCTTTGCATAAAAGCATTTACCGAATGCATAAACGTAACCAACAGAACGGTAACAAAAAACACATTTGGGCCCGTACCAAATGTTCCAATGTGAAGCCATTAGATAACCAAAAAAGTCAAGTCACACGGGAGTGTCAGTTTGGTTCAAGAATGCTTGCTAAAATAAATAGTGCGTGTTTTACCATCTTGGGTCCATTACCCTGGAGACAGACCTTTGTAATGCCAGGACGGGTAAAGAATTTAGGTTATCAAAGTTCAGTACTATATCATCGGCCTTAATGTGAAAGCAATTCTGGCTGGATGTCTTCAACCCCAGCTGGTGCATTGCACACAGATATGGCTCCAGCAAAATTAAAATACAAGGACACTTGACCTATGCTCTCTCCTAGTACCTCTCCAACCATGAACCAGTCAGAAGGGTCAAGGGGTCTGGGTGGCTATCGGGTCACATTCCAAGTCAACACCACTAAAACACTGGTCTTGTATGGACACCTCCTGACAATGCAATTGACACGTCTTTGAAGTCTATTAGCCCAAAACACTAACAGTTCTTTTACATTGCTAATGGACATGAAAAGCATGTCAGATTCTGCATAAAGAATTTTGCTCTACACCTTCAGGTTATACCAGCTGTTTCTTTAAATGATTAGTTCACTACTAAATTAAAATTTCCTCAGAATGTACTCACCCCCATGTCATGCAAGATGCTCATGTCTTTCTTTCTTCAGTCGAAAAAAAAAAAAAAAAAAAAAAAAAAATATATATATATATATATAATTTTTTTTTTTTTTTTCAGTGTAGCTTCAAAGAGCTCTACACAATCCCAGCCAAGGAATAAGGGTCTTGTCTAGCGAAACAATCAGCCATTTTCTAAAAAATAAAAAACCACAAATACTTGTCTTGCACTAGCTTTGCGATGCACGTCTACGACTTCACGCATTATGCGTGGTTAGTTCTTCATCTGTGTACTTCAGTTCAAAAAGGGAAAGGTAGGGTGAAAAACTCCTCCTCATCTAATTTTTTCCTCCAATTTTCAAATTTTATGACTGTTGTTTTACCTTTTTCGTCATTGTACATTCACATTGTAAACACTGGGTCGGTACTTCCACCTACATTAGGTGTGACCTACGTGATTACGTGATGCGTGAAGTCGAGCTAGTGCAAGAAGAGCTTTTGTGGTTTAAAAGTATATACATTTTTATTTTATTTTAGAAAATGACTGATTGTTTCACTAGATAAGACCCTTATTCCTCGGCTGCGATTGTGTAGAGCCCTTTGAAGCTGCACTGAAACTGCAATTTGGACCTTCAACCTGTTGGTCCCCACTGAAATCCAATACATGGAGAAAAATCCTGGAATGTTTTCCTTAAAAACCTTAATTGCTTTTCGACTGAAAAAAAAGGTATGAACATCTTGGATTACATGGAGGTGAGTAAATTATCAGGAATTTTTTTATTCTGTAGTGAAATAATCTTTTGAGTGCTTGTTCCTGTAAATTTATTACTAATGGACTTCAACTATCAGCATTTTAATAAGCTGCATTTCCATTATAGATTTGTGCAAAACGTTTGCAATATTTTATAAATGTTGATTCAAAAAATAGCGAAAAACTCCAAAAATTTCCATTAACCAATGTGTTTTTTTCTGTTGTAATAAGTAATGGCGACAGATTTTGGTAGGTTTACGTATATCACAGCCAGTGCACTAGCCATTTTTTTCATCAAAGAAGATGTAGGTGTGTATTTTTAGGAGCCGCTTCTAAAACATGCTGCGATGTAGCTGGTATAAACACAAGCATTGAGCAGAGTGTCCATGATCAGCTTCGGTGGTGGTGTTGGAGCTGTAATACACCTCAGACCTGTGCAGTGTAAATAAGGGGTTATCCAAGCATTAATGGCAAGGGAAGACCCTTATAAAAAATGGTCATGTGACTTTTACGTACACCAGGTGACCATTTGGTCATTGTTTCCATTGCAGCTAATATTACTCTTTTGATTTGCCTAAAAAACACCTCATACAAGCATAATTTTGCAATATATAGGAGTTTTTGTGAAATTGATGTGTTTCCATTGGGCCAACCCAGTCTCATAAAAATACAAACCCCTGGGTACTTTTCTGCAAAACTGTTTTTACGTACTTTACTGCACGTTTCACTGCCATTTCAAACAGAAATGTTCACTGAGTGGCACTAAAACACAGGGTCAATACGTAAGCCCTTGCACATTTTTATTACATTTATATAGATATGTATTGCTGTGTTTTTATTACATTGCTTTAGGTACATATTGCAGTAGTTCAGAGTTCAAATATCTGGGACTGTCGCTAAAGGTTAATGCTCTATCATTCTGAAAATATGCCTTATACAAAACCCAACCCTAAACTTATTCAATAGTGTTAACAAATGCAAAACTAATATAAAAACGCATTTGTTGACACAAGTGTGCCATTTGAATCTTCCTTATGTGCAGATTTGAACTGTTTTGTCAAACTGTAGTAACACAGGATTCGTACCGGAGCTCTTCAGCTCTCAAGTACATCTCAGTACTACGTGAGCTACCGAACAAACTTACTGTCTATGAAAAGCCATATATATGAAGCTGAATATGTGATGCTAACATTCAAAACCATCAGTTTTCAAATATCCCAGCATATTTAAAATTGTTTTGAAGTCATAACATCATATTCTTCAAGTAATTGTCCAAAAATTACACTTTATTAATCGAAACTCTGTAAATCATACTTTGTGTGAAAAGGAATCAAAGGTGTCAGAGTTTTACTGCTTCTAGTGTTCTTCTCTTTTGGAAACTGCAGTGATATGTACTTATTTTGCGTCTCACAAAAAAGTGTCCCCAGGTAGGTTTTTGTCATGAGACCAGGTAGCAAGGGGCGTACTTTTGATTTGCAATTTTAATTTGCGCAATTTGAAGGACAATGGAAACGCAGCTTCAGTCTTGGAGAACAGTATCTTTAGTGTCATGTTTTCAATAGCACCACACATATTTCCACCTACACCAAGTCTACACCAGACGTGACCATTGTCATGTCGTGCCACGCCACAATGGCTTGAGGCTGTCTGCACTGTACGTGTCGAATCAAAAGTTACAAACGCATTTGCCCTGTTGTCAGAAGTAGCACAAGTGCATGGAGTACATTATGCTGTAAATAGAAAGCTATTAGTTAACCCTAACCCTGACCCATTGCACCTAGTGTAGACAGTATGACTGATACCAATGCGTACTCGTTGATTTTGTTGCATTGCGTCATGCTGCTTGCAACCAGTCTAAACACGGTGTAAGAATTATATGGTATTAGATTAGCTGGTTTCCCAAGCTGCCGAAGCTGGTATTCAGCTGGTACAACTGGTCTACCAGCCTGACCAACTAAAAAAGTGCACAAAACACCACTAAATTTATCAAACCAGGCCATTCCAACCAGTAGAAACAAGCTTGGTGACCAGCAAGGACAAGCAAATCACTTTTGGGAGGTTTTAACAGCATCATAGTGTTAAATGGTAGCAGCTAGCTAGGGTTATTTTAATTTAATACTGCACTGCAGCAAAATCTATCTCTAAAGAAAATTTCAACTTCTTAAAGACGGATGAGTACTTGAACCTTCTTTTCACTAAAGTCAGAGAGCTAAAGGAAAGACACAGTGGTAAAAATGAGATGAGACCCCACTGTTATGATATATGAGCGGACTGGCCCAGTTCAAAGCTGGGTGTGTTGGCTATCAAATTGCATTATATATGCTTTTAAGTTCAATACCCAGCAGGGACATGAATAAAACAATGGAACCACTGGATGAACTTTAATTTGAAGAGATGTACATTTCTGTGTGGGAATTTCCCACCAAAATTATTAAAGCCAGGTTTTCGTCCGCTGTGAGAAAACTCCTCGTGTCATACTCACTTAGCGCAATCTGCCGACTGCACTTCCTGTGAGCGTAATTCTTCTTTAAATTCAATTCAACTCAGGGCCTCTGAACTGTAGTTGGAGCCCCTGTCGAAGCGGTTCCATCTGCTGGCCTGTATTCTCCTTCGTGGCTTTGTTTGTGGCAGTCGTACTAAAAAAAGAAACAGCATTTCTGTCATTCCTTTATTCTGTCTCTCATTTTCTGCATCTGCAATAGAGCCGCCTCATATTTTCTTATGCAAATACCCAAGGCGTTTTGCATTTCTAGAGCAAAATGGATCGTGACTGAATGACTCAAGAAAAGATTTTGAAACAAGTATTGAGGTAAGTAATTCCAATGATGACTAACAGGACTAGGGAAATGTCAAGATCTGAATGGCTGATACGGGCCAAGCAAATCACGGCGGTGAATCATCTCGTGAACGGGGCCTAAACAAAGCTCCGCTTTCCTGTTACTCTCAGCCCTACGCAACGGATTCTGCAGCCTATAGACGTGACGAGAGAAAGGAGGGGCAGAGAGGGAGGGAAAGGGGAGGCACTAGGACCTGTTGGCTCCTGCAGTGGAGGTCAGGGGAGTAGCTGTGGGACTCCAACTTTCAGAACAATCAATTTCCCTTAAGAGAGAGTGGGAGCAGGGCTGGAGTGGATGGCACAGGACCTGGATACTCGCATTTTGTAGCGCTGAACGGGACCGGGCACTGGGGATAAACCTGTGGAGAGTTGTGAGAGAGCTGGAATACGACCAACTTGGGCTTTTGACACTTCACAAGCTTGAGAGGAGAGCAGCTGTGAGGTAAGCCGCGCTGGGTGCTGATGTTTTGAATTATGAGCTTCGTGGAATGCTCGTGAACACTCCTGCTACCTGTCAACGAGCAAAAGGGAAGCTTTTAATCTGAAATGAGCCCGTATCCAATGACAGGAAGAGTCAAGGTGCTGTTGACAAGACAGGCAATGCATGCATTGAAAAGAAATAACTTGACTGATATACTAGATGGTATCTGGAGGGGAGAGGGCCAGCAGAAGTGGAGCTCACTTCATCGACTTCAAAACCTTTTAACATAAACAACTAGAGAGAAGAAAACCCCAAATTGTATCTGAACGAATTCCAAACCAAATCGTGTGGTTTGGACAAGAATAACATGTGGTATTATAAAAAAAGGCAAGCGTTCTGGGGTGTGAGATGACTTGGAGTTGAAGCATGACGAGATAAACTAGTAAGGTCTGCTAGGTGCTGGGGACCACCAGACTTCGGAGAAGTATGCTTTCCCCTAAAACATCAAACCTCTTCTCCCTCACTCCCCCCTTTTCTTTCTCTTTCCATCTATCCGTCAAACCACTCATGTTACACAACCAGAGGGTCTCGCTATCGTTGCTTCATTCCTCTCCGAGACATGGAACATGTTACAGATTTTTATAATTTTCATCTGGACGGGAGCTGTGGTTAGCATGTCAGCCGGCTTGCTGAAGTCCGAATATGTAAACTGGAGGGAGAAGGCAGAGGGATTTCATGAATATTTGGCACAGTGATGTAATAGATCAGCAAAGTTGGAATATACAAATAAGACGTGCTTTTTTAGCACGTAAGGAACTGAATGCCGTCCAGAACAGGTTGGGCAATTCGCTCAACATCTGTAAAAGATAAAGTCCCTCCACAAAATAATAGAACGCTAGGTGTGATTATGTACCGCATAAATGCATCTCTTGAAATTCCACCAGAGCTGCATACGTACACTTGCCTCGGGTGTCTCGGTCCAAAATGCGGGTTGATGCCCCTCGCTTTGGATAGAGCCCAACGTTTACTTGACACTGAGTGAGTGAAGCTTTTCAAATTCCCAGATGCTCTCTTGTCCTGAGGCAGATGGACAGTGCTATTTTCCTTCCATACAATGATGTCGGCTATTATTATTCATGAGCAGGGTCAGGTTTCCCATTGAGCCTGAATTAAAGGTTTCTCTCGGTAGATCTGTGCTCACGTAGCGTAGCGTGCCGCTGTGGTAATGAGAGGTAATGAGGGCTTCTAATGAGGCAGGTGGGCCACTGCCAGCAACTCCCCTGGGTGTTTAAGTTACCCGGGCCGACGACTCGAGCCTATAGCTTAGTACGGCCAATGGCCGTGTATATATAAAACAACCCATTGACTACAAGGCCCGATAAGACCGCACTGACCATCTGGCCGAACGAAATAGATGAGGTGGATCTAGTTTTACTCATCCAACATTCCATGTTCACACACAAAATACTTCTGCAGACCAATAGCTGTGTGTGTGAAACCCAACACAAACACGCACTCCGGGGCCCTGTTTGACTCTCCCTGGCACCCGGCTGAAATTATCTGGAATATATAGTATCTTCTGATGAATTTCAGAGTTTGGACAGCCCTGGGGCTCTTGTATGCACTGCCAAGACAGTTTTATGAGTATTTGAGCTTGCTTCGGAGCGCTTCTGTTTAGGATAAGCCGTGTTTGTTTGTGCAGAGAAGGCCGACCTTCAACAGAGAGCAAAATTTAATGCCCCCTATGGCCACACAAGAGCCCGAAAATTGTTCCCATGGTAATTCACGCAACATTTGAGCAGGGATGTGAAAGTGATAAATTAATAGAACGACTTTAAAATGAGGTACGATGCTGGAATCTGTCAACGTCAATAAAGAAGTGCTAATAGATAACAAAAACATGCTCGACATGACTGTTGGTATAGGTGAAGTCTAATAGTATTAGTAATTAGTATTGGAGGTTTAAGCATGATTAGATCATTGCAAGCCAGGATTGTTTTATGTTATATTACAGACCGACGCTTTCTCTCAATGCAATAATGTCCAAATGTAAAAAATATTTGTATGAAGAAGAGGATTGTTTACATGCCCAGACAGATGCTTGAATGTATTCATGAATCTTGAAACCATTCGTAAGAAGCCTATAAACTCCCTCCAAAAATCTGTTTCTCATTTAAAAACCCTGATGCGATTTCTGTCAAAATGTTTATAGGATATTATTCCTCGGTTCCAAATACATCATAAAATTCTTTGTCAAGCTATGGATTTCATCCCAAGTGGTTGACAAGTACTTGCACTTTTCTTTTTTTTTTTTTTTTTTTTTACAATCATTACAATTTAAACACGGCGCAGCTTTCTTTCTTGTGACTGATCTCAATTTTTTTTGTTTTCCAACTTACAGTGGGGTTAAAAAAGTTTGAGTGTAGTGAAAAAATACTTGTATATTTCTATATAAAAAATGATGGTAACACTTTAGTTTAGGGACCAATTCTCACTATTAACTAGTTGCATATTAGCATGCATATTACTAGCGTACTGACTGTTTATTAGTACTTACAAAGCACATATTCATGCCCTATTCTGCATGACCATATTTCACCTTACAAACTATTAATAAGCAGCATATTAGGAATTTATTGAGCACAAAAATCTCAGTGAAATGTTGAAATAACATTTTGTGAGAGTTGTTGTCACTACCCATTTTACATATTTCTACACGTCATTGTTATTAATAATATCACATTATTTTGAATGTTAAGAGAAAAGTTGTGGTAAATTGTGTAAATTCTGAATTGTGACTGGTGTGAAATATCCAAATGATTGATTTGATTTAAATAAAATCGCTTTACTGACTGATACATTAAAATGTAAAACAGCAGAAAGTTTGTAAATGCGTAAGACAAAACATAGGAAAATACTAAATGGGCCTTTGCTATAGTGTAAGGTGGCATTTGATTTTATGCATCAGTAATTCAAATAAGCAAAAACATCTGTTTGGCTGTATAAAGATGGCTCACATGCCCTTTTTCACAATTTTACATATTTGATAAGTGACAAAATATGTGCATATTCTGAAATATTCATTTTGCATGTACATATTCTGAAATATTTCCAGTTTGTTTTGCATTACGACATTACTTTGTTTTAAAGTTTAAACTCTGAAACTTTATGTCCATGTTTAAATTCTACTTTAAATCCCAGATTTTTGATGCGGTCTCAGGCGTTCAGGCCTCTGTTTATACTTTACGTTGTTTTATAGTTTGCAAACGTTTTCTTCTTACTGAATGTTCATGGTTAAATCTACGCCTGTCACAGATCTGAATCTTCCCTTTCGTTCAGCTAACAAACAAGCGTGTTTCATCCAATCCATGAGAGTTGAGGTTTTGGATTTACGCACACAAGTGACTAATGGCTCATTTTGGGTCGACAATCGCCACTAAAATAACAATTGGGAGAAGTTTGCTCAACAAATGTAATATGCCCTAATTTCAGCTTGACCGCAGAGCATGATGCCTTCAACCGTACCCCACCCACTGTATTTCTGTTTTCATTTCATAGACAGATGACATGTTTTGCAGTGCTTGTCTCTACATGAGGTTGTCTCCAAAACATACACAGAACAGACACACACAATCAGCGAGCTTTGAACTTGCCGCAACCACTTTCCCCTTTTGGGCCCTGACTTTACGATACTACTTTGTCTTTTGCTACTGCAGGTGGGTAAGTAGACAAGTAATTTCATGTTTAAGATTAACATGATTCAGACAGCTGTGAGAATATTTACTTTTACCGTGTAGCTTAATGTATGGCTCGCTTTCAGTGTGTACATTGGTGGCGGTTGCATAACACGTCCATGGACGTTGTTTTTATCAACATGAAGATTTTATGTTTACCCAGTGTGTGAATGTACATAGAAATCGATTTCTTTTTGACCATTTTTAATCGCTTTCACCAAATCATTACTCATTTTTAAAAACAATATGATCAATATGAGGTCACAAAAACGCACTGCATCATGATAATTATTAAAGACTCCACAGACAATGTCAACCACCCACATTTAAAGCTTTCCTGTGCTTAACTCGAATTCAGATCAGTTCAGTATGCAAAAAATACGTATCTGCCATCGAGCGGAACATGATGACTACTTCCTATACAAATGCTCCCATCATGCTTTCTGTGAAACTGGATCTTGCGGATGATTCAATGCATTCAAATTAATGCAAAAGCGTACATAAGAATGGTTTTCGAAATCTGTGTTATTTCCCTCACAAATAGCCATAAAATGGAAAATTGCAGACAGATGTCATTATGAAATTTTGACAATTGGAAATTTCTTCAGTTTCTAAAACTTAAATCACAGAGATTGGATTTAATTAAAACTAACAGATTTCAGCTTTTCTTTTTGTTACATTTAAGGTCACTTTTTTACAATTCCATAATCATTTATATGTCTTTACTTTCAAATTATTATTATTATTATTATTATTATTATTATTATACTATTGTCCCAGAGCTAGACACTGCAGGTGAATAGGGTAAAAAAAATAAATAAATGAATAAATTATTATTATCGCCTTACTTGGCCAGTTGACTGATTACATTGATAATTGAAAACATTTTTTCATAGGTTTAAATATGCAAATGATGCATTATTTAATGAAATATGCAGTAATTTGCATACATTTCTAGTACAAAAATCTAAACACTGGATGAAGTCGGTTTCAAAATTATTGTTTTTTTTTTGTTGTTTGTTTTTGACATATTACAGTCAAAGGTTTTTACAGAGGGAATTATGGGTATCTCATTTTTGTCACTCCATAATTCAGAAAATACTTAACAGAAAGTAATACTTAACAGCAAATATATTTTCACAATTTTTAGGGGGGAATAAACTGTTGTATATAATCAAGTAAATTATATAAGAACAAATCCCTCTATAAAAACCTTCAGAATATAGACAGGAATAAAAATGTAAAGTTTGGTGTGTGTAAGTGTTACTGAAGTGAAGATTTATGGCTCAGTGTAGAGAAAAAACTCATTTTGAGAAAACGGTCTTTAAAAATATGTAATGTAATTGAAATCTATTGTCACAAATAGAAGTGCTTTAAAAGAAACGCTTAACAGTGTCTTTTGGATGTTTTCTTTCCAGTAGTCTGAAAAAACACTTTATGAAAAACCAAAAAAAGCCCAAAATCTCTAACTTGACAGGTGCATGAAAAAAAAACAGTTCCCCTTAATTGTAAAATATGAAGTTTTCTAATGAAAATATTAAGTATTAAAACATTTTAGTGTTTGTGTGAAAATGATTTCTATTAATTTCTAAAAATTTACGACTGACTCACAATTGCAGTAGCATGAGAGAAAGAAAACTTTAAATAATATTTTAAGGAGCATCATTTCCAAAAAAAAAAAAACAAAAAAAAAAAAACTGTAGTTTTGTGTAACTGTGCAAAAATACTAGTTAACTGTGTGTGTTTAGGAGACATAAAATGCCACATGATATATGAATTTAGATTTAGCAAATTAAAGAAGTTGGTCTTTTATAAAATAAAAACTGAAATGCTTTAAAATGTAATTTCCACATCAGATGACAAATTTCATGACTTTTAGAAATAATATTGAAAATGATCTCCTATAATGTTTAAAAATTACTATATTTCTTGCTTAAAAGAACACAAAATAGGCTGGAAATTAGCATTTATTAAATCTGTTCACTAAATAAACATTTATTAATATGTGGAATAAATAATTGCTGATGCTTCTAGTAATAATGTGTCTGATTTTTAATTCACAACCTATTTTGTGATCATTTTAATCCAGCCATATAGTAATTTTTAAACAATAGCTGAGTAAATAAAACTACCCAGAAGGCTAAAAATTTGATCCAACCACTAGGTCACAACAACACAGGCTTTGTCTACATTTCACCCAGCACTGTGTTGTATTTATCCCAGAGTTTATGTATTTACTGTTAGACATTAAATAAATTCAAGATTTTCTAAATGTTCAAAGGGTCATATATCAATGCATATAGCTCAAAAAACATCTAACTGTACTCTGCAAACTGCATTCACGTCGCGTTGTTGCGAGTGAGTTTTCTCTGTTAAGATTTGTGAGTGCTTTCGTCAGCGTGTGCGCTCAGCTGGTAGATTTCCTCCATAGCATCTGTCATTGTGCTTATATAGGACCGTATGTGTGACTTCTTGGTAGCTTTTCACAAAATGAATTCCACACTGAATTTACAGCCTTGAGATCTATGGGATCTACTACAACCTCTCACATTTCCGCTGTGTGTGGCCTCAAAAGAATTATCACGCACCTTTTCAGAGCATGTCTGGCCAGCCGTGTCTGTGTGAACTTCTAGCCTGAGTCATTCTGTTGGCACTTGCAGCTGCTCCACATGAACGCTCGTACGGCCACAAACGCTTGTTAGCAACAACCTGTAGACGCTGATGTGAAGCCTTCTTACCTGTTTCACCTCCACCTAATTGGAAGAGATGTTTGATGTTAAATCCTGCGAACAGATGATGTAATGATGAGCTTTGGTTTTGTTAAGACCTGAATGAACAATGTTAGTCACACTAACCAACGGCTCACTAACTAGTTTTCACTAGCTGGAACATCTCCTCATTCCAAAAAGCCTCTTTTTTTTTTTTTGTTCTCCTCTGAGATCATTCTTACAGTGGTTTTATTAATGCATTATCTAATGTGAGATCATGTTTAGTCTCACAGAACAGGTCTCTGACTCATAATATATACAGTAATGCAGATCTATAGCTTAACTTTGCTTGCTCTGTTTAATTTTGACTTTCAAAAGCACCAAAGATCCTAGATTACAGATTGAACATCAAATCTTGTTTGCTTATTTGATGCTGCTGTGGATTTGACTCAATCTGGGATTTTTTTCTCACCTTTGGAAGCTCATGCCAGAGTTGTTGTCATTCACTGTACTAAAATAATTTTCCAAAGTTGTCAAAACCGATTATTGGCATGTGTTTTAGAAGAAAATACTATTTCAGTCTTTCTAATCAAGATTTCTTGCTTTCAGTGTGTTAGTAGTCATTTTTTTTAATTATTAGTGACATTTGCTAGCAATTTCTGAGTGAAAACTGTTTACTAAAATAAATTCTGCACCATTTTTTCACTATATATAAGTAATTTTCCTATCGTATGTGAACCTGGACCACAAAACCAGTCATAAGGGTCAATTAAAAAAATAAATAAATAAATAAATAAATAATTAAAAAAAATAACATTTCCATTGATATATGGTTTGTTAGGATAAGACAATATTTGTCTGAGATACAAATATTTGGAAAACCGGAATCTGAGGGTGCAAAAAAATCCAAATATTGAGAAAAGCCTTTAAAGTTGTCCAAATAAAGTTCTTAGCAATGCATATTACTAATCAAAAATTAAGTTTTGATATATTTACAGTAGGAAATTTACAAAATATGTTCTTGGAACATGATCTTTATTTAATATCCTAATGATTTTTGGCATAAAATAAAAATCATTTTGGCCCAAACAATTGGCTATTGCTACAAATAAACCTATGCTACTTACGACGGTTTTGTGGTCCAGGGTTACATCTGAGCAATTCAAGTTTAAAGCAGCTCTTCATATTTTTGTCTGTCTGCACAGAAAACAATGCACTTAATCGAATCAAAAACATATGGGCATTTCTAAACATCTAATCTAATTTCTAGTCTAAATATTTCTTAACCAAAAACACTGGGAAACTAATCAATTACATAAAGCATTTAAACAAACCGATTCACTAACTCATGAATCAAGTTTACCAAAGCTGCATACGAGAAGTGGAGAAGACAGTTTTGGATGTTTTATTATAGACTCTATTTACTCAAAGTTGCATATGCAATACAACAAAACAAAACAAAACAAAAAAACAATGTAGCATTTTGCAACAATACACTGTGGGAAAAAGTGCACACAAAAAAACGCTGAGTTAAAAACAACCCAACTTGGTTATTTTGCAACCCAACGCTGGGTAAATATTGGACAAAACACATGCTGAGTTATTTTGACCCAGCTGGTTGGGTTAAATGTTTTTACCAAACATTTATTTAAGTCAACTATTGTTTATTATATTGCTGGCTTAAAATGGACTGGAACTTATAAAAAGCACACAGAATTACTAGAGGCAACAGGAATAATCAAAAGATGAACATTTATTATTAAGCAAGAACACATGGACAAAATAAAAGACAAACTGAATTTATTTGGGTGAATACAGCATAGTTTACAATATTACATTTAAACTCATTTAACAAGCATTTTAGACATCAAAAACGGAACATTTAAAAGTAGCATTTTAATATTAGTGTATTCAACCGTTCTCTGTAATCAGCCGCACGTTTCACGCTAAAAGATGCTGTGACTGACTCCAAAACCTGCCCATAAACAAACAGTACACTCTAAAAAAAAATGCTTTTTTTTTAAGCCCAAATGCTGGGTTCAGCCCATTGGATCATTTTATTGGGTTATTTTTAATATTTTTACTCAGGTGCTGGGTTATTTAATGCTGGGTTATTTTTTTCTACCCAACTGCTGGGTTGAGCCTGTCTCTGACGAAACAACCCAGCTGTTGAGTTACAGTCAAGTCGCAGGCTTTTCTGACGAAACAACCCAGCTGTTGAGTTACAGTCAAGTCGCAGGCTTTTCGAGTCCGCTACAGGAGAGAGCGGTTCTCAGTGCCACCGATTTGGTATATTCTTCAGCAAAATAAAGGTTTGTACACATTTTATTTCATTTATAAAGCCTTTACTGTGCTGTAAATTGTATCATTTTATGCAACGCAACATAAGGACGAGATGTCAGTCAGCTGCATCAGCAGCGGTCGTTTCGCATGATGGAAACGCCTTTTGCGTTGCATAAAATAAATTGATTTTATTCGTTAGTTTGATATTAAAAATATGTTCTCTAATGTCAGTACTGTTCGTTTATGGGCAGGTTTTGGAGTCAGTCATGGCATCTTTCGGCTACGAGTGAAACGTGAGGCGGCGGTCTGAAGTTCACAGTTAACCTGGAGAACAGAAGCTCTTCACCGGCTTAGATTTCGGTGATACACCGGCATGATAATTAGTGCTATTTCGTTAAAAAGCAATTACAGAGAATGGTTGAATACACTAACATTAAAATGTTACATTTTAATGTCTTAAACAAGCCTTTTTAAACAAGTTTAAATGTATGTAATATTGTAAACTAAGTTGTATTCATCCACATAAATTCAATTTGTCTTGTATTTTGTCCATGTGTTCTTGTTTAATAATAAATGTTCATCTTTTGATTATTGCTGTTGCCTCTAGTAATTCTTTGTGTGTTTTTATAAGTTCTAGTCCATTTTAATCCAGCAATATAATAATTTTTAAACAATAGTTCACTTAAATAAAATAACCCAGCATGTTCGTAATAACATTTAACCCAACCAGCTGGGTCAAAGTAACCCAACATGTGTTTTATCCAATATTTACCCAGTGCTGGGTTGCCAAATAATCCAATTTGGGTTGTTTTTAACCCAGAATTATTTAGAGTGCATTATCATAAGTGTCGCATTTGCCTGCGCCCTTCAGCAAGCAGGAAATATACAGAAATTAAATAAAGTTATCAAACACTTAATACTAAAATAATATAGAATAATCCTTAAAGCTACAAAAGTTATGGATTTCCTATTTTTTTCTTTTTGTTCTTTGATTAATAGACATCATAGCAGCTGGGTAATTAGGTTATTTGACTGCTATTACTTTAAGAGCTGCCACTGACATGCTTGGAGTGTGTGTGTATAAAGATAAGAATTAACCAGGAAGGAATTAGCACATCTGTCGCACATCTTTATCTCATATTTTTTGAGGTACGTATGAACAGCTGGACCCAGACCTTGTGAACAAGAAGTGCTCTTCATTGCGATACTTCAGTTCCCAAAAGTGCATTAAAAAGATGTATTTGCAGATAATTCAATATTATTGAAATTTAAGGCCTGTACTTAAAGTTTAACAGTTTCTTAACACACTTAGGTTTTTAAAAGTGCACTCAGTAATAATGTTAAAATGAAACTTTTAATTTAAGTACATTTGAAATCACTGTTTTGGTAATTTTTTTGTCATGCCTTACATTACTTTTATTTTGACATGTTGACTAATATACTAAAGCACAAGTAAAGTACTGTTATATTTAAAGATAATACATTTTAAATGTACTAAACGGCAAGTTTATTATTAAAAAATGTGTAATTACAAATATATTTAATGACATGACATACACGTTTTAATAGAAATGACATTAAAGTATATTTTAGTTGATCATAAATGCTTGTCAGTACATTCAGCAGTACATTTTAACCATATTTAAACAAACCAAATACAATTACATATAACAATGTGCTTAAGTAAACTAAAAACATTTTTTTTTTTATAAAACTAAACTATAAAATTTTAATTTAACTGCAAATAACATACATTTAAGTGTGTGAAATTTTTTTTTTTTTTTTTTTCATTTTTTTAAATGCCAGACTGTACTTCTTTTTCACAAGGGAGATCATCATCCAGGGCCATATTTTTGTTCAAAAGCATCCCATCTGTCTATCTGTTGACATACAGAGGATGTGCAGCATTTTCACTATGAGTACCAAAGAGTTGCAAAAGTGCAAAACAAACTTGGTGTAGTAGTATGATACCATTAACTTTTGAGTAACTTAGAAGATTGTTTAAAACTCATTTGTTTACTAAATCAAGGAGTCTTTCTGTCAGCCGTCTGGCCGAGGGGCTGTGCATGAAGCCATATATATTTCTTGGCTGTCAGCTATGGTAAATTATGTTAAGATGAGTGCAGACAGCCGAAGGTCAAGTTTAAAGCAACTGTTTTGAACAGGAACGGCCACAATGAAAGATGTTAAACCCATTGAGACTAAGTCAAGAGGAACGAGCACAGCTCTCCTCCCAACAGCGTAACGACAAGAATTCGTGCTTGGCAAGCCCGACTCTAATTCCAGAGTGAACAATCAAATTCTCACTAACTGAGGGGAAATATAGCATAGCATTAACTAAAACATAGCCATGTGTCATGCAGAAATTGTTGAATGTCAAGGCTGTAAAACTGTGTTATGGAAAAGATGTTAGTTGGACGTTCAAGGTTTTCCCACCAACAATCATTGAGGAACTGAAAAAAACATTGGAACAATTATGAACAGTGGGGGGAAAAAAAAAGTGATTCCTGGTCAGCTTTATATCTCTCGAGGCCTGACTGGCAAGTCAGACAGTTTGGGAGAGTCATTAGGAGAACTTTAAACACCGTCACACTTCTGAAATTCGCAAGCCATTGGGATGTTATGGGCCGCATGGGATACGAGAGATAAACAATTGTGTTCCCAAAGAACATGAGCCAGAAATCTCTAGCAGTGGTAGGCTGAATAATCAGGAAACTTGGAGGACTGGCAGCTCAACTCACAGTTGCATCACATTTGCACATGGTTTTGCACCTGCAACTCATTCACTAACCACCTGAAATCCAGTTCAACCAGGCACTAAAAGCCATGACACAGTGCTGCGTCATTATCAATGCCAATTGCTAGTCTGCCGCATCCTAGGCAGTGCAAATATATGACGTTATCAACAGGTGTAATTCATTTTGACCGAATTCCTCCAGCATTAGGCCCTAATGTAAGTCCATTAATACCAAACTTTTGGTGTTTTGTGAGCTGAGTGTTCACTAAAGCAACTACTACTCGCGCTTGAAACTAAATATCATGGCTCACTTGAGATTGAAGCGCAGGTCGTATTGAATGTCTCGTACCACGTGAAAAGATAATTTAACAGTTAGCAATCAGCCACCATTTGAATACTCTTTTAAACCGTGCTGTATTAGCTCATCTTCTTTGCATAATTGCACTCGATGTGATATTCATTGAGTTGTCAATGAAAAAAGATTCCTACTTCCTCATGCCACCGTACAATCTCAACCTCACTCAGACTTCAATTAGCAACGTAACAGCCTCTTAACGAGACATGCCAGAATCTCCTGAAACAAATTGATAAAACATTCGCCTTGGGCTTCAAATGTCTGTCATTATGAGTTTAATTCAGCCGCTACTGTTCACCCTTTGCTAATTACAGCTTCCTCTTAGAGCTTTGGTGAATAGGGATAGTCAGGTTTGTTAATTTAGAGGATTTGCTGCTCTACAAGGCAGTCGAATTTTCTTTCCTTAAAAGGAAAAGATCTTTTAATACGCTCTAGCTAACAATGCTAAATGTTTAGCTTAAGCACCACTGACTTCATTTCCTCTTGAAATTAGATCTGTGGTAGACAGTGTGGGAAAAGGTTTATATCGAAAACCATGTAATTGAATTTGCCTGATAGGAGCAGTTTGCTTACAATTTGGCAAATGTTTAAAGAAGTTTTTTTTTATACATTAGACAACAATGTTAAAGAATAATTCACTACATTTCCACTTAATTGTTCTTCAGAGCACTGGAATAGCCACAATAAAAGTATGCTGTATTTAGTATGAACCAAAAAAAAAAAAAAAAATGGAACGCTCCTTATTTGCTATTGGCTGATAAGCACACAGTCCCGCCCCAGACTCATATCATTGGTTAAGCCGTTGCTGTGTTAAGATTGGGTGTGTTTCCCGTACAACAACATAAAATCGCGCAGCTCACAGCTCAACACGTCACTGGAGAAATTTACTAGCTAGTCACAACTGTTTTCTGAAATCGTAGTAACATATCTGTTATAAATTAAACATTATTAAAAAAAAAAATAAATAAATAAATAAAAATTTCAGTCTTTCTATATCAAAATTTCTTACCACAATTATTTGTGAAATTTATTAGCAATTTCTGAGTGAAAATGGTTTCTACTAGGGCTGCCCTTGACTAAAGAATTTTCTGGTCGACTAGTAGTCGTTCATTTTAAGCATTAGTCGACTAATCACACGTTCATTAATAAACCATGTAAATCATAATAATGAGCCTTTAATTGCCTAAATAGCCTAGTAAGCGCTCAAGCGCATGCAGGAAGTAATGATTATGAATTTGTCAGGGAAAGACAGTAAGGAGGCTGTATTAACTTAATAATAATTTTTTGATAAACTAGTGCTTTTTTTGTTTTCAGCTTAAAAGATGAAGTCGGCTACACTAACTTATCATCTTCACAGTAGTGATGTGCCTGTATGCACGTTTCATAGGGATTACATAATCTGATAATATTTATTTTCCATTTGAATTGGTTCATTTGAAAGTAGAGAGATATATTTTAATGTCTGTAAGACAAGTATAGTTTCATGCTCAAGTTCAGAGACTGAGGCGGCAGAAAACGCATCCTGTTTGCTTTCATTATTTTACAAAAGTGCAATGTTTTGTTGTTATTGTGAGTGCACACAAATAAATGTAGAGTCTTTACAGATTCAAATTATGTATTACTCTTATATGTATGACCAAAAATGATGGAGTATTTTAAGAGCAAGTGACCGCATCGGCACCTCCATCTGTCATGCAGTAAGCGCGCTACTATTCAGCTTCCACACTCTGCACAGACACTTGAATGGCGCACAGTTTTTTAGGTTAACATTAGATTGAGCGGCCATGCAAAGTTGCCGCTACTAACATGTTTCAGATTATTCAGATGATAAGCCGACTATTAGGGGGCAGCCCTAGTTTCTACACCAAATTTTTTCCAGTGTTGAACTTATCATACTTAATGTCAGATTATTATAGTTTATTTATGCAAAACAAATATTTTTCAATGTTACGTTTTTACATCACGTTTATACATTTCACTCCCATACATATGCAGTTTATTCAGGATGTTTACATCGAACAAATTAAAACATTTTTTTTTAAGTTTCGCATACAGACGACAACACTGTTAAAATTATCCCCATTCACACGGATCTGCGAAAACGACTGAAGACGCTGTATGATCCATGCCAGGGCAGTAGTTGGCGATGTCGCTTTGTAAAGAAACACCATGCGCACTCTACTGCACACACCTAACACGCAAAACAAATTCACATTTTTGTACATGATAACCGTTTCAAAAATTTTCAAAAACCCATTTTCAAAAGTTTTCAGGCCCCCAAAACACACTAGCGCTGAGTAATGTTGTCAAAAGTACCGACCGTGATACCATTGTGAAGTGATGATTATTGTGGCCAATCACGACGTCGTTTATGTGGAGGGTGTGAACACAGTAGCCAAATCAACAATGTTTAAGAATCCGCCTAACAGTGCTCAGATCTTAGCGGGAAATGGATGTCTTTAAAATTTCAGTACGGACTGGTTTTGTGGTCGGTACTTTAGACAACACTAGTGCTGAGGAAATCCGACTGTGGCGTCTCCTCACATCGCCTGCATCGGAACAAAAAAAAGTTGCACTTAAACTTTTACTGATGGATTTGTATAGTTTTTTTTTTTTTTTTTAAATAATTTCTGTTGCAAATGGCACTGGCTTTATCAGGTGATTAATCGAAGGTGACTGTCATGCGCATTTCTTCATTGAAACTGGTTGTGTAATCAGTAGCAAATCTCCAGCAGGTGCTTTCAGATGGAGCAGCATTTACTACACAGAACCAAAGTTCACTGAAAGCTACACTATATAGCATTCATTATCACAGATAATTTAATCGTGCGATTATAAAATTGAATGAAATCGTTCACAATAATGACAGCTGTTTGGTAACTTCTCAGTGAACTATGGCTCTGTGTGGAAATGCTGCTACATCTGAAAGCATGTGAAAATACCACATTTAATAACGTTTTTACTTCAAACTCACTTTATAATGTCAGTCGAGTGTTTAAAAATAAATCCTTCTGTAGTGGTGTGGCTTTTTACACAGAATAAGGTACGCAGAGTATTCTAAGCAGTGATAAAGGCATTTCATTATTATATACTGTATTAAAAGAAATTATACTAAATATATTTATACTAAAGTATAAGAAGGAAAACTCAGATACACCATACATTGTTGCAGTCGTGTGTTTATTAGTCATGTTGAATCAATGAAAGCAGTTTAATTTTCTGTTAATTCAGCTGCAGTGATCATTATTTCTTGGGTGTCTTCTTCGGGCATATTTGGAGTTTCCACACGAGAGCTCCCTCTGGCCTTCGGATGGAGATTTACTGCTGATCACAGAACTGTGCTTCACTGAAAGATACGTATGATAATTGCAGCTTTTGATTAATCGCAATTGCGATTTCATTTCGATTTATCATGCAGCTCTAGATAGAATGACAACAAGTGTCCCTGCATACCCTCTTTATTCCATCATTGGTTTGCTTTTGTCAATTCCTTTTTTTTTTTTTATCTCGTGCACTCATTCACTAAGCTGAATAGTCAATTAGAGTTCTTTTTCTCACCAATAAACCCGCCGCCAAAAATGAAAGTCGACCAACACTCAAAAACCAGCCAACATTGGCGGGACAGCCAACTGTCTTGGTTTGTCCCGAGATTAAATGAATGTCCAAAACATAAAATGTTTTTGTTTTTATTTAAGAATGATGCTGTGTAAACGCCCCCCTCAGTCCAACGACTAATTCATTTTTGTTCCAGGTTGTTTTATTTGATTTGATTCATTGTTCCTTTCTTATTTCATACTTCAAAAATGTATGCACATGCACACTTTAATAAAACAATGCCAATTTTCAACGCTAAAATGTATAGGTTGAAATGCATTTCTATCATGACAGCTCTTGGAGGGTTTAACATGGTAATGTACATGACAATGTTAAAGTATTTGGTCTTGGTTGGAACAAACACTGCACATATAACATATATGAAACAACCCCCATATATAGCATACATGATCACCTCATAGCAGATCTACACAGGTGGAGCTGGGGAAGGTGGAGGGTTTCTGAAGCGTGCTGCAACTGCTACAGCAAACACTAGCCAAGTATTTGAACGTATAGAACGGATACAAAAAGAACCAATCAGCTGTGCCATGTGATGATGTCATTATGTCAGATTGAGTCAGACTGCGCCATCTAGAGATTCATAACAGAACTTTGGATATACTTGATGTAATGAAAGATATAGAGTGATTTCCTTTTTTTTACACTGTGCATATATAATTACAATCTAAATATATTAACACAGTGAACTGAAAGAAAGAAAGAAAGAAAGAAAGAAAGAAAGAAAGAAAGAAAGAAAGGAAGAAAGAAAGGAAGAAAGAAAGAAATATATGGAACGTACTGCATGTTAGCGTGCTTATTGCGCCAAAGCGCATGATCTATATAAGTCCACATGTCCACAAAAATCTATGCCTCTAACCACAGGTTGAGAGCTTCAGTTCCAACCACTTACGTTTGCAAATGTTCATTTTCAGGAAATGCAGAATCGTTTAACTATGTCAGCAACAACGGAACTTGCAGCCATGGTGGCTAATGATACTTTTGGGAAACGAACCCCAGGTCGGGATACTCAAACAAACAGACCACAGTGTTTACACTTTTTAGGTAGTCAGCTTACTGATGGCTTATTTAAAGATGTCTCTGCATATTAAACTTAGGATATTAGAAGATACTTTAGCACTGAACAAACTCACACACATCACTTTTGAGCAACGCTTCAACCCTCAGTAAGCAGTGAGGAAAATTGGCTTCCTCAAGGATTAATTTGCACATTAGATACTTCAGTGCTATTTTATTAATTAGTTGCATACGTACTTACGCTGGTCTTTAGGACTAAATGATTCTCCCTAGCAACCACAAGTATTCAGTAACACGTAGCTCGCAAAAATCTGAAATTCTTCTAATTTCTCAAAAAGCAACGGGTCGATTTGGCTGCAGTGCAATGTGAAAACAAATGAACTAATGTTCCCATAATTTAGTGTTGGCACCAAACACAAGGCTCAAAGCCATATCAAATCAACTGCTCAGAGTGGGATTTGCAACAGTGCTGATGTTTTAGATTTAATCAAGAAACGGTTATATAATTCTAAAAGCGGTGCTGAATTCTGACTAAGACTGAGGAGACACAAATGCTGTACAATGCTCACTTACAGCCCTTGTCCGCTCGTCTCCATCTGTTTAAATTGTTTGGAGGAAAGGCTCTAAATGATCTTAGCTGTCAGCCTATCCAGGAAGTCTTCAGGTTTGTTTGGGAAACATTTGGCTGTCCTGTGAGCTATTGGAGAGCTCACCTCAAGTGATTTCTCATGCCTGAGAGCTTTGACAAAGACAACAGCCTGTACAGCTATCACATCATGTGACCGAGCCAAAGAATGTGGCAAATACAAAAACAGCCAACATCACTTTTAAAATTAGCTTCAATTAACTCAATTCGCTTTGATTTCATGCGATCTCCCAAACAGTAAAAAAACGTTTTTGTCAGTTAATGCAACTTGATATTTGCAGGTCATCAAAAATGAGAATTTTTGAAAGAGTACAAAGCCTGATTTTTACAATGCTCTCACATACTAAACAAATTTCACGCTACTTCCTGTTCACTGTTGTACTGTCTACAAAACAGCAGCTGTGTTTAAAATACAATTTCACAGCTGTCCCAATGGCGGCTTTGTCTCCCACCAAATTTACGACGTACAGACATCCATGTGTGTGTACTGTATGTATCTGTGGCCATATGTGTTTGTGCAACTTATCATTAACATAATAATGTTGGTATTCCATCTGGAGGCTCTAATGTTATTCTTCAACTCTTCAACAGAAACAAATACAATCGCTCCTCAAATTCAGTGCAGCTTTCGGACACATCTCTCATGAGCTCTGTGCGCGGAAGTCTCATTTTCATGCGTATTCCCCGAAGAAAACCGTGAAAGATTTACTTTATGCAATGTGTGATGGATGCCTCAGATCATGGTGCAGACACAGGTCAGGCCAACGCTTTACTGTGGTATTTACGTGTTTCCACAGATGCGCTCTTTTCCAAGTTTAATGTAGACAAAGTGAATTTGTGTTGTCCTAATACTGAGTAGATAGATAGATAGATAGATAGATTTTAAGCGTTAAGCTTGCCAGACAAAATAAAAAATAACTGTGGAATTGTGGAAAAAAATAACATTATAGAATGTTTAGAATGTTTTAGAACTAATTCGTTGAAGTAAAGACTGTTGTGACAGTGCATCAGGTTTATACAGTTATAAAGTTTGTGTTGTGCTGCCACTCTGTTTGCTCATCATTTATTATTGTCATTAAGTACATCTCAATGTACAGCAAGCATGTTTTGATATGTGACATATTGATTTAGGAAGGAGGCTCTGCAGTGGGGATTAAGGCATAATGTCCCATTAATTCTTTCTTTCATTACTTTCCTGTTTTCCCACATTTGACTGTCCTATTTAAAGGAGAAGTTCACTTCCAGAACAAAAATTTACAGATAATTTACTCACCTCCTTGTCATCCAAGATGTTCATTTCTTTCTTTTTTCAGTCGATAAGAAATTATGTTTCTTGAGGAAAACATTTTAGGAATTATCTCCACATAGTGGACTTCAATGGAGCCCCTAAGTTTGAACTTCCAAAATGCAGTTTAAATGCAGCTTGCAAACGATCCCAGCTGAGGAAGAAGGATCTTATCTAGTGAAACGATTGGTCATTTTCAAAACAAATTGACAATTTATGTACTTTTTAACCTCAAACATCTTGGATGACAAAGGGGTGAGTAAATCTAAAATAAACCAAAAATAAAATCAAGAAAAGGAAACCAACAATTACAGTTAATGATTAGGGGATGAATACTGTGTTAGTTCTCGTCTGAACATTACACAAGAACAAAATGTGTGATATTGAAGACAAAAGTTGTAAAAAGCACAAAGGTGACAATTAGAAAAGCTGTGCTTAGTTAAAAGATTAGTTCACTTCCAGAACAAGCATTTACAGATATTGTACTCACCCCCTTGTCATCCAAGATGTTCATGTCTTTCTTTATTCGGTCTTAAAGAAATTATGTTTTTTGAGGAAAACATTTCAGGACTTCTCTCCATGTAATGGACTGATATGATGCCCCCAAATTTGAACTTCCAAAATTCAGTTTAAATGCAGCTTCAAAGTCTTATATAGCGAAACGATCTGTTATTATTTATTTATTTTTTTAAATTACAATTTATACACTTTTTAACCTCAAACGCTCATCTTACCTTTTTTTTCAGTAATGACAGTTGGGGTACATCTAAAAACTCCTGTCTCATTTTCTCAAAATCGTTCTTTTTTTCGACATACCTTACACTCTTAAAAATAAAGGTGTTTTAAAAGGTTCTTCACAGCGATGCCATAGAAGAACAATTTTTGGTTCCACAAAGAACCATTCAGTCAAAGGTTCTTTAAAGAACCATCTCTTTCTTACCTTTTTATAATCTAAAGAACCTTCTTTTGCCACGAAGAACCTTTTCTGAAACAGAAAGGTTCTTCAGATGTTAAAGGTTCTTTATGGAACCATTTAAACAAAAAAGGTTCTTCTATGGCATCGTGAAGCACCTTTAGTTTTAGGAGTGTAACTGTCATGACCAGAAAAAAACGGAGTTCACGCAGAGTTAGACAAGACCAGCATCTAAGGTGAAAAAAAAAGTAAATAAATTTTATTTTTTTATTATTATTATTATTTTTATTTTTTATTTTTTGTTAGAAAATGACCAATCGTTTCACTGGATAAGACCCTTCTTTCTCAGCTGGAATCGTTTTAGAGCCATTTGAAGCTGCATTTAAACAACATTTTGGAAGTTCAAATTTGAGGGCACCATAGGCACCATGGAGAGAAATCCTGAAGTGTTTTCCTCAAAAAACAATTTCTTTATGACTGAAGAAAGAAAGACATGAACATCTTGGATGACAAGGGGTGAGCACATTATCTGTAAATTTATCTGGAAGTGAGCTAATTTTTTAAGAGTTTCATCATGAACTTTTCATTGTCTGTCTACATGTGCATATGTATCTCTTCACCATTCACAATTTACAATTTCATTACACAATTATTGCTTTTAGGTGAAGGACTAATTAATTTTTTACAGGGAACAACAAAATTCCTTTTAGTATTTACTCATCCTAATGTCATTTCCAACTTGTTGGAAAACAATTTCACTAAACATTTAATTGTGGTTTTTGGACATTATTGTCTTTGTTTTCTATCTTTTCATATAGAAAACAA
This sequence comes from Cirrhinus mrigala, assembly GCA_036247105.1. Classification (NCBI taxonomy): domain Eukaryota; kingdom Metazoa; phylum Chordata; class Actinopteri; order Cypriniformes; family Cyprinidae; genus Cirrhinus; species Cirrhinus mrigala. The sequence continues at coordinate 26,961,937 of CM070029.1, forward strand.
TATAAAGAAAGTAACAACATGTGAATGTGTGTAAATATTGACAGAACTGATCATTGGGTGAACTGTCCCTTTAAAAGCGATTCTGGTGTGTATCAGTCTCTGTTCTAGGAGGAAACTGTGTTGAGCTCAAAACAGCTGTGAAATGCTGTTACAATGATTACAACAGATAGAGAGGATTATATATCAAAACCGCAATCAGATCAGTTTGCATTCATATAAGATTACCATAGTTTAGTAGTATTACAGCATAGGATGCATTTATTCTTTGTGGGAAACGGCATATGCTTTGCAAAATGCGTACTGCTGTTGCTATCCGGTTTAAACATGCTTACATTATATACTCTAGATCACATGCATTTGCAGCATTTAGTTGGGAGAGAGGGAATGGAGCTCTGAAATGTTATTTGGTATTTGAATGACTCTGTGAAGTCTGTCGGACAAATGCTCAGCCATTTCTCATGCTCTCTATCTCATTCTCCCATTTCACTTTATCTTCCTTTCTCTCCTTTTGTCATTTGTTGATAAAAAGAGGCCATCTGTCTTTAGCACTGCTTCATTACCTGTGATGTGCTGTCAGCACCTTGGAAGAGCTGTGCGCTTTCACAAAATACAATGTTGACACTCACAACCAAATCTTTTAACAGGTCGCTAAACCTACTGACATGCATTCATTAAGGGAAAAAAAAGTGTCTGTTCTTAATGTTTTGTTACATAATTTATTTCAAAGTACACAAGTGCAAATAGTGCAGAATGTTTTTGTCATTTAATTTATTATTATTATTTTACTTTTATAGTTTTCCGTGTGCGTGTGTGTGTGTGTGTGTGTATTTTTACAAAGTTTATATATCCAAGGAAAAAAGTCAGATGAATAGTTATAAACTCAAAAAAGTTAAATTTACAGTTACCTTTTTTAATTTTTGGGCAAAACCATTTCAAACAGTACATTTTTGTCACATGATCTTACTACATGAATTAATGGTGCCCAGTTATCATATTGGTAATATGTTATTTGATATTTAATGTGAAATATGAAGTTATTGTCAGTACAGTCCGTACAAATCACTAACGAACCTATCGAACCTAAACCTACACTGTAAAAACAATTCAGGTTTTTGTACTTCACTGTGCTTCTTTGTAATTGTCTGCCAAATTTACTAGCAATTTCTGAGGGAAAATTGCTTCCAAATTTTGTTTAGTGCATAAAGAATTTTAAGGAAATTAATTTACTAATTTAAAACAGAATGCAAAATTAGGTATATACACTCTTAAAAAAAAAAGGTGCTTCACGATGTCATAGAAGAACCTTTTTTGTCTAAATGGTTCCATAAAGAACCTTTAACATCTGAAGAAACTTTCTGTTTCACAAAAGGTTCTTTGTGCGAAAGAAGGTTCTTCAGATTATAAAAAGGTAAGAAAGAGATGGTTCTTTAAAGAACCTTTGACTAAATGGTTCTTTGTAGAACCAAAAATGGTTCTTCCATGGCATCGCTGTGAAGAACCTTTTAAAGGACCTTTATTTTTAAGAGTGTAGGGTCCATGACTGCAGAAAATGCAGACGGAATCTGGTCATAAAAATGGAATTTAGAATGCGGAATGTAACAGAATTTGCCAAATTTTGGATGAATAAATCAAAAGTAGATCAGCACACTTAAATCAAAACACAATATAGAGTAATGTCTGTGAATATTAAGCCACAAAAATACTTTTTAAATATAAATCCTGCATGTTCTGTGCGTCTCTGTGTGAATGAATGGCACAGACAGGTTTTGTTTACTACACACATATTGAAGTGCACGTGACACTCACAGTGTTTCAGCCTCTGCCGCCTCAATATAATTTATGGCGTGGATGTAGGATAAAACAGTTCTAAAGGCGCCTTAGATATTATTTTCATCTAAACCACTAGATGCCACAAAAACATGGTGTAGCATTTTCCAAAACATTCGCTTTTCAATATGCACATGCAAATTTGCCTGATCTTTTACGCATTCCCGGGCAGCAGTGTAACGTCGATTCTGTGCTTACTTGATCTAGATCTAATATTTGATGTTTTTTAAAATGTTGTAGATTTAAGTAGCAAATGAGAATCACTAAATTAATGCATCTATTTTGAGACAAATGTCTTCTTAATGATTTTTAGTTTTGTTTAAGATAATTAAAGCAACAGTTTTTAAATAATAAAAGAATATGTAAAGGTATGGAATTTGGGGTAAAAAGTACCCCTGCTGTTAAGGCTAAAAGGCACAATATTAACATGATAATTAACAGGCTGACTTTTCCATTTGTTGACACGACATTGTTAGATTCAGATGGGAAATATCATATATTATGTTGGGTGTCCATCTTAGAGATTATCACCATGTTCAGAATGAAACCATCATATTTAAAAAACACAATATTAATCATATCATGTTGTTATTACTGTAAATCTATATTAAATTATTATAGGATCTCCTTCAGTGCTTTCATAATCTTTACTTTTTAAAATGATTTTGTTTCTGTGCTTTAAATATATTTTTATATTAACATTTTAATGACAGCATATTTATTGAACAAAAATTATTTTATTTTTCAGAAGAAGCAGAAAAAAGTACAAACTTTTGTTAAAGTGGTTGTTTTGAACAAGTATTAACTTAGACATTATTAAAAAAAAAAAACATTTTAGCTAAAGTATTTGCATTAATACTGTTAATAGTATTAATAATATTAATTTACATTTTAAAATAAAGTAATATTTCTGTTTTGTTTTTTTCGACTTCAAAATTTCAAGTTTAATTCAATGTGTTACTTGTTGATTCTTTGAAATTATTTGTGAACGTTTGTAGTAATTTCTGAGTGAAAACTGTTTCTATACACCATATATATCTGGGACATTGATGTATAAGGATTTTTGAAAGGCCAATTTTAAAATACAAAAAAAATATATATATATCTTCTGTAGTGTTCAAACATTAAGAATGTTGTGTACACATAAATTCTTATTAAAATTTAAAATTAAGTGATTTTAGTCTTTTTTCATCTTGATGAATTGGCCATAGCCTTAAAAAATGTCATGTGGTGCGACCATGATTTATATTAAAATGAATTAATTTCCTTAACATGCTTAACAATTTTTTTTTAGATAAACATAAACCATCTGAAATGACCCAGATTGCATAAAAATCTATTTAAGTATCATTTGGAATAAAGTATTTTATGTATATAAACCATCAATTGAATGTAAAAGCACAAAAACTGCCAATCTGGGAGATATTTCTCTAATGGAAAACATTCTGCAGTGGTCGCACTACATGATATTTCAAATTCAATCGAAATTTACAAGCACAGAATTGGCCACCTAAACAAAACAAGCTATCTTCTCACAAAAAGGTCACTATGAAATTTATAATAAAAATAAATAACTTGGTAACTTGGAAATAATATGGTAACTACATACCAGCCATTAAAAAGGTTATTTTTTTCCAAAATTGAAAGATGCTTGATGCTTCCATGGGTCACTGACAAATTGGTATGTCATGCAAAGTCCTATTTGAATGTATTTCAACAAAAAAGGCCAAAAACGGTAGTTTCTTGATGGTCGCACCACATGATACTTCATAAAATGGAAATCATCGGACAAAGTTCGTTTGTATATTATGATGGAAATATAAATACAAATGCTTTGCAATTTCATACAGGATTACAAAACACTTTGGAAATCATGTCAAATAGTGCAGAAAATTAATAAAAATAAATTAAGGGTAATTTCAAAGACATTTTCAAAGCAACAGTTATGGCTGGACGGTTGCACCACATGATATTTTGACACTTTAAATGACAAAAAAATTACAAAAAACTAAACCTTTCTGAAAAGTTAAAGTGGGTCCATACATAGGAGAGGTCCTTTATATATATTGCATCTTTTTAATGCATTTAAACCAATTTTTAACTAAAAAAATGCAGTCAGAAAGAAAATTTAGGCATCACGTCATTGACCCATATTAATTTTCAGTTTACTAGTATACTAGGATCTTACTATTTTTGCCATTCCACAGTAGCATACCAGCTCACATGGCAGAAAGTTTAATATCTGAGTGGGCATGAACACAATCCCATTGTTCTATGGCATTTGACATACAAACAGATATAACAAAAGTGTTGCTAAAACAAACAGCCACATTATTGTAAGAACTATGATGTCAAAATATTTAATTAGCACAAAGTTTAAGCTTGTAAAAAAACAATGAATTGAAGAACGTCTACTTCAGCATTGCTGGTCATTAATAGAGATGAATCGCTCAAAGTAGATTTAAGAGTCTTGTTTTATGAGGCTCATTTGTGGCTTTCCCTATGTCATTAAGCATAAATTAAAGCTCACATGAAAACATGCTGTTATTGTAGTTAAGTGGGAGGGAAAGATTTCAGGAATTCCTGTTAAAGGCGAGTTGACATGGAAAGAGGATATTTTAGGCCCTTTAACTGGTCAACATTTCTTTTAAGTTTTTAATTAGCTTTAGTTTGCCCTTAATGTTATGGATTAAACACAAATATTCAAAGAAATAACTTGGGAATATTTGGCGGGAAAATATTTTTAGACAAAGCACCACATTTGGATTCTGAGTGATTTTTTATTGTTTATTCACAATGAAAACAAAGTAAAAATCTGCTTTTACATGTGCAGATCAGCTTCCCTCTCAGCTTTCCCTCCTTTTTTCCCCTCAACAGGAAGGTAGGCCATGCTGTCTTGTGTTATTTTTACCATTAAAATAAACAAAACGGATAACAACCGCAAACCTCAAACCACTATAATCTCTCAGAAAACCCTTCCTGTCATCACCAATTTCTGCCAGAGACCGTTTCAGGTACCAGCCTGTATCCGCGGCTGCGTTTCATGCTCATTTGATGAATGTTAGACGTTAGGAAAGTCTGCGAGTGAAGAAAAAGTGCATCGTGAGCAGAGCGGGATGGAGGTCTTCAGTAAACCATTTTGACCCTCGGTGGCTGCGCTGCGCCGTGTGTTTATAAAGGTTTCGCCAAAGGCAGTTCGGAGCTAATTTATGTAGCATTTGAAAACAAAGTGTACTCAGCGCCGCGGGACTAGAGGGCTAGTGCTTGTGTATCAGTTTGATGAGTGTGTGTTTATACATGCCGCACATGTGCCGGTGAAGAGCGCCGTGGCCCTTCATGGAGATCTTTGTACCGGTACAAGAGAGAGCAGCAGCTCTAGAGCTTTCCAAATAAGAATCAAAACATTTTATAATCAGGTTACTTTGAATGTTTTGGGGTCAAAAGTTTAGGTCAGAGTCTAAATGCTTCTTTAAACTGTGACATAAAGGTTGTGAGAGAACTTTGTGAATATTTTAAATGGTTTTAAAGGAAATGTTTTGGGTTCAAAACCAGATAAACTGCAACATGGAGTATTTAAAAGCAGAAATGAAGCTCTGCTTTTAAATACTCTAAAAACTACTACCATCGATATTTTATAATTTTATAAATATTAGTTTTTATTTTGTTATATATATATATATATATATATATATATATATATATATATATATATATATATATATATATATATATATATACATATACATATATATATATATATATATATATATATATATATATTTATTTTATTTTTTAAATAATATATATATATACACATAGATGTACTTAAATCATACTTAAGTGACTCAAAAAACATTCTTAAGTTGCATTCGACATATTATTATATATTATTATACAAGTACTCTTTTCAGAAGTATGCTTAAGTGTACTTCTTTTTGATAATGTTACTAGTTATAAATGTTAAAATACCATTAATTCTGAGCCACATTAAAAAAAAAAAATGTGTGTGTGTGTGTATATATATATATATATATATATATATATATATATATATATATATATATATATATATATATATATATATATATACTTTTTAAAAAAAAATTTTGTTTAGTTTTTAAATACTCTCAATATACATTGAGTGTGTATAGTTTGAGTATTTAAAACATTTATAACAATAATAATAATAATAATAATAATAATAATTATTATTATTATTATTATTATTATTATTATTATATATATATATATATATATATATATATATATATATATATATATATATATATATATAAATAATAATAATAATAATGTTAAGTTAAGTTCTAAATGTTAAAATACCATTAATTCTGAGCCACATATATATATATATATATATATATATATATATATATATATATATATATAATATAATAATAATATTTAATGTGGCTCAGAATTAATGGTATTTTAACATTTAGAACTGGTCACATTCTGAAAAAGAAGTACACTTAAGCATACTTATACAAAGAGTACTTATATAATAATATACTTTAAAAGAATATGATATTGAATGCATTGTTTTCACACTTAATTGCATGATATATACAATTAAATTGAAATGTATTATATTTAAAGTTATGTTGAATGCAATTAGATAAACTTAAGAATGCTTTCTGACTCACTTAAGTATGATTCAAGTACATCTTTATCATAATTACGTCTATTGTCTTTGAAATATGGTTAAAGTGTATTAAATATACAACAAACATGCTTTAACGTCATTGCTATGTCATTCCGTTTGTATGAACTGTATGCCTTTTAAATATATTTGTAATTACACATTTCTAATGACGTAGTTGCAATTTAGTACATTTAAAATATATTAAATGTATTATCATATACCACACTACTGTTAAAAATGACTATGGCCCAGATTTTTGAATAGAAACAAATGAATCCTAAACATGTTTGATTTAAAACCTTGTAACAAATGGGCAGCCAACACAAAGTGTTTACAATGCTGATAAACAGGATTTTTAATATTAATATTATTGTTAATTTTTTTCACAACACTACAAACTGGATTAAATTGTCATGTTATATGATTCAACCGCTGGCGTTCGTACACGGGTGTAATCCGGATACCCCGGCAAGACATTGCTGAAGGTATTTCCTTTTCTGTGTGACGCGAATGTGTACATGAAAGCAGTGTTAGGTGGCATCTGGGCAGTATCATGCGTGTGAGAGCGGCCCCAGACGCAAACAACGGGTGTGGCCTCAGTTTGAGAGCAGATCCTCAGCTGCAAAACATATACAGCTAAACGTATACACAGCAAGAGAGTCAGTATGGGTTTTTGCTGCCTGGCTTTATTGTTTTTAAGCGCTGGTTCCTCCTGTTTGTTTGCTGGAGAGTTTAGTCTGTCTTGCTGCCATGTGCAGAGCTGCAGTGACAGTCAATGCTTGTTTTTACTCCCAGATGTGTGGATGAAATGTTAGTGCAGGTTTGCCCTCTAGTGGTGAATGAGAATAAAGGACGCTTTCTCTCTGTGTATTTATAGCAGTTTCAGAAAATGAGTGAAGTGTCTACCTTAATGTCAATGTATGGGTGAAATAATGCTCCATTGTCATTCAGCTTTACAGATATATTTATGTAAAAATGAAACAACATGCTTATTCTGACGTGTACTTATTAAAAACACATGAATGAACGAATGATCACATTAAGTTTTATTATATTTTAATTGATTAAAAACTTTTTGATCTGAAGGATAGTGGTACTGATTGATAAGTTTTTGAGGGCACTATGATCCATAAATAGTCTTGTGACATCAAATCATGATTCTTGTTTTAAATATGTCTGAAAAGATTTTTGATATACAACCTCATTTTCATCTTTGAGCCGACCCTGCATTGACTGTTTGGCGTCAGCTTATTTTATTTTATCTATTTTTTTTTAGTATTTTGTTTTATTTTATTTTATATTTGGAGAAACAGAATACATAGAAAATTTGCATTATTCAAAGAATCTGAAAAATAATGCATTATCCAAAGAATTATATATATATATATATATATATATATATATATATATATATATATATATATATATATATATATATATATATATATATATAAACTTTCCAGAAATGTATGGTTCCACAAAATAAATAAATGAATAAATGATAGTAATGATGCTGAAAATTCTGCTTTGATCACAAGAATAAATTACATTTTAAAATATATTAACATGGAAAACAGCTATTTTAATATTTTCAATATTACTGTTTTTACTGTATTTTTGATAAAAGATATTATGGTGAGCATAAAATAAGTCATAATGTAAATTATATATAACAACAAATATACACTATCAGTCAAAAGTTTTTGAACATTAAGATTTTTAATGTTTTTTAAAGAAGCATCTTTTGCTCACCAAACCTGCATTTATTTGATCCAAAGTACAGCAAAAACAGTAAAAATGTGAAATATTTTTACTATTTAAAATAACAGTTTTCTATTTGAATATATTTTAAAATGTAATTTATTCCTGTGATTTCAATGCTGAATTTTTAGTATCATTACTCCAGGCACATGATCCTTCAGAAATCATTCTAATATTCTGACTTGCTGCTCAAAAAACATGTTTTATTATTATTATGTTAAAAACAGCTGAGTAGAGGGGTTTTTTTTGTTTCTTTGATGAATAGAATAGAATAGAATAAAAAAGAATAGAAATTCAGCTGAATTTCAAACTTTTGAAAGGTATAGTGTATAATGTAAGAAATGTAAATGTAATATAAAAAATATAAAATGCTGATCTTTTGATCTTTCTATTCATTAAAGAATCATAAAAAAAGTACTTAAATATTGATAATAATAAAAATAAATGTTTCTTGAACAGCAAATCAGCATATTAGAGTGATTTCTGAAGGATCGTGTGACGGTGAAGACTGGAATAATGATGCTAAAAAAATCAGCTTTGATCACAGCAATAAAAAACATTTTAAAATATATTCAAATAGTAAAAATATTTCACAATATTACTGCTTTTGCTGTATTTTGGAGCAAATAATTACAGGCTTGTTGAGCAGAAGAGACTTCTTTAAAAACATTAAAAAATCTTGTATTGTGTATTATTATTAGAATTATTGTTGTTCTTGTTATTATTTTATATATTGTTATTATTATTATTACACAGTTATACAATCACACACAAAGCATGATCAGCTGAAAGCCACAGAAAAAGCGTACAGATTGCAGACCATCTGCTCACTATTCTCTTTTTAGACCACGCTTAAAACTGCAAAAAAAATGCATTTAAAATAGCCCATTATCAAACCTTTATGAACAACGCATTAAGAGCATAGATGTTTTGCAGTGCATTTTGATCGATATCACTATTTGCACAATAAACACTATAAATTTGCATACAAGCAAGCTTGTGAGAGTACGCCAGCAGAGACTTGGCATTACGCCGATTCACTGGCTTTACCTTATAAATAGAGTGGCAGTGTTTGGAAACAGGCTTGTCTCACAGTATACTGGATTTTACAGTAAATGTGTGATCACAGGCACTGGGTGAGCGGGATCGTGCTGCGACTGTCTATAAAGAATTATTTTACAAATACTGACTTTGAATGAACCTGACTACTCGGTTTCTTTTGTCACAATACATTTTGTTTCTTATTTATGCTGTAAATATGGAAGAGGCTGATGTTTACAGGGACTAGAACTAAATTGTTTTGGACTGCTTTTGGAAATTCCTTTCGGACGGTTTTGCTTATAAGCCGCGCAGGTAATATTAATCACAATCCGATTTAGTTTGTGTACCAAATTTAGATGTTATATATCGTTGGTGATGCATTAATAAGGTCTGTTGTTCACTGAGCTCTCTTTTAAATGAATAGCGTTTTGATATCAATTCAGAAAGCTCAGTCTGATGGATGGTTTCTAATGAAACACTTTCTAGTATGTGGTTTAGATGGGGCAGAGGTCTCATTATGAAGTGTCAAATATCGCACGTTTAATGAAATAACACTTCAGGTGGTTAAATGCTGCAGGCAGCTGAAGTGAGCATATGGGTAAACAGAGCCTGACCCTGACCTTTGTGTGGTTTCAGAAGTACTTTTTTTTTATGAATTAATTTATGAACTTAATTTACTGTAAAATAAAGGATATAAAAAAGAGTAAGCAGTATAAGACTAAGTATTGCAAATGAACTCAAATTGCATAATTTAAAACTTATTTATAACTTTGATTATAAATATAAAAACAATACATTTCAAGTTTATTGCAATATGCAAAAATATCAGCATGACTTATGCAATTATATCATTAACAATGCTTTGTAGTTGTAGTTCTTCACCAGCAATTTTGCACTTAGAATTCTTAAAAATGTAAAAAAAAAAAAAAAAATTAAAATTAAATATAAATAAATAAATAAATAAATAAATAAATAATAATAATAATAATAATAATAATAATAATAATAATAATTTACTTACTTTGTATATTTAGATAACTAAAATGTCTAACTTCAACTGAAACATATATAATTGTTTAACAACCTCAACCTTTCTTGAAAGGTTTATACGTTACATTACTGTTAAAAAGCAGTTTCTCTGAAAAGTACATTTCTGATCTGAATACTGAGAGAAAAATATGTTTGCAGGTTCTAAACTCTAAACACTTCAGATTATGTATAGTTCATGCATTATTGACCTTGTTTATTTTTATGTACACAGCTTTAAAAATTACATTCAGCTGACTGAATGCATATATTTGGATGATATTGTTCCTAAAGAGCCATATTGTGTGTGTGTTTTACAGAAGCAGCAGACACACAGGCCAGTCCTGATGGCAGGCGCTTGGGGGTCAGCCTGCACTGGACTCTGGCTCTAGCAGCCCACTGGGCCCTCACTTCAACTCTGAACATTTCACAGGTCAGTGAGAAGAGATACGTTATACTCTATACACTCACACACTGGTCTGGAATACATGTTTGAGTCAATATCTCTTTTGTTGAAGAAGAGGAAATTAAAGGGATAGATCACCCAAAAATGAAAATTCTTTCATTAATTACGCTCATGTTGTTCCAAACCCATAAGACCTTTGTTCATCTTCAGAACACAAATTAAGATATTTTTTATGGAATTTCGAGAGCTTTCTGACCCTGCATAGACTCTCAGGCCCGAGCCCTGCCCTTGTCCGTCATCTTATCAGAATCAAGCCCGTGTTTATTACACAGCTGCTGTTGCAGTCATTAAAATAGCTCAGTTTTGGTTTTTAATGCAAAGTGGCTAGATTTCGTTTTGTTTCTTTATTAACTTAATTTAGAAATACGTTTGGAACATTTTATGTTTGTTAAATTCAAGCTTTTGTTTTTTAAAGTAACAACCAAGCGGCCAGCGACATTGAGTTGAGCATATGTTTGATCAATTTAGCCTTCTCAAATCAACATGACTTGCCTAAAATAAAATCTATAGACATAAAACACTTGATGCATTTCGCAATATTAATTTAAACATTTAACATAGTTAAATGTGCTCTGTTAGATGCATTTCCAATCGTTTGTTCGGAGAGTGGAAGCTAAAGCACGCTTTGCAGGAGATGCATGCGCCACCGCGATCACTTGCATTTTTTTTTAACGGTGGAAACCTGAAATACGCCATCATTTTTGTCCATAAAGGTAAGAGTAATACATAATTCGGAACTGTAAAAGGTCTCTTATTTCTGTGCACTCACAACATCAACAAAATTTTGTGCTTTTGTAAAATAAAGAAAACAAACATGCGCTTTCTGCCATCTCTTGAGGAGAGGAACACTTCACAGAAATGATCCCAAACTCAGCGAATATTTGGCTCTCAGACACGATAAATATATCTATAGAAATGCATTAAATTACTACTTTAAAACGAAAGAATTAATGTAATAAAATCATGTTATATTTAATGTGTTAATGTGAGTTAATGTGAAAATTCCACCTACCCAAAAATCTTTCATATTTAACATGAAAAACATCAATAAAAACATAGGCTTCAACTCTGTTAACTGGCTGATTTATGAGAAAAATAAAACAACGCTGGCAAAGTTATAGGCTTGTTGGCTTTTCTGAGGTAGGCTAAATGTTGTTACTACTATTATGACTATTCACAAGATGTTTTTTTTTTTTAAACTGATTGATCGATTTCATGAGACATCATTTTTATTAATTTGTTTTTAACATGCATTCAAATATTTTTTCATGTTTATTTCGTGCTGCAAATATTAAAAAGGAAAAGATCATCGATTAACATGCCGCTTGATCTGAGACTAATATAGTTATCTCACTACAAATTAAACAGCGTAAAAACACATTTGTTGTTTGTATTTTATCATACAATTGACAGAATTTATAGGCTGAGATAAATAAATCCAAGCATTTATTCTGTAAATAAAACAGCTTGTGAGTCCTCATGTAGCGTTATGTACTGAATAAAAAACAACACATTAACAGAGTTGGAGCCCATAATGATTAGGGAGCCTGTACAATTTTTTTGCATGTGGGCCCGGGGCTGACTTGCTACGCCACTGGCTAGAAAGGTAGTAAGGATATCGATAAAATAGTCCATGTGACATCAGTCGTTCAAGCTGAATTTTATGAAGGTATGAGAATACTTTTTGTGCCCAAAGAAAACAAAAATAATGACTTTATTTAACAATTTCTGGACGTTCTACATCAGAGCGCCGGCTCCTGCATCAGCAGCACCACACATCCGCATGGTCATTCTGTCGTGAACGCATGTCGGAAAAATTTGTTGAATAAAGTTGTTATTTTTGTTTTCTTTGCGCACAAAAAAGTATTCCAGTTGAACCAAAAAAAGCTTTCGGATTTGACATCGGAAATGACATGAAGGTAAGTAATTAATGACACAATTTTTATTTTTGGGTGAACTATCCCTTTAATAATATTATTCAGCGAGGATGTTTTAAATTAATTAAAAGTGCCAGTAGAAACTTTTCAACCCTTTAAATCTCAATTTGTAATTATTTGATGTTTTGGCAAATTGGTGGCTAATTTTTATGAGTTCATAAAATCACTTATGTTTTTGTACGATCAGTTTATGCCTCACTGATGGTTATGTTTAGGGGTGGAGTTAGGGGGTCGACCTTCATTACAAAAGTACATTTACACGACAACGATGCACTAAAAACAGAAAGGTTTGTTTTTTAAAGTTCTGCATACAGACGACTATGTTGTCAAAGTGATTCCCATTTACAAAGATCTGTAAAAAAATTACAACAAATGCTGTATTATGTATTCCAGTAGTTGTTGATGTCTCTTTATAAAGAAACATTACGCATCTGTGCACATACCTATAGACTGAACGCGTAATGTGCATGTACATGACATAACAAATTAGCATTTTTGTAATCTGCATGAAGATAATAATGATTTCGTTTTCAAAAACTTCTACTTCAAAACCAGATTCGAAAGCTAGTGTTTTTTTTTTTGGCTCCCAAAACACTGTCATTGTGCAAATAAACTGTCAGAATAAATAAATAAGTTTTCCGTTTTTTTTTTCTGGTTTTGTATGATTCACATCATACAAATTCATACAAAATTGCTCTGTAAAGTAGTTATATTTTCCCAATAAATCAGGTTGGACTTACATATTCTTCTGTTTGAAATAAATGCTGTTCTTTCGAACATTCTATTAATCAAAGAATCCTGAAATGTATAGAAATATATAGAATCATTCATATATATAGGATATAAAATCATCAATATAGAAATATTCCGCCAAAAAATAAGAATCAACACAATTGTTTTCAACACTGATAGTAAAAATAATGCATGTTTCTTAAACAGCAAATCAGCATGTTAGAGTAATTTCTGAAAGATCATGTGACACTGAAGACTGCAGTAACGATGCCGAAAATTCAGCTTTGATCACAATATTTTAAAACATATTAAACTAGAAAACAGCTATTTTAATATTTTACAGTATTAAGTTTTCAAAGCATTTTTGAGCGGTAGTATAAATGTACTTAAAAGTCATTTAATTTTAATTGAATTGAACCTAAACGTCTTAATCTATTTTATGGTTTCATAATAATCATTAAAATAATCAAAACCTTTAAAAAAATAATTGCTTTAAAACAGGCCTAATTATCTTTCTATTTTAATCTTTTTTTTTTATTTATTTTTCCTTTAGGGTCATACTGTGTCAACTCAACCAGAGGTCCCCGGCTCAAATTTGGGATTTTGTTAATAATTATTCTGAAGAAAGATAGACATGTATAGTGATGAAAGCCAAAATATTAAATGTCATGGATGAATATTTACTGAGTAATCCACTATTTTGTAGAGGGGGTCAAAATGGCAATTTTCACCTTAGAGTCAAGTTACAGGGGGGTAAAAATGAAAAAAAAAAAAAAAAAAGATGGCAGCATCATTATCTTATTTTTACACAGAGATTGCTAGGTCTGTTAGTAAAATCTGTTGACTTTAGCCATCCTTGTTGCATTATGTGCCAATGGTGACCATTCAAAAATGGGTTTCTCCAAAGTTTGCATGCATGTAACTCAAGAAGTATTAAAGATATCTTAATGCCCTTTTAGATATTGGGTCTTAACAAACTTTCCTTTTGGCATCTTTAATGCTCTATGAGTTTCAGTTATAGAGAGATAGAAATTTCTATAAGATAAATTTATATAGAATTTATAGACATTTAAATATGGCTCCAGGAGTAAATCGTTAAAATGTACACATTTTCAGTGGTCAAAAACCAAATGTGGGTCGGTTTGCAAAAATATGACACTTCTTTCAAAGAGGAATGTCTGAAGAACAAATAATGTTAAAACTAGAGATGTATCTCATTTCTTTCTGTCAAGATAACTGCATTAAACATACCTGTGTGATTGTCATAAATATTCTTTTTCCAAAGTTTGCGTGCCTATAACTCAAGAAGTATTAAATATATCTTAAAGCCCTTTTAGATATTGGGTCTTAGCAATCTTTCCTTTTGGCATCTTCATTTTTAATGCCCTATGAAATTCGGTTCCAGAGATATTGAAATTTAAATATGGCTCCAGGAGTAACTTGTTAAAATGTACACATTTTCAGTAGTCAAAAACCAAATGAACCCAATAATAATAACCAAATGAACAAATAATGTTAAAACTAGAGATGTATCTCATTTCTTTCTGTCAAGGCAACTGCATTGAACATACCTGTCTGAGTGCCATAAATATTCTTTTCCAAAGTTTGCGTGCCTATAACTCAAGAAGTTTTAAAGATCTTGCTATATGATTTTAGATTTTAGTTGTTAATAAACTTTTCTTTTGGAATCCTAATTTTCAAGCCCCTACTTTATTCAGTCCCAGAGATATGGGGATCTCCATGAGGCTCCACACTCTTAAAAATAACAGTGCTTTACGATGCCACAGAAAAACCTTTTTTTGTCTAAATTGTTCCATAAAGAACCTTAAACATCTGAAGAACCTTTCTGTTTCACAAAAGGTTCTTTGTGGCGAAAGCAGGTTCTTCAGATTATAAAAAGGTAAGAAAGAGATGGTTCTTTAAAGAATCTTTGACTGAATGGTTCTTTGTGGGACCAAAAATGGTTCTTCTATGACATCACTGTGAAGAACCTTTTAAAGCACCTTTATTTTTAAGAGTGAATGTCCAGATTGATGAATATTACCCATTTTCAGTGTTCAAAAGCCAAATTTTTGAATGGTCACCATTGGCACATAATGCAATAAAGATTGTTAAAAGGCAACAGATTTTACTAATAGAACTACCAATCTCTGTGTAAAAATAAGATAATGATGCTGCTATCTTTCTGAAATCATTTTCCCCCCTGAAACTTGACTCTGAATCTAAGGTGAAAATTGCCATTTTGATCTCCCTTTACAAATTAGTGGATTACTTAGTAAATATTCACCCATGACATTTAATATTTTGGCTTTAATCACTATACATGTCTATCTTGTCTATCTATATTAGCAAAATGAAAAAAAAATAGCTGGGGAAGTTTTTGAAATTTGGTTGATGTGACGCAGAATGACCCTTTAGTTTTTGGGTGAAATATGACCTGGACAGGTTTTCGACAGCTTTCGTGAAATTCATACAGATGTTAGATTCTTCATGCATAGCTCAGTAATATCTTCCATATGAACCGTTCTTCCATTTTAAACAGCCAGACCACCTTACTGACAGAAAACAAGTTGTTTCTAAAAATGTGACGCACATTTCCACATTGCTGACTGTGTTAATTGTCTCTTTGCCAGCAGGACGAGTGCCCATGAGGTCGTTGACGCTGGTCCTCCTCGTCCTGATCAGCGTCCAGGCTGCACTCATCATGGGAGGCCACACCCAGGCGCAGGGGCCAGCCAATCCGCACGCAGCAGCGCACCACTCACCCAGGCCTCACGGCCAATCCAAGCAGGACTCGCACTACGACGACCTAATCCCCAACGTGGACCCCAAACTCTTCAACAAGCGTCGTTACCGCTCGCCTCGCGTGCTGTTTAGCGACGTGATCCCTACGGAAAACGATACGGGGAGCCCCAGGCGCCCGCGCGTCCGGCGGAAGGCGAACGACTTCTTGCATCGCGGCGAGTACTCGGTGTGCGACAGCGAAGAGCACTGGGTCGGCAACCTGACCCGTGCCACAGACTTAGCGGGCAATGAAGTCACGGTGCTACCGCACGTTCGCATCAACAACGTCGTAAAGAAGCAGCTCTTCTACGAGACCACATGCCGTGTGTCGAAGCCCGTCGGGGCCCCCAAGCCGGGTCAAGGAGCCAGCGGCGTTAAAGCTGGAACCTCTAGCTGTCGTGGGATCGACAACAAGCACTGGAACTCTTATTGCACCAACACGCACACCTACGTGCGGGCGCTAACGTCCTACAAAAACCAGATCGCCTGGAGGTTCATCCGAATCAACGCCGCTTGCGTGTGCGTCCTCAGCCGCAACTCGTGGAGGCATTGACTGACTTATTGACTGGTGACTCAGCCAATCCACTGCAGCCTCCTGTCGTAAGCCCCTCCCATCCGTCAATAATAACAGCCGTACTGCCAACGTCGGTGATCGAGACTCCGCCCCTTTTCTGATCTCTTTATGACATCGCAACCCAGTCCCCTCCTACCCTACCTCACTCTGTAAATTATTGGTTGTTTAAGTTATGAGGACTGCATGACAATATTTATATAGTTTATACTGTCAGAATATAAATATAAATATATATGTGTATATACAGTATACATAAAGCAAGCTTTTGTTGTGTTGTTGATGCTCTATTTATTAAACACCTCACTTCAATATGTCAATGCAAGACTGCTTCTGTTGCAATTTCATTCAGTATTCTCCTTCAAACTTATTTTCCACAAAAGCAGTTAATTTAGTCTGAAGAACCAACCTGATCTCAAGGTAAATGTAATTTATTTTACGAGGTGGCGATTTTGTTTATTACCCCTTCAAAGCTCAAAGTTTAAAAATCACCCCTTTGATGGAGAGTTCTACAAGTAGGACACTTTTTTGTTAGGTGCGGAAAGAGTCAATACTTTTACTTAATGCAAATTAGATCCACTGCTAGCAGCATTCTCTATCATTTGAGCTACAGGTCAGATATTGTACTTTTTTAGCCTCAAATCACACAGACATTTACTTCATTCCAAACAGGATAAATCTGCCTCTGAAGGACACTTCAAACGGCCTGTTGGAATGAAGGATTTCATAGGTATAACTAATAAAAGCTCCAAGGAACAGTTTTTTTTTTTTTTAAGCTCTTATTTTGTAGGGTAAACCCTTCAAGGGATTAAGGCACAAGGATGAGCCCTTCAGAATGGAACACAGTGCATATTTATCAGGCAGGTCCAGCTAATGTGCATTCATGTTCCAAGCCAAACAAAAACACGATCGGCTCTTTTAACTGGAAGGCATGTCTTCCATCACGTCATTTGAGTGTTATGATTTCTATAGAACTATTACGCATTATGAAAAAGTAGTTGTATTGAATGCGTTGTAGTGTACTTCAAATTTTAGAGGTACAGCTGAGGTCATGAGTTTACATACACCTTGTAGAATCTGCAAAATGTTAATTATTTTACCAAAATAAGAGGGATCATACAAATGCATGTTATTTTTTATTTAGTACTGACCTGAATAAGACATTTCACATAAAAGACATTTATATATAATCCAGAAGACAAAATAATAATTGAATTTATAAAAATGACCCCATTCAAAAATTTTCATATGCATGATTCTTAATACTGTACTATGCTGTTTTTTTTTTTTTTTTTTGTAGTGATAATTGTTCATGACTCCCTTGTTTGTCCTGAACAGTTAAACTGCCTGCTGTTCTGCAGAAAAGTCCTTCAGGTCACACAAATTCTTTGGTTTTTCAGCATTTTTGTGTGTTTGAACCCTTTCTAACAATGACTGTACGATTTCCAACTGAGGGACTCATATGCAACAATTACAAGAAGGTTCAAATGCTCACTGATGCTCCAGAAGGAAAAACCATGCATTAAGAGCTGGGGGTGAAAACTTTTGAACAATGAAGATGTGTATATTTTTCTTATTTTGCCTAAATATCTTTTTTTTTTTCATTTAATACTGCCCTTCAGAAGCTACAGAAGATACTTACATGTTTCCCAGAGGACAAATTAAGATAAATTTACCCTGATCTTCAAATTCAAAAAGTTTTCACCCCTGGCTCTTAATCCATGGTTTTCCTTCTGAAGCATCAGTGAGCGTTTGAACCTTCTGTAATAGTTGCAAATGAGTCCCTCAGTGTGAAAAGATGGATCTCAAAATCATACAGTCATTGTTGGAAAGGGTTCAAATACACAAAAATGCTGAAAAACCAAAGAATTTGTGGGACCCTAACTTTTTTCTTAAAAATAGCAGTTTAACTGTTCAGGACAAACAAGGGACTCAAGAACAGCTATCACTTAAAAAAAAGCAAAAAAAAAACAGCTGTGGATCATTCAGGTAATGGGGTCATTTTTATAAATTCAACTATTATTTTCTCTTGCGGACGATTATGTAAACATCTTTAATGTGAAATATCTTATTTGGGTCAGAACTAAATAAAAAATATCATGCATTTCATATGATCCCTCTTAATTTGGTAATAATTATGTTAAAATAATTAACATTTTGCAGATTCTGCAAGGTGTATGTAAACTTTTGATCTCAACTGTATATTTAAAAATACAGAAAATAATAAATACAAATTTAAAAAACTGTACTTGCAAGATAATATATTATTAATGAAATAAAAAGCCACTTTAATGCACTTTCATCAAAGCACATTTTAATTCATTGAGTATTAATAATCTTTTGTTATGCTTTAAAGAAGTACACTTATTTTGATGGGATTAAAGTACACTGTAAAAGAAATTCCGTAAAATTTACGGTAAAAAACAGCAGCTGTGGTTGCCGGATTTTTACCGTAAAAAATACGATAGCAATGTTTTTTGGTTTTACGGTTTTAACTTAGATTTTACATTTCATTACCGTAATTTCATTAACTGATATAATGTTAATATAACAACTTATTGAAGTACACTAAAATCTGTTTTGTACCTTTGTAATACACTGATAACCACCAAAAGCAGGCGGTGATTAGAAAGTCACGTGACGAGTCAAAGCCCTTCACAAGCAGCTTTTAAACACTAACATATATAGAAGGTGCCATTTCAAATTCTTATTTCCTCAACATCCTTGTAATGCACCATGCAACTGACCCAGGTTGTCAGTGTTTGTTAGCTTTAGCCGTTAGCCCCACCAAAACTAATCGGTTATACTGCACCGATAGCAGAATCCAGGTCACATACTTCAAGAACTGTTTGTGCTAGCCAAGAAACAATTGAGATGAATGAGAACACTTACAGATAGTAACTTAATCCTTAGTTAACTTTAAACAGCTGAGCTAAAATGTTAACACTATTCATTTCAGTGAGATTTAGTAATGGAATAGATTTAGCGATGGAACATGAAAGATTTGATGTCTTATTTGGAAAACTATGACAGATGCCATGTAAGCATAGCAGCTTTTGGCAATGTCCTTTTTTAAAGCTGACCTAGCAAGACAAACACACTTCTCATGTATTGCAGCATTTGATCAAAGGTGAAATTAAAGAGAGTTGTTTATAATGCATAGCAACAACTGTTTTCTTGTTCAGAGTCGACAGATGTGCAAACGTGCATCATAAGTTCATCCACTGACGTAGAGTTGGCACTCAAAAAAAGGCATCCCCTTGTCTGTTTCCCGCTCAGAGATGAATATATTGTCTGGAACCGGCTACTAAGGGACTAGCTGGGATCCCTCGTGTTCTTTCCCTTCCAATCCGTGTTGGATCATAAAAAAAAGAGCTCAAATAAATGAGACAAATCTTTCACCCATAGCGCTATCAGCCATGCAAGGTGACCTGGAATCTTACTCTGGGTCCTCGGGTCGCCTCCAGAAGATTTACGATGGGAAAGACAGATCGGCATTAGTAAGTGCAACTCCAGCCATGAAGGAGATCCTGCGTAAAGCAAAGCAGCTGTGTTGCCAGTGGTGAGGTGCATGCTGCACAGCATCTGGAAACTCGTATGGGCATCGTGAATTAATGAAGGTCCTGGCGGCGGTTTTTGAGAGAGTGTCCTGACTGAACCTCTGTCCGTGCAAGATGATGTTTAGATATTGTGGTTACAGAGTTCAGACAGAGACAGAAGACCATGGGAGATGATAAGTGTGTGTGTGCGGCAGGTGGGGACCAAATGTCCCCTAATGATTATAAAACATGAAATCACCTACATTGTGGGACCATCCAACAGTCAGTTTAAATGTCTCAATTAACCCTTCCCCCACCAAACACAGAATTTTCCGGGTTTCTGCGTTTTCACTGTTATTCACTGATATGTGACCTGATTGAATCCAGAACGTCCCGATCAAAAACACAGACGAGGAAGGTCCAGAAACGAGCAATCTCATATGTAAGCAGATGAAAAATAATGCGATCATCAACAATAAACAGCATATATGTGAAAACTTCCTATACTTTTAAAAATAAAGGTGCTTTAAAAGGTTCTTCTCAGTGATGCCATAGAAGAACCATTTTTGGTCCCACAAAAAACCATTCAGTCAAAGGTTCTTTAAAGAACCTTCTCTTTCTTACCTTTTTATAATCTGAAGAACTTTCTTTCACCACAAAGAACCTTTTGTGAAACAGAAAGGTTCTTTATGGAACCATTTAGACAAAAAAGGTTCTTCTATGGCATCATGAAGCACTATTTATTTTTTAAGAGTGTAATGTTTCTGAGTGAAATGTCAATAAAAGAAAAAAAAAAAAGATTTTTTTGCTCAAAATGTTGCTATTTTTGTGAAACTTAACTATATTCAAGTGTTGATAAAAAGGAATGCTTGAACCTAGAATAAAATGAAGGTTCTTCTTTATTTTGATATATTGCATGTTCAGATATTCATACAACAAAATATTCTGGGGCCCATTAAATTTTAGTGAAAATTATCAAAAATGCTGGCGGTGACTGTATATGTATACGGTGACTATATATATATATATATATATATATATATATTCAAAAGATTGGGATCAGTAAGACTTGTAATGTTTTTTTTAAAGAAGTCTCTTATGCTCATCAAGACTGCATTTATTTGATCAAAAATACAGAAAAAAACTATAATACTGCAAAATGTTATTACAATATAACAGGGCTGTCAAACAATTAATCGCATACAAAGTAAAAGATTGAGTTTGCCTAATAAACGTGTGTGTACTGTGTGCAATTATTATGTATATATAAATACAAACACATTCAGGTACATATATAAGAAATATTTACAAGTATATGTATTTATTATAATTTTTATATAATTTATATTATATATAAATACAAATATTTTTTACATAGATAACATATTTCTCTTAAATATATACATTAATTTGTGTGTATTTATATATACATAATAATTACACACAGTACACACGCATATATTAGGCAAACTTAAACTTTTGCACTTTTGCCTGCTGTGTGACTAATATATTTTAATATCCATGTATGTAATTTCAATACTGTGGCCTTTGTGTTGATATTTAAAGATTAAGATTAAGATTGATAAAAAGCTGTAGAATAGAAGTATTGTTCCTTGTTAGAGTGTGTTAATTTCAACATTTACGATATATTTTAACATTTTAGTTGCTTGTGTTAACATTAATGATCAATGAACTAACTGTAATGATCAATATATAATTACTATTATTATTTTTTATCAATTTACAAAGTATGGTTCAGTAGGCTACTTTTTTTTAAATAGTAGAGCACTATTTATTTTCCGCTCTGTAGACATTTTAAAAACTATTTAAAAACTACGCTGCTGACGTATTTCCGGTAGAATCTCGATCAGCCTATTTACTTCCGCATAGCGCATTCTATAGCGAAGTATCCACCTTATTTTTCAATGCAGAAGTAAGCTGTTTTCTGGTAATGTGTTAGACTTCCTGTTCATAATCTGCCATAGAGAAATAACGAGAAGAATACTGAAGTGCCGTAAACGGTAAAACAGTTTGCACTACAAACTATTGTGTTTATAATTAAGATAATACATTCAAATAATATGGTAAGACACACCAATTTGCAATACCAAGCAGCAAAACGAGCTGTTTTGTACAGATAAACATAGCTGGACGCGGATGAGACCGGAAGCCAGACACATTCAATTTACAAACAGACGTTCTCACTCTAACGGCAAAAATAAGGTGGATACTAGCCGCAAAACTCTTTCATAAGATTCATTTGACAGTGATTTATAATTTAAGTATTACATATAGTATTGTATAGTTATACATTATAGTAATTACCAGAATGGCCCATTAGTGAAAGCCTGGGCAAAGGATTAAAGACAAGATAACATTTGTTGGAGATTGATGATTTTAGATTTATTTTTGTAATAAATAATATAAACATGTATAGTTTATACAATGTTGCCTGCACTGCAGCAATGTAAACTTTTAGATATAATAAACATTGAACAGTTTCAATTCAGTACTGTAAACATGTAAATATAAATAACTTTAAACATTTGTACTGCAGTAAACATATAAATATAACTGAACATTTATAATTCAGAAATGTAAATATGTAAATATAAATAACTTTGATACAGTGTTAAACATTTCCTGTACAGTGATGTTGTGTAAATACAACATTAAATGATTATTTGTCTTCGGGGTTTTGTGTGTGTGTGTGTGTGTGTGTGTGTGTGTGTGTGTGTGTGTTTTCTACACCTGTAGGCAATGAAATGAAAATAAATTGAAACCAAACCAGTAGGTGGCAGCAAATGGCTGTTTGAATAAGTGAGTTCAACAGATCAAACAGCTGATTCATTCAGAAACGAGGCAAGCAACTGTCTTTATGAATGGATTACTGAATCAATGACTCACTTGATTCGTTACAAAACGTGGAATCATTCAGTAACGAAGCACCGCTGTGTGTTGCGCGCAGATCTCTCCTGTCACCTGATCCTTACAAGAAACTGAGATATTACTTATAGTTAGTAACGTTAGTAACATAAAGTAAAATCCAAAATGTATATTAATTTAAAAATCACATAAGGTGCAACATATGTACATAAAATGTAACTAGATAGATATATAAATAAATACAAATAATGCAAAGACATATATAAACTGTGAGAAACGGAGACAGCTAGACATATTCGTATAACATTATAGCCTGAGAATACTCACCCTCAAAATTGTCCATGTAACTCGAAATATATCTTTTGAAGTCCTTCTCTTTCCTACTGTTAAGCTGATTGCCTCACGACACAATTAACGTCATTCACAGTTATCCAGGAAAGCTCTTGTAAACAGCGAGTGTAGTATGTCATCCTCTCCTGCGGCATTTTCACACAGTTATCGCCAATAGCGAAAACGGCTTCCGGTGCTGCACCGGATGTAACTGAGCGGACTGAGACCAAACGCGGAAGTGATCGTGCATAGAGTCAATTCTGACTTTATAACTCACAAATGCAAGTTTATATCACACAGTTCTGAGAAAAAAGTCAGAAATGTGAGATGTAAAATTGCATTTGAGAGGAAAAAAAAAAAATCACAGTTACCTTGTTTATTTTTTATTCAGTGGCAGAAACGGGCTTCCATACTAAGGTCAGTTGTTTTGTCAACAAAATGTCTTTTTTTTTGTGTTCAATGGAAAAAAGAAACTCATAGAGGTTTGGAACAACTTGAGGGTGAGTAAATGCTGACAGGATTTTCATTTCTGGGTGAACTGCTGCTACTAAACTGCTGCAGAAAGTGCAAACAAACCACCTTCAACAGCTAATTGTAGCAATTACTGTGTCAATGTCACTATAACGGAATTAAAGCTATTAAAAACAAAAACACTGAAGTGCGCCTCAGATGTAATTGATAATGTGCCGTGCGAGCTCAAAGTAAAGCGAAAGGTGCACTAACACAGTGGGTGGTTGAAATGGAAAGACTGTTGCAGCTGCAGAGGCCAGTGAGAGAGGCCCTGTCAGAGTTTCAGTGTCACACGCAACAATGGCAGGTATTAGATAACATAAAGGCTGCCGAAAACATGTGCCACTCTCACTTTCTTTTCCTGTGAATATTGTTAAACTAGAATTATATCATGCCAAGACTTGTCTTTGATACGAGAAACTCATCTGACTGACATTCTGTGCGATACCTTAAGTGTGAGTAACTTTAACAAGTTTGTTACACTTGTGTACTGGTTTGGGTAAGCAACTGTTTACATTAAAAATATGTGACTATAGTTTTCCATCATCAAAAGAGACAGTATATGC
The DNA here is from genome assembly GCA_036247105.1 of Cirrhinus mrigala. Classification (NCBI taxonomy): domain Eukaryota; kingdom Metazoa; phylum Chordata; class Actinopteri; order Cypriniformes; family Cyprinidae; genus Cirrhinus; species Cirrhinus mrigala. Next base: position 26,986,576 of record CM070029.1, read on the forward strand.
TTACACTGCATATCAGTTTGATAAATTTCTGCAAATATGCAGCTATTCTTAAACTCTTACGTTTATATATATATATATATATATATATATATATATATATATATATATATATATATATATATGACCAAAGCATTTGTATTATTTCATATTGTGTTTAGTTCATAGCTCTAGTTGAGTTTTCATCATTAAAGTTTCGTCAGGCTAAAGTGCCATTGTCTTAAATGTCAGCAGAAACGATTTAGAAACGAAAAGAATATTGTCATAAGGAAAGCAAACTGCTTTCGCTGCTCAGTGTTTTTGATCGGAGTTTGGAGTCTATGATTTCCATGAAAATAGAGTAAGTGCGCCATCTTGTGGTCAAACGTACGTATGCAGTCTCTAAATGTCAAATGACAGCTCAATCTCAGGCGTTACATTACACCCAACAATTAAAATTGCAATTTTACAAAAAGAAAAAGAAAATGAAGCCCTTCTTTGCTCATGGTTTTCATGACAATTAAGCACATTTCCCCAAATTCCAATAACCATCAAGGAAAACTATTTGAAAATAAAATAAAAAATATAAAAAATAAAATAAAATAAAAAATAATTAAATTAAATGTAAATAATAATAATAATAAAATATAAAATAAAACAAAATAATAAAATAAAATATAGAATAAAAAATAATATAATATAAATGTAAAATATAATTAGAAATTAAATTAAATAATACAAATAAAATAAAATAATAAAAAACTAAATAAAATAAAATATACAATTTTAAATAAAATAACAAATAAAATAAAATAATTAAAAAATAAAGATTAAATAGAAATATAGAAATAGAAAATAGAAATTAAAGTCTCTAAATGTCAAATGACAGCTCAGTTTCAGGTGGTATATTATACCCAACAATTAAAAAAAAATGCAATTTTACAAAAAGAAAATGCTTTTTTGCTTATAATTTTCATGACAATTAAGCACATTTTCCTAAATTCCAATAACCATCAAGCAAAACTATTTAAAAATAAAATATAATTACATTAAATTGAATGTAAAAAATAATAATAACAAATAAAATAAAATATAAAATAAAACAAAAAAATAAAAAAATATATAGAATTAAAAAATAATGAAATAATTAAAATATTTTTCAAATATCAAATATAAGTTAAATTAAATAAAATTAATTAAATAATAAAAAACTAAATAAAATAAAATTTAAAATAACTTAAATAAATAGTTTTATATAAAAATGCAATTTTACAAAGAGCAAGAAAATGAAGACCTTTTTTGCTCATCATTTTCAGCACAATTAAGCACATTTCCCCAAATTCCAATAACCATAAAGCAAAAATATTTAAAAAATAAAATAAAGTAAAATATAAAAAATAAAACAGAATTAAATTAAATTAAATGTAAAAAAAAAAAAAAAAAAAAAATAGAAGAAAATAAAATATAAAACAAAATACAACAATAAAATAAAATATAGAATAAAAAATGAATAAAAAGAATTAAAACAAAATATCAAACATAAAATATAAATAAGTTAAATAATAAAAAATAAATTACATTAAATAATAATAAAAAAAAAAAATAAAACAACAAATAAAATATAATATTAAAAATTAAAGATTAAATAGAAATATAGAAATATAAAATAGAGATTAAAAATGATTAAATTAAATTAAATTAAATTAAATTAAATTAAATTAACCAGAAAACCATATTGGTTAATATGAGAAACTGTTACACTTCATGTACTTTATCCACAGATGATTTATATTAATAAAGAAAATAGTTTTCAGTATTTGTGGGTGCCCCAGCAGGCATCGGACGTCAATATAACGTCAGGTTGATGTTGGACCCCAGTGTCGGACACACAGTGCATTTTGGTTGAGAATGAAAATTGGGCTGACGTCAGTATTTGACGTCAATTTGACATTGGTTTAACGTTGGATTTTGGTTACACAACCTAAAAACAACAAAATATCAACATCAGCTTTTTGGTCACCCAAAGTCGCAACCAATATTTAACCAAATATCAATGTCTTATGACGTTGTGTTGCTGCTGGGTTTTTCTTGAAATATCTGTCGTTCTGACCCCAAATATAAAGGTCTTCACTTTCAAGCATGCCAGCCTCCAAATGAGAGTTCACTGGTAATACAGGACAGATTATGTTACTGAAATGTTTAATTAAGTTTAGCTTCCATTACCAAAATGTTAGGAATTAAAATCTGCTGCTGTGATCAATTTGGTTTGAAACTAATGCTGAAGGGATCAGCAGCAGACAGTCATCGGACCCCTGAGGGCCACCCATGAGAAATGTCCTCCACAAAAAGGATGGTACAAAACACACACACACACACATACACACACACATCATGATGTGATTATCTTATTTCCAGTCTCTAGAGGTTAACAGCACATCTGCTCATGTCGTTCTGTTGTTTCAGATAAGACAAGTGCCTCCTTATAGAAACATGCAAACGTTCCTTTTCAGAGTGTACTGAGAGTCAACATAAACAATACATATTCCTCTATGGTACGCATTGTGTTCAAACCACGAAATATTGTTTTACATACGTTTTTATTACATGAAATGGCTTCAATTATACAAATAAAAAAAAATAAAAAATTGTTAAATTTTATTTTTATTTTATTTATTTTATTTTATTTATTTAGGAAAACGTTGCCATATGGCAACAATGTACCACAATGGAAAATGGGCCCAAATCACTTTTTCTATTAACCCTTAACTGTCACTCCCATTTTTGAACATAGACATAAAAATGCACTATCCAGACTTAAATTATTATAATTCATGAATGAAAACATTTTGTAATATGATTTTGATGTACATTTTCCATGGTAATGCGTTGTCTGATTTTAAAATGCCTTTCAAAGGATGAATTTGAACTGATATATAATTTCTTATGATATCTAAAGTGTGATAAGGAAAAAGGAAACGAAGAAAGTCTTTCGTGACAAAGGTCAGAACTCATGTTATAATATAGATTTTTTAAGTTGCACTCTTGACATATTAATCTATTACTTTTCCTACATAATTTGTAACACAAAAATATGGTAAAATCTCTATTTAGGAGTCTTAGACCTTTCCAACGATGCATAGTTTGTCATGATTAGATTAGGATTTATTTGTGATATGGTGAAATAAACTTTTAGTTAAAGGGTTAAATTATGATTTACTTTTCAATTCAAATGCACATTTCTTTTAGAAATCGATGTATCCAGTCTTAATTTCCATCATCCTCATTGTCATCACATGGAACAGGCAACTCGGCACTTTTCCTATTGCCCTTTCCGTAAAATGTTGTATTATTTTTTTGCAAAGACTAAATAATTTCCTTATTTATACATAAATACACATATATTTCAATAAACACTTTAAATAAATAAACAATTACAATCAAATTATTGATGTTACTATCTATAAAAAAAATCCCAATGGGGAAATACATTGCTGCAATTCCACTGTGGTACAGCGTTGCCATATGGCAACATTGATATTTTCTCATTTTACAGAAAAACTATGTTAGATAATATTGATATCTGAATAAAAATATGTAATTTACTAACCAAAGATTATGCAAAAAAAATCTCCCTTGAGAAGAGACATTCAGAATTTATGTTTACAGAGCAATTTCTGGAGCACTTCAACAGGTGTCCTCCATGTTGGGGTGACAGTGGAAAAAAAGTGTTTGGAGGAACATTTAAATGTCGTGTGGCTTAAAAACAGCATATCATTGACTACCTTAAGACCGGGCCTTTTAATTAACATATTCCATTATATTGTATTTTTAGAAAGTAACTGTTGCCATATGGCTACACCATACCATAGAGGGATATTAATATTCTAGCTTCAAATTCACTTTGCATATATTAGCGCACAGAGATTATGCAATCCATCAGCGACACCTCACAGACTCCCATTTCCTCCCATGACCCCCATTTATGCTCATTATGATGTATTCTAGGCTCTTCTGTTACAGAAATAAAGGCAGAGCTCTTAATGGCTAATTGTCTGTTCTTATGTGAATCTCAATGGACGGAGCTCAACTGTTGCCCTCTGTCTTCCCTCTCTCTCTCTCACTGCGGTTGCCAGGATATGGCTTTTCTGTTGCCAGGATACAGCCTCATCATACTCTGGGATGAATGCTCTCAAAGGAAGTAAGTCGACTTCTGTGGGACACAGACCAACTGTGGTGAATTAATGGTGGGAGTGGTCAGTGTTAATGTTTGTACTATTTAGGATGACAATAATATGCCACACTGACCTCTGGATTAATGGGATGGGGGTTGAAATGCGTATATTTGTCCTTTAGATAAAACGATATATTAATAAAGCAATATCATGCACACATGTGCGTTGTGGCAGTTTATTAGCAGTGCTGTGAACATATAAGGAAAACTTTTTAATAATCTAAAGAACGTTTTGCACATTTAAAAGGTTAGATCTTAAAGGTTCCTTATGGAACCACTGATGCAAATAAAGAAACTTAAATAAAGAATAGGTTTGGTCAGTTACCCAGATACACAGTCATACTGGTGACACTCAGATGTAAACAACAGCATGGACTGCACGGTTAATGTACTGGGTCTATAATTAGCATAATTAGCATTCTACATTTAGAATTTGACAATATAAAGAAAAAGTTTTCCTGTTTGCCAAAAAACAAACATGACCTTACATTGCTGCTTTGAAACAATCTATATAGGACCCTATAATTTCCGCGATGCGGAAAACGCAGACGGAATCGCAGAATCCAGTCATAAAATGGAATTTACTGAATAACGCAGAATGTCACGGAATTTGTCAAAGTTTGAATTAATTAATCAAAAGTAGGTCATTTACACTTAAATCAAACCGCAATATGGACTAGTATCTGTAAATATTACGCCGCAAAAATACCATTTAAATGTGAATCCTGCTTGTTCTGAGTGTCTCTGTTTCAATGAACAGAGCAGACGAACGGTTTTGTTTACTACACACACTGAAGCAGGTGTGACGCTCCGGTGATTTCAACATTTGACCATTCCATTTTAGGAAAACTAGCATCATATCATATACACACAGAAATGTAAAGGTAGATACAGCAACCCGTCAAAATAAAAGTCTGGTTTAACTTGAAGACATTGTGCCAGAAATATATTACTATTACCACCACTACTACTACTACTAAAATGAAACAAACATTATTTTTTAGGGTAAAATTACACAACATTTCTTCCATGTTTTAGAACAAAAAAAAAAAAGTTTGCTCAATTTTCAATAATTAAAAGATAAATGAAATTAATGTTTTATGCCTTCATTTGATAACCAGAACATTTTAAATACACAACACAGAATTTCTGAGGGTAAAAAAAAACTTTCATAAGGCTATTTTAAGAATAAATTTGAATAAGTTAAGTATGCATTCAAATAATTAGACATGCTAAAACACAGAATTTGATAACAATAAAACATGGTGAGAAAAAATAAAACATTTCATAGGGGCCTAAACATGTCATTTTTGTTAAACCTTTATTAAATTGATGTGAAATTGTATGTGTTTCTTGATTTTAATTAATTAGGCATGCTCGTTGATTAATAAAATTGAATTTACCATTAAAAAGGAGTTGAGAAAAATTAAAATGGAAAAAAAAAAAAAAAAAGAATCCAGAAAAATTAAAAAGGAAAAAGCGGAATTTGAAAAAAAATAAATAAATAAAACGGAATTTGGGAAAAAATAATACGGATTTCATTGGGCCCCAAATCTATTTTGTATAAAGTGCTATATAAATAAAGGTGACCTGTAGGAATATGTGCATAAAATACCATGTTTGCTACTGTCCACCATGTTACCTTTACTGGGTAACACAGTTGACAGGTAACTTAGTTGACATTTTTAGTGTTTTGGGCCTATACTCAACATGGAATCCTAGCACTGCTGAGCGTATGGTATATTTAGAAATATATTTTCATAAACAAAACATGCATTTTAGTTAAATTGTCTTGTTAAAAATTGCAGCAATAATACTTGTGTAACACTGTTGACAGTCAATTAATGCACTCTTGACACAGGTTTGCTAGTTTAACCAATATTAGGGGAAAGAGAGAGAACATAGCTTTCAGTGTTTCATCCATGTCCCTCTAGAGGAAATATCATCATACTGTATAAATTATGCAAGAATGGGACAAACCATTCCTTTTTGGGGGGTTGACAATGACAGTGGATTTTCAGACACAATTAAAACAAGTTATATCACAATAAACACTTATTACTTTTGAAGCACACACTCAAATGTCTTGATAACCTAATCTAACTGAAGGCAAGACATGTAAAACAAAAATATAATTGTGTACTAGAAAATTAAGCACTGGGGCTTTATACTGATGAAAATATATTAAAATATACCTCAGGGACATGAGATGTACACACAATTATAGAATGGCCCACTACTGAATACAGATTCTTGCCCTGGAAATCCTGGTTCAGTTTGGCCAACCACAAACATCTTTTGTTCCTCAGTTTTTTTGTTGTTTTTATTTTTTGTTTTTTGTTTTAATTTTTGACTCTTCTCCTTGATTTGTTATAACTTCTGGCAGTCTATTCACCTTATTTTTCAATGCAGAAGTAAGCTGTTTTCTGGTAATGTGTTAGACGTCCGGTTCATTATCCGCCAAGTGCAGTAAATGGTAAAACAGTTTGCACTACAAACCAGTGTGTTCATAATTAAGATAATACATTAAAATAATATGGTAAGACACACCAGTTTGCAATATCAAGCAGCAAAACAAGCTTTTGTGCAGCTAAAAATAGCTAGAAGTGAACAAGACCAGAAACCAGACACAAAAAATTTACAAATGGCTGCTCCCACTCTTATGGGAAAAATAAAGTGGATAGTACTCCAAATGTGTTTCCAGGTCCGACCGATTAGCACAGCCCAAAACATAACAATGACCATTTTCAGCAGCAATAATCAGCAAAATTTCCGAGTTTCGTTCTTTTCAGTTGCATTATTTACCTTCAGTCCTGCCAATATGGCTGATTGATTATGCATCCTCATTTCGCTAAATGTAAACATACTGGTCCCGATACACTTCATGTTTTTTTTTTTTTTTTTTTTTTGAACTTTACACAAACATCACAAAAAAATACAACCAACATAACATTTGACTGGATGAAAATGTTACATTAGCACCTTTAAGCTGTATTTGTATATGTGAATTTAAAAAAAAATAAAAAAACAAAAAAACAGGAAGTGCTTCTGGATCAGTGTTGTTTACATCTAGCGAAATGGTCTATACGCCATGGCGCGAAATTCCTGATCGTGCGGATTCCTATTCAAATTTTCAGAACTAAATATGACCGCACCTTAAGCCTCCCTTACTAAAAACTTACTAGACTTACGCTGTTTCTGATAGTTATTTTCAGAACAAGAAGGCAGCACCTTTCTGTGATGTTGTGTTTATAAAACAAATAAATAAGTTAATACTGAGTGACTTACGTCTGTTCTCTTCCCGCCGATGATAATAGCTCCACACACATCCACAGCAGAAGGGCTGCAACGCAATAGTGGTGAATTGTTTTTGAATGATTCAGTATTTTTGAACAAATCGTTGAGTAAGTTATTCATTGATTCATTCATAAAGTCAATCAGTCGTTACAGAATGAATCAGGTTTTTGGGTTAATGATTCAAATGACTCACAGTCGGTCGCCCCCTACTGATTAAACGACATATCCTTCAGAAAGTAACACTGAGGACCTGTCCAATATGAAACGGTCTCCGTTTTTTTCAATAAACAACATATATTACAGCAATTTAATAAAACTTCATATTAAAAAAAAAAAAAAAACATAAAGAAAAACAACTGAAAGATGGCATTATGGTGAGATAAAAGCCAACAAAATCTAAGAGTTATCCACCTTATTTTTCCCATAAGAGTGGGTGCAGCCATTAGTAATTTTTTTGTGTCTGGCTTCCGGTCTCATCCACTTCCAGCTATTTTTAGCTGCACAAAAAGCTCGTTTTTTCTGCTTGATATTGCAAACTGGTGTGTCTTACCATATTATTTTAATGTATTATCTTAATTATGAACACACTGGTTTGTAGTGCAAACTGTTTTTCCATTTACTGCACTTCGATATTCTTCTCGTTATTTCCCTATGGTGGATTATGAACCGGATGTTTAACACATTACCTGAAAGCAGCTTACTTTTTCGCATTGAAAAATAAGGTGGATAGGCCTATAATACAAACTGCTAAGACAACATGACAAAGAAGTATTCACCAATATACAAACACTGATACACAAGGAAAGCATCTACTGTTATTTTCCTTTGAATATTTCTATATAATATTTAAGAAATCGTAGGGTTTTTGTCTTTATAAGGTAAATGAATTTCAGAAGTGAAATTAATTTCATTTTAAGACAACGATAAGATAGGTTAGGCTACCATTTAAAAAACTGTTTATAAATGAAAAATGTAGCCTACCATGTAGAATATAAAAAATGACAATATACTCCAGGGATTTATTTTCAATATAATAATAATAATAATAAAACTTTTCAACTAAAATAGTGTGTAATATTGGCAAATTCAAATATGTGACCCTGGACCACAAAACCAGTCATAAGGGTAGATTTCTTTTTTTAAAATTTAGATTTGTATACATCATCTGAAAGCTGAATAAATAATCTTTCTATTGATGTATGGTTTGTTATGATGGGATAATATTTGGTACAAATATTTAAAAATCTGGAATCTGAGGGTGCAAAAAAATCAAAATACTGAGAAAATTACCTTTAAATTGTCCAAATTAAGTTCTTAGCAATGCATATTACTAATCAAAAATTAAGTTTTGATATATTTACGGTAGGAAATTTACAAAATATCTTTATGGAACATGATCTTGTAACGCCACGCCAGCAGAGGGAGCCCTCACCCACTGACTGACTGTTGCTGCTCCCTCTGCTGCTTCGCTGGTAGCTTCCTGTTTGGCAGCCATTAAAGGCAGGCCATGCCAAACAGACACTCGCGAAGTATTGTTTTGCTCATGCGGACTCTACCAAGCGTTTTCCTGTTTTCATTACGTCATTAATTGATCTTTACCACACATCTCTACCATATGTACATCAAGCTACTACTACATATATTATAAAAATGTCAATTTGGTGTAAAGCTGCTTTGCAACGATATGTATCGTGAAAAGCGCTATACAAATAAATTTGAATTGAATTGAATTGAATTGAATTGCCCTGTTTTTTGATTATCACGGTTTGGTTTCTTGTCATAGTTTTGTCTTTGTTTTGCCACAGTTTTGCCTTGTTCATTGCCATAGTTCTGTCTGGTTTCTTTTCCTTGTTCATTTGTTACTTTTCGGACTGCTCTCTCTGGTTTTTGGACTCTGCCTGTTTATATTGGATTACGCTATTGTTTTGCCCTGGATGCACCTGTTTGTTGGAGATTGACCTTGCCTGCCTTGACTACGATCTGTTCAATAAAGCTCGCACGTGGATCTTACACGCTTCCCAGAGTCCTCATTACAGAATACTTCGCCACCCAAAGATCCAGCGGCTTTCTACACAGATCAAACCATGGACCCAGCATCACGCCTCGTTCGACTCCGCCAAGGTAACCGGCCAATTGAACAATATGTTTTGGACTTTTGTGAGCTCTGTCACTTGGTAGATTTTCAAGACAGCTTTCTGAAGGACATTTTCTTTTTTGGTTTGGATAAGGACATTTCAGTTAAACTGCCAAGACATCACCGCCACTGGTCATTAATCCGTTATGTTGACTATGCTCTGTTGCTGGCCGGATCTGCATTTACTGTAGGGATCGCCGACGATCAATCCTACCATCCTCCTGTACCAGCCACGCCTAAATGCCCATACGTCATGTCCGGTATTGTCACTGTCATGCCAGAACCTTCTCATACCAAGTCTGCCAAGCCACAGCCTGTTCACGCCAAGCCTGCCAAGCCACAGCCTGCTCACGTCACGTCTGCCAAACCACAGCCTGCTCACGTCACGTCTGCCAAGCCAAAGCCCGCTCAAGTCACATCTGCCAAGCCACAGCCTGCTCACGTCACGTCTGCCAAGCCAAAGCCCGCTCAAGTCACATCTGCCAAGCCACAGCCTGCTCACGTCACGTCTGCCAAGCAACAGTCTGCTCACGCCATGCCTGCCGCTCCAGGGCCTGCTCACGCCATGCCTGCCGCTCCAGGGCCTGCTCACGCCATGCCTGCCGCTCCAGGGCCTGCTCAAGTCAAGCCCGCCCGTCCAGAGTCTGCACCTGTCATGGCCGCCCGTCCAGAGTCTGCACCAGTCATGGCCGCCCGTCCAGAGTCTGCACCTGTCATGGCTACCCTCCTACAACCAGCTCACAAGATGGCTGCTATCTCCAAGCCAGTTCACAAGATGGCCGCCATCCCAGAACCAGTGCACAAGATGGCCGCCTTCCCAGAGCCAGTCCACAAGATGGCTGCCATCCGAGAGCCACTCCACAAGATGGTCGCTGTCTCCAAGCCACGCTTCATGATGGCCCACGTGCTGGACTCACCCCTAATGGCAGTATGGGCAACTAAAATGGCTCTCCCTCACGTCACGGCAGCTACCCCTGATTCAAGTCAAGCCGCAGAGCCAAGTCAAGCTGCAGGTGCATCTTCAGAGTCAAGTCTACCCACAGCTGCGTTTCCTGAGTCAATTCAAGTCTCCAAGTCAAGTCAAGTTGCAGCTGCGTTTCCTGAGTCAAGTCAATTTACAGCTGTAGCTTCCAAGTCCAGCTAGGCTTCCAAGTCCAGTCGAGTTCCAGGGTCAGGTCAAGCCTCCAAATCCGGTCAAGCTTCAGAGTCCAGTCAAGCAACAGAGTTAAGTCAAGCCAAAGCTGCTGTTCTCCATGAGTCAAGCAAGGACACAGCTGTTCCCCAAGAATCAAGCCAAGTCACAGCTGTTTTCCACGAGCCAAGCCAAGATACAGCTGTTGTTCTCCATGAGTCAAGCCAAGATACAGCTGTTGTTCTCCACGAGTCAAGCCAAGACACCGCTGTTGTTCTCCACGAGTCAAGCCAAGTCACAGCTGTGCCCCACGAGTCAAGTCACGTTACAGCTGTTGTTCCTGAGTCAAGCCATGTTGTTCCTGAGTCAAGCCAAGTTACAGCTGGGTTGTCTATGTTATGTCCAACCACAGCTAATTTCCATGAACCAAGCCAAGTTACAGCAGATCTCCATGAGCCAAGTCAAGTTGCTGCTGTTGTTCCTGAGCCAGGCCAAGCCATAGTTGATCTTCATGAACCAGGTCAAGCCACAGCAGACCTCCCTGAGTCAAGTCCGGCCACGGCAGGCCTCTCTGAGTCAAGTCCGGCCACGGCAGGCCTTCCTGAGCCAAGTCAAGTCACGGCAGACCTCCATGAATCCAGTCAAGGAACTGTTGTCCTACCAGAACCTCACCAGGTCCCCTCTGACCTTCTCAAGCCACCTCACGTATCAGCTGACCCCACAGAGCCCACGCTCCCAAGCCACAAGTCAATAGCATCCACACCTTCAAGGTCAACAGACATCCCGCTATCTACTGCGCTGCCTGTAATGGCCATCGCCATTTTCAGTGTGTGGGCAGCACACTGTGCTCTAGAGGTCTGTCCCCGAGTCTGCTCTAGAAGCCTCGTCTGTCCACGAATCTGCTCCAGAGGCCTTATCAGTCCACAAGTCTGCTCTAGAGGCCTTGCCTGACTGCAAGTCTGCCCCAGAGGCCTCATCTGGCCGTAAGTCTGCTTCCGAGGCCTCGGTTGTCCACGAGTTCGCGCCCATACCTCCTGAGGTGTCAGCTCAAGCTGTGGATCCTTCTAAGGAGGTGGCGCCCATTTATGAACTCCCTGCCACACCTGCCCAAGCATCTGCGCCCATGCCCCCAGAGGTGTCAGCGCAAGCTGTAGATCCTCCTATGGGGGCGACGTCCTCCTATGAGCTCACTCTCTGTCCTGTCACGACCAAGGAGACCTATCACGAACCCTCTGCCTGTCATGTCATGGTCAAGAAGGCCAATCGTGAACTCTCCGCCTGTCATGTCACAGCCAAGAAGGCCTACCATGAACTCTCTGACCGCCATGTCACAGCCAAGAAGGCCTACAATGAACTCTCTGCCTGTCATGCCACGGCCAAGGTGGTCGTCCGTGATCACACCGCCCTACTATGGATGTCACTAATTCCACTATGGATATCTCTGCTCCTGTCTGCTCTGCCTGCTCTGCCTGTCCTGCAATGGCTCCCTGTTATGCCTGCTCTGCCAACCTCGCCATGGCTTCCTGTTCTGCCTGCTCTGCCTGCCCCGCCATGGCTTCCTGCTCTGCCTGCCTCGCCATGGCTCCTTGCTATGCCTGCTCTGCCTGCCCCGCCATGGCTTCCTGCTCTGCCTGCCTCGCCATGGCTCCTTGCTATGCCTGCTCTGCCTGCCCCGCCATGGCTGCCTGCTCTGCCTGCCCCGCCATGGCTACCGGCTCTCCCTGCTCCAGTATTTCACGGTCTGCCATTGCTCCACGGCCTAGGCCTTCCAGTGTTTCACAGTCTGCTACTGCTCCACGGCCCAGGCCCTCCGGTGTCCCACTGTCTGCCATTGCTCCACGGCCCAGGTCCTCCAAGGATCCACTGTCTGCTATTGCTCCATGGTCCAGGTCCTCCAGTGCTTCACTGTCTGTCCCTGCTCCACGATCCAGGCCCACTTCCTCTACATGGACCTGGCCCTCCATCCCACCCCCTGTTTTGCCTCTGTTCCCCCACCCTCCTGGACTGTTGTTGTTTGAGCGCCAGGAGTCGCTCCTAGGGGGGGGGGGATTCTGTAACGCCACGCCAGCAGAGGGAGCCCTCACCCACTGACTGACTGTTGCTGCTCCCTCTGCTGCTTCGCTGGTAGCTTCCTGTTTGGCAGCCATTAAAGGCAGGCCATGCCAAACAGACACTCGCGAAGTATTGTTTTGCTCATGCGGACTCTACCAAGTGTTTTCCTGTTTTCATTGCCCTGTTTTTTGATTATCATGGTTTGGTTTCTTGTCATAGTTTTGTCTTTGTTTTGCCACAGTTTTGCCTTGTTCATTGCCATAGTTCTGTCTGGTTTCTTTTCCTTGTTCATTTGTTACTTTTCGGACTGCTCTCTCTGGTTTTTGGACTCTGCCTGTTTATATTGGATTATGCTATTGTTTTGCCCTGGATGCACCTGTTTGTTGGAGATTGACCTTGCCTGCCTTGACTACGATCTGTTCAATAAAGCTCGCACGTGGATCTTACACGCTTCCCAGAGTCCTCATTACAGATCTTTACTTAATATCCTAATGATTTTTGGCATAAAAGAAAAATGTATAATTTTGACCCATGCAATGTATTTTTGGCTATTGCTACAAATATACCCGTGCTACTTAAGACACTTAAGTATGCAGTCTTCATTCTTGACCTATACAGTGCATACCTTTGTATAGACTGTTTTTATCTGTATACAATTCAGTATGGAGTCTATCCTGACTGGGCCTACAGTATATGCAAAAATATGTGCTGTTTTAAATGTTTTAAACTGAGACATATGAGTTTTGAAAGACAAATTACAGTTGCTCTGTGATTGGATTAGGAGACTGCCGGCTGGTTTGGAAATGAAGGTAAATTAACCAAGACACTGTGCAGACTTGGCTGCTTTGATCAAAAATAGCATGGACATGTGTCTCAGAGGGGTTACATACACACAGTAATCTAATAAGAGATATAATTGAATAAACTCTGAAGTATCCTCCATTAATCTGTAACTGGAAACAGTAAACACAATTTCACCCACCTTCTCTGTCAAGGCAGAAAAATACAGATGGCTAACTTGAACAAAAATCCAGATATTAATTGCATTCTGCACTACATGGTTATATGAAGAATAATTAAGCCCAGTTCTGACACCCTTTAGCTTACCAGTGAGATTTACAGAAGGTTTAATAAGTTACCATGCAGTTCAAGGTCTCTGAGTGTAAATACACGGGCTTATGCATTTATTTCCATTTCAAATCATTTTGAGCAGTCAAAAGTAACTAAGACCAAATAAATGCTGATAACAATCATAAAGACATTTTGTGCAATGTCAGGTTTTGCAATGGTGGCAGCACCGTGGTAATACTGCACACCACAACAGGCTTTTCTTCTGCTTGACAAAATGTGCTACCCATGTTTATTTAAAAAAAGACAGTTTAAACTATAGTAGGTCAGATTTCCAGAAAAACTGTTGTATTAATCAATAATCTTAATAATCTTTAAAGCAGACTATGACGTCAGTCTAAATTACTGTAAGTGTACATACAGACTGATACGCAGCACTTCCTAAAAACACTACAATTGCTACAGCTGACAGGATGTGACTGGATATTAAGAAATGCTTTGCACAACAGCTCTGAACTCTTCTTTTGCACAGTAAACCGGATGTGCTTGCTGATTTTTTGTTACAGATTACTAGGGCTGTTAGTCAATAAAAAAACTGAATTAAATTAAATGCAGAATATACATACTGTATAATTGTGCAATGCAATATGTATGCTGATTTAAGGAATACAGTTGAAGTCAAAAGTTTACAGAATCTGCAAAATGTTAATTATTTTACCAAAATAAGAGGGATCATACAAAATGCATGTAATTTTTCATTTAGTACTGAACTGATAAGATATTTCACATAAAAGTTGTTTACATAGAGAAAATAATAGTTGAATTTATAAAAATGACCCTGTTCAAAAGTTTACATACGCTTGATTCTTATTACTGTGTTGTTACCTGAATTATTATTATTTTTTTTTTTTTTAAGTGATAGTTGTTCATGAGTCCGTTGTTCATCCTGAACAATTAAACTGCCCACTGTTGTTCAGAAAAAAAACGTTCAGGTCCCAAATATTCTTTGGGTTTTCAGCATTTTTGTGTATTTGAACCCTTTCCAACAACTGAGGGACTCATATGCAACTATTACAGAAGGTTCAAACACTCACTGATGCTCCAGAAGGAAACGCGATGCAATGCGGACCAGGGGGGTAAAAAACCTTTTGAATTTAAGGATCAGGGTAAATTTGGCTCATTTTGTCTTCTGGGAAATATGTATATATCTTCTGTAGCTTTTGAAGGGCAGTACTAAATGAAAAAAAATATATATATGATATTTAGGCAAAATAAGAAAAAATGTACACATCTTCATTCTGTTCAAAAGTTTTCACCCCCTTGGCTCTTAATGCTTTGTGTTTCCTTTTGGAGCATCATGAGCGTTTGAGCCTTCTGTAATAGTTCCATATGAGTCCCTCAGTCTGAAAAGATGGATCTCAAAATCATACTGTCACTGCTGGAAAGGGTTTAAATACACAAAAATGCTAAAAAGCCAAAGGATCTGTGGGACCTGATGGACTTTTCTGAAGAACATCGGGCAGTTTAACTGTTCAGGACAAACAAGAGACTCATGAATAACTATCATTAAAAAAAAAAAAAGCTCATGTAGATAACAACACAGTATTAAGAATCAAGCATATGTAAACTTTTGAACAGGGTCTTTTTTTTTTTTTTATAAATTTGACTATTTTCTCTTGTGGACTATACGTAAATGTCTTTTATATGAAAAGTCTTATTCAGGTCAGTGCAAAATAAATAAAAAATAACATGCATTTTATATGATCCCTCTTATTTTGGTAAAATAATTAACATTTTGCAGATTCTGCAAGGTGTATGTAAACTTTTGACTTAAGTTCAATATAAGTTAAGTTCAGTTAACAGCATTTGTGGCATGATGTTGATTGCCAAAAATAATTTCCCCGTCGCTTATTTTCGTTAAAAGTTGCAAAAATCCAGATTATAGTGAGGAAAGTACAACTGAAGTGAAGTCCAATCAAATTAAGCACAATAAGCAGTTTTTAAAGAAGAAAAAAAATGACACGCTACTGTATCATCATACGATTTTTCATATTCATTTTCATTTTTAAATTATATTAAGAGTGAAAATGTTCATTGTGAAATGTTCATCTAAATGTTTATTTGCTTGTGATCAATAGTTCTCCATTAAACAAAAAAGCCTTTAAAAGTTTTCTCTATTTTGGCTGGTATCGCACGGTCCAATGAAAGCAGCCACTGTGCGGTGCGTTGATGGACCATTGCCCATCCCGAACCCCCCTCGAGTCACCCCTGACACATTATTCAGTGGGGCGGGACAGAGAAACTGAAGAAATCACCCGCTGCTACTAGTGCAGATGTTGACAGAGACCGTGCAGTGCAACAGCATCTCCGCTTTTACACCATAAGCCGGACTGTTTTTCAAAGAGGAACCAGACACATTACAGGCTACTTCCACCATGGGGAAAGTTGAAGGCGGGATGGAATGTGTGAAATATCTGCTCTTCTTATTCAACTTTATTTTCTGGGTAAGTGATGCATTAGTGTAGGCTGCTGTTGTATTTACATGCCATCATGTAGCATTTTAGTATATTGTGCAATGTGGAGTCAGTTTTGCTTGTCATATATTCGTTTTGTGTACTGGTGTGTTTACGCACTTTATGCAGGAATTTAAAGCTTCGGAGGCAGGCTGAGAGTCACTGCTCGTACGACTCAAATCAGATTTTCCACTGGGGAAAATCCGCCCCTTTTTCCTTCAGCGTGTGTTTGTTTGGAGGGCAGCAGCCGGACACTGGCGCACTATGCAGTACTGTGTGTTTCTGATTCACCCCACTGACTGAATCTTTTGAATTCGTTCACTGAGAAGATTTGCTCAAATTCGTTCATTGATTAGTTCAGTAACCCCTTCTGCAGTTACGCCGTTAGGTGGAGCAGTGAACCTTGTTTATTATGAATGAAGCATTGAATGATTCACTTTTGCCGAAATTATTCTTGTTATCCTTTATTAGTGGGCAGTCGGCCTGCAGGTTCACAGAGATTCGATTCGAACGAATCGAGTTCTTTCATGTGAGAAATGAATCAGTGCGTTTACGAATGATGCCTGATTCGTTCAGTTCGTCTGAGTTTAATGAATTATTCATTAAATGTACTTCGTCAGGGTTAGGGTTAGGGTTAGTTCGTTGACAAGTTTAAAGTCTTATTTCATTAATAAATCGCATATCTTGTTCAGACGAACGAACTCGTTCAGGTGGATTCGTTCGTTAGGCATAACCAAGAAAATTCTCCTGTAAAGACTCAACTTAAAATTATATTTTGTGAAAATAGACAGTCAGGACACGGAGAACCAGGAATAGTCTTTAGTGAACTGATTAAATGCCTGCGAACGATTTGTTCATTTAAAGATTCGTTAAAACACAGATTCACTCATGAATGAAACAGCACTAGTTCTCCTTATATGGGCATTAACTATGCTACAGGATCCACATTTTAATCAAGGCCTGGCTATTTTTTATTGAGCTGACACTTGAACAGCCAGCAGTCTATTCTTATTTTTCTCAGAGGAACATGACAGTTCGTAGTCGAACTTTCCTTTTTGGAGTGAATGTACAACCATTTTTAATTAACTTTTAAATTCAATAATGCATATAATAAATTCATAATTGTAAGACTGTAAAATTAACTCTTAAAATAATATATTAAAACATACAGGATGTTAAAAAAAAAGTAATCAGTTATGGGAGCATTTGAATTTTTTGGTGGGATTTTTATTTAAGCCGTTCTTACCAAGGTTCCTGCAGTCATGGTAAACATGCAATAGTAATTTCCAGGCAGGAAAATCATTAAAAGTAAAAAAAAAAAAATATATATATATATATAAAATATATATATATATATATATATATATATAGAATTTTTTTTCAGGTTTCTTTGAAGAACAGCATTTATCTGAAATAGAAATATTTTGTAACATTATAAATGTCTTTATCATCACTTTTGATCAATTTAAAGCATCCTTGCTAAATAGAAGTATTAATTTCTATAATGAAAAAAAAAAAATAATTTTTGAAAGCTTTTGATTGGTACACTGTATAATGTTACAAAAGTTTTTTATTTCAGATAAATGCTGATTTTTGGATCTTTCTGTTCATAAGAATCCTGAAAAAAATGTATTCAACTGTTTTAAATATTGATAATAATTAATAATACTAATAATAATAATTAATGTTTCTTGAACAGCAAATCAGCCTAATAGAATGATTTCTGAAGGATCATGTGACCCTGAAGACTGGAGTAAATTCAGCTTTGATCACAGGAATACATTACATTTATAATATATTCAAATAGAAAGCAGTTATTTTAAACAGTAAAAATATTTCACAATATTACTGCTTTTGCTGTATTTTGGATCAAATAAATTCAGACTTGGTGAGCAGTAAATTAAAAAAAAAAAAAAATCATTAAAAATCTTACTGTTCAAAAACTTTTGACTGCTAGTGTATAAATAAATGATAATACATATAAAACCTTATCCAGAAATCATGAACAACCAGCAAAGTCATGGAAGTTCATTGGACCAAAAGGTTTAAGAAGTATGTCTTTGGGTGTAGCATACTGGTTTGTCATTAAGTTTGGTGGAACATTAATTTATGTAAATGTGGTTTGCATCTAAGCATTGCACAGAAACGCCTAAATTCCTATTAAACCAGTCTGAACTTTAGGAACATTTTCTATTTCCACAATAACAGAAGTCTCGTAAAGATTTATTAGTATTTTATATTACATTACCATATCCTCTGCCTTTTTTCCACATTTTCAGCCATTTTGGCATCAGGTTTTGCCAAAGTGCCAAACAAGTGACATTTTCCTTTAGCTGGACCATCACACACACACACACACACACATGTATACTAAATAAGGACATACTATACATGCAATATATATATAAAAAGCTAAATGTCTCCAAAGGGAGGATTTGTCATAAATAGCTACTGGTAACTACCGGGGGCAAAACTGTCATACTGAGAAACATATCCTCATGTGTTCATTCTAATAAAAAAATATATGCTTAGAATGCATGGATGACAGTTGGAGTTGCAATTTTTTTAAATTACGGGCTTACCGTAAGATAAATCGTTTAGCCAAAAAAATAAATAAATAATAATAATAATAATTAAAAAAAAAATCATTATTTTTATGAAACATGCAACATAATGAGATCATATGACAACATTGCATAATACCAAAGTCCCTTTAAAGGAACACTCCACTTTTTTTGAAAATAGGCTTATTTTCCAACTCCCCTACAGATAAACAGTTGAGTTTTTGAATGCATTCAGCCGATCTCCGGGTCTGGCGGTAGCACTTTTAGCATAGCTTAGCATTGATCATTGAATCTGATTAGACCGTTAGCATCTCGCTCAAAAATTACCAGTTTCGATATTTTTCCTATTTACAACTTGAGTCTTCTGTAGTTACATCATGTACAAGTCAAGTGCAGCTCCTCTCTCTTTGAATGGGGAAACATTAAATTCTCCAAAACTGTTCACCAAGCTTACTATTAAATTTCATATTTAAAATCACCAATGAAATTGAGAAGAACGGCCTCATAAATATTGTTCCTTATGCTTCCACAGCGTTACAAAAGCTTATATTTTTCAGGCTAGATCAACCAGTGCTCATGCGCTTGCGGTACATTCACACGGGGTGTCAGCGTGTCTGAAGCTTCGCGCTGATTGGCCAGCGTCTGCACCAGATGGGACTGGCTAGCGTCTGCACTAGTATATTTGCATAAGGTGATCTGATTGGCTGACGCCTGCATTGGTACTAGAAAATTTGAAATTTTTCACTTTTTTCGCGAGCAACACCAGTGACGCGACGTGACGCAACGCAACGGATCCATAGTTCAGTTCGGCAACGCTTGACGTCACTCCATTCAAAGTAAATAAGAAGCGTTAAGGTTGACGACCCGTTTGAATGGGGTGTTACTGTTTCTATAGCAACCGGGACTTCTAACAGCAGCTGCAGTGACGTGCTGACTTTACTAATCAACGATTGGCTCTTTCATTAAGAAGGCGGGGCTTTGCGGCCATAATGAGCGATGCATTTTTCCCCATTCAAAACTATACGAGTGACACGTCTTCGGTATTCTATAGTCTTTGATAATACATACTGTAGTTTCACATAAAATATTATGCAAGTCGAAATAAATAAAGATTACAGGAGTATTGGATGTGTTTGATATGTTACTTACAAAATCATATGTGTAATTTAGTAATTTCTGAGTGAAAATTGTAAATCCTACACCATCTTTTTAGTCATTTTCTTTTGTTTTGTCATTTCATTCCAAACATTCATTATCTGAGCTTATCCAAACACTTATCCCAAACGTGCATACCTTAGTCAAAGGAAGCGCCTGTGTTATTCAGTGTAACTTTTTCCACTTCCACACCTGCAATGTGCATCAGTGTTGGGGATGTTTTGAAGGAGACTTTGTGAAACAAATGGCCATAGTGCAGCCTCCAAACCCTGTTGCTTTTGTGAGGATTTGGTGGCACTGCAAGGCCATCCAGATGAGCTTCATTTCCAGTCATATTACATTATGTACAGTATCCTTTTAAAGTATCCCAGTAGTGGGCTATTCTGAAACACCAGTGGATAGACCAGGCCTTTGTCTTTTAATGTAAAACAGGGAAATGTGGTTAAATAGAACTGAAGAATAGAAGTATGAGAGTGTCAAGCCTGATTAAGAGGCTGACAGGGAAATCGGATAGAAAAGGGGTAGTGATTGTGAGAGAGAGAGAGCTAAAGAGAGACAGTTGGTTGATCCTGACCTAGTTAACCAGTGGTAATGCAAGAGTGTTGTTAGTAAAATGACACAAAATTTCTTGGTCAACAACTTCTCATTTTTTAATAGCAATGGTAGATATTTCTACAGCACATGATGTTAGAAGTGCTAAACATGTTCATGGATGACTTTAATCCCCTTTAAATGTTGTTTTAAGAAGATCTCGGATTATCAGTCTTGGTTTAACAATCTCTGCTTCTTCTTTAAAATGTAACTGGAATGTTCTTACTGATAAACGAAAATGTGAGTATTTAACCAGAGCAATCTCTGCATGGGAGCTCTGCTTTGCTCAGTTTGACACAAAAACCTAAATTTGAACAGTCACAGGAACAGTTTTGTTTCCAGTGCAAACCTCTCCCTCACAACCTGGCAGCTCAGCCATGGAAAATGGGCACAGTTAGGACTAGACTGAATAGGACAGAGGGAGGAAATTGTACAGGATAATGATCTCTGACCTGTTTAGGGCAAAATTAATCTCGCAGATATTACTATTCATTTTGTCTGACTGGGAGCATTTAGCATGCATTTGTTTACACAAGCTTGTTCTCTCATCATGAGGTTCATGAATTTTCCAGTAAATATCCAGTGATTATCATCATCATTATTAAAAGAATGTTTTAATGTCGACACTATCTGTGACATGCTGTCAGTTTCACACAGAAAATAATATACACTCGTCCCTCAGTCATGAATGCTTAAATGCTTATCTAGGCTGCATTTATTTTATAAAAAATATAGAAAAAAGTGTAATATTGTGAAAAATGATTGCAATTTAAAAAGTGTTTTTTTTTTCTATTTAATATACTTTAAAATAGAATTTATTCTTGTGATGCAAAGCTGAATTTTCAGTCTTCAGTGTCACATGATCCTTCAGAAATCATTCTAATATGCTGATTTATTATCAATGTTGGAAACAGTTGTGCTGCTTAGTATTTTTTAATTTTTATTTTTATTTTTATTTTTGGAACCTGTGATACTTTTTTTCAGGATTCTTTGATGAATAAAACGTTAAAAAGAAGAGCATTTATTTAAAATATAAATCTTTTGTAACAATAAATACTACCATTCAAAGTTTGGTCAGAATTTTTTTTCTTTCTTTCTTTCTTTCTTTCTTTCTTTCTTTCTTTCTTTCTTTCGTTGAAAGAAATTAATACTTTTATTCAGCAAGTGTAAAATTGATAAAAAGTGATAGTAAAGACTTATATTGTTAGAAAAGATTTCTATTTTGAATAAAAGAGTTTTAATTATTTTAGCTTCTGTAGTAAACCTATATTTTTAAATTACATTTTACTGGAAACAAAATGTATTTTTATTTTTATTTATTTATTTTTTGGAACCTGTGATACCTTTTTCAGGATTCTTTGATGAATCAAACATTAAAATGAAGAGCATTTATTTAAAACATAAATCTTTTGTAACAATAAAT
This sequence comes from Cirrhinus mrigala, assembly GCA_036247105.1. Classification (NCBI taxonomy): domain Eukaryota; kingdom Metazoa; phylum Chordata; class Actinopteri; order Cypriniformes; family Cyprinidae; genus Cirrhinus; species Cirrhinus mrigala. The sequence continues at coordinate 27,008,712 of CM070029.1, forward strand.
ACTACCGTTCAAAGTTTGTGGCCAGTAAATTTTTTCTTTCTTTCTTTCTTTGAAAGAAATTAATACTTTTATTCAGCAAGTGTTAAATTGATAAAAAAGTGATAGTAAAGACTTTTACTGTTAGAAAAGATTTCAGTTTGGAATAAAAGCTGTTCTTTTTGCCAGTGGGATAAGGAAATAAATGAGTTTTAATTGTTTTAGCTTCTGTAGTAAACCTATATTTTTAAAACATTTTACAGGAAACAAATTTATTTCTTGGAATCTGTGATACTTTTTTCAGGATTCTAAAAGAAGAGTATTTAAAATATAAATCTTTTGTAACAATATACACTACTGTTCAAAATTTGGGGTCAGTACATTTTTCTTTCTTTCTTTGTTTGAAAGAAATTAATACTTTTATTCAGCAAGGATGTTAAATTTATACAAAATGATAGTAAAGACTTATATTGTTAGAATAGATTTATGTTTTGAATAAAAGCTGTTATTTTTGAGAATGGGATAAGAAATAACAGAAAGTCTCATTATTTATTAATAATGCTGTCAGATTGTACATCTGTACTGTCAGGGGCACAGCAGACAGGAAGAAATAGAAGACTGAGGTCTCTAGAGACAAATGAAGTGGCATGCAAACTCTGACACCCCCGACTGACAGGAATAGTGTGGTTACTGAACCTAAAGATAAAAAGAAAACACAGTGTATTGTTTTTGGCTCTAGTGCTTCCATGCTATTTTTGGTGACCAGTTAGCTGCTTTACTATTTATTTCCATTTTTTGCTATAACTAATTTGGAAAATAGTGTTAAAATCAACCAGAGTCAGTGTGTCGAGATGTTCAAACAAAGCCACTCTTATACTGGAGGTAAACATACACCGCATATAGAGGTTGGCTTGAAGAAAGCATTTTAACATAGAAAAAAAAGGAGAAGTGTTGCTGTAGTTGTAGAGCACTATGAACCACCTCTGCAGTTTTAGTATGTGCTTTATACATTAAACTGGGCTGGATTTAAGTGCGGTTTATGTTTCTTAATCACCATCTGGTCTACTGACCATACAGACTTACTGACCATACAAGAGCAGAGGACGAGGCTCATGAGTTATGATAATGCTCCGGTAATTGATGCTAACAGGACAGGAGTGGCATTGTGGTAAACACCATTAGGCGTTTGAATGACTTCATCTCTGTAGGGATATTTGTCTGTGTGTGTGTGTGTTATGTGCACTTAGTGTGTTTCTGACTTTGGGCGTTGCATGTGCATAGATGGGTGTTTCTTCAAGTGCAGGCACTTCATGTACTAGATTTGATCTTTTCTTTTCTTTTTTTGTCATATAAAGGCCCTGTTGCAGCTGTCTTGTTAATTTTTAACATCCCTTCATGATGCATTTGTGCTAGTTTTGAAATGCTCTTTATAGTTTGTATTGGCTCAGATTTTCAACTGTAAACTATAAAAATGTCAATTCCATTAAAAAAATAAATAAATAAAAATTAAAAACCTTATGTAAAGGAAGTGTGCTTAATTGTATTAAATGTGCTGTAGTGTATTTAAAAAAAAAAAAAACTGTCCTTGCAGATAATATTAATGAAATAATAGGCTGCTTATAGAGTTCACTTTCATGACTGTTTCTTAACATTTTTAACACTTAAAATGCACTGTGTAATAATTTGTCAAATCAATATCTTAAATCTTCATGTTTTAATAATCTATTGTCATGTTTCATTGTATTGACTAACATACTAAAGCACATGCAATATACTTGATTAGAACAACGTCATGCAATCATTACAAAGGTGCAATTACAAGTATATTTAAATACATGACATACAAGTTTAAATAGAAATGACGGTAATATTTTACTTAAAGCTTTTGTGTACAATGCATTATAAAAGTAGTTTTAATGCATTAATTATATCTAGTAATGCAGCTTATAATGCAAGTACAATCTCATGAATAAATGTAAGTTAATCAATTAAAAGCACTTATCAATTCATTGTTATACTATGCATTTTGGTTATAATTATTTACAACAAGACATAATGTATTAAGACACACATTATTAATAATTATAATGCATTCAACCCTTTAATAACCGTCTATAATGCATTATACATAATAGCTTTAAGTAAAGTGTGATTGTAAACTGTGACTTTATATTTTAGTTTATCATAAATACTTTATTTAAAATTACATAGAAAGAGCCCTATATAGGTGGGTCAAAAATCACTCTTTTCAACTAATTGCGTTTAATATGAACTATATTACATTGTGTATAAACTATAATACAAATGTGATTTTCCTGCAGTTAAGTGCCCAGAATCATTACATTCAGTTTGCACATAAGTATATTCTTTTAGAGTATATTATTTCAGTAACACTTTACAAGAAGGTTCATTAGTTAACATTAATGTATTAACTAGCATGAATGAACAATGAACAATACATTTATCACAGAATTTATTCATCTTTGTTCATTTTAATTAATTAAAAATACAATTGTTCATTGTTTATGCTAGTTCACAGATCATTAACTAATGTTAACAAACACAACTTGTGATTTTAATAATGCATTAGTAAATGCTGATGTTAACATTTTTTATTTTATTTTATTGTACAAAAATCAGTTTTTACACCAGTTAGAACTGCCCTTCAGTTGTAGCTTCATTTCCTAATGTTTTTATTGTGTGTTATTTCCAATCATGGTATAATTCTGCTCAGTTATGCTAAAAGTATAGAAATGCATGGGGTACATAAAATGCTACCTTAGCAAAGCAAAGTCTGTCATTTCATTACGTAATGTTTAAATATTCTGGAATTTCTGCTAGAGAATGAATGTTGATTTGACATGAGGTGGAAATGACAGAATTCTCCAGTCATGCATGCATGTCTACGGCTAAACCTTGTCGGTGGACAAATTAAATATACTTGTGAGTTTGACAAGTTGTTAAGGGAGTTTATTTTTTTTAAATCCACAGTCAGAAGTTCGTAAAATTGGCGGAATACCCACGTGTGCGTATGTGTGTGGTCCCCATGAGGAAACAAGCTTATAAATCATAATCATACAGAATGAAGTTTTTCGAAAATCTAAAAATTCCAAAAGTTTCCTTTGAAGGGTAGGTTGGTGTAGGGTGAAAAACATTACGCCTGTGGAATGTCCCCATAAAGCATGGAAACCCAACATGTGTGTCTGTGTGTGGGGAGGGGGGTTGGGGCGAATACGAAGTGAAGCAAAATGAGTTGTAAACTGGACATGGAAAGGTTTTACTGAATCAGACTTCAGCCTGTGCTAATGTAAAATCAGGGCTCAACATTAACGCTTGTTCGAAAAACAATGGTTTTTTGGACACAAATAAAACAAGTTCACAAGTATCACAATAAACACTTATTATTTCTGAAGTGCACACCCAAATGTCTTAATAACGTAATCTAACTGAAGGCAAAACTATGAAATTAATTTATATTTGAGGTAATTTTCATGCTTAAATGTAGAGTAAAATGAGCAACTTTACAAAATCGGACAGCTGAATACCAGGGTTGTATGTGATATAAACACAAAAGATATGGCTTTTTCAACATATAGTGGTGTGATTGGGAAAAATATTATTGTGTACTAGAAAATGAAGGATCAGAGCTTTATATTGATGAAAATATATTAAAAATATCTCTGAGCAACACAGCGTGTTTCATTACTGAATGATTCAGCATTTTTGAACGAATCGGGTAAGTCAATGTTTCAGTGAGCCATTCATAAGGACACTCACCTGAATAAGCCATTTGAACAAATTCATTTAATCCGTGACTCACTTATTAAGACATTGACTTGGCGCCACCTACTGGTGGTTTGGTTACATATTTAAAAGTATCATTGCATTTTTCCAACATTTATATGTTAAGTAAAATGTTAATCTTATTATTTATGCATTTGCAATTTTACTGTGTAAATGCATTTATGGAACCTTTTATCTTCATTAAACAGTCTGAGTAAATACAAGAAATGGCACTTTCAATGCAGCTTCAGTGTTTCCTCTGCAGTGGAAAGATGAGTTTGTTGATACTGATTTCATTTGAATGGTAACAACCATACAGAGTCTAATTATTCTAAATGAATGTATTGATAAAATTTCAGAATTTTACGTAAATGATAACATGTATAAGGTTAGGAAAATATTGCTCTTCATAAAGTTAAAAAGTGTCCTAGAAATCAATTTAAGGCGAATATCACAAATATGCTGATTAAAGTAAGACTTCATAGAGCAGTGATGATACTATTGCTTCAAAATGGATTCAATTTATGGCAAAAAAAAGGCTTTTTTTGCCCCGGACAAGTAACTTTTTTTACAAGCACATGTCAAGGCTTAATGTCGAGCCCTGAAAATACACAAAGAAGGAACAGCAGGTGGTCGGGGAGAGTGTAGTGTGTGTGTGTGTGGAGAGTGTGTGTCCCACCACGCCCCTAATCATCAGACAATAGAACGCTCTCCTTTTCCTCCCACATACTCTCTCGCAATACAATTATTATAGTGTATGTCATAATGGTACCATATGTTTAATTTACAGAAATGAAAAATGATCATTGTTACCCGAGATATTTCTGACTGAACAGACTTTTAAAAATCATTTTACTTATGTAATATCAAGCTGTAGTAGTCAGGTTGACTTTTTAATAAAAACAGTGTCACCAAGTAATATTTATTTATTTATTTATTTATTTATTTATTTATTTATGCTTCTCTTAATTCAAGACTATTCTTGACTTTTTCTTTTCCAACAAACAAAAAAAAGTATACGTCAGAAACACCATGGTACTATATATTTTATTTTATTATTTTATTATTTTATTGTATTGTATTTTTTAAAAATATCATTTATTTTAAAATAATATTTAAAAATAAATATTTTATCAAATATGTATTTATTTTATTTATTTATTTTTTTTTTATTTATTTTATTTTATTTTATTTTATTTTATTTTATTTTATTTTATTTTTCAAAATATCATTAAGGGGAGACACCGCAGGCAAAAACACTGTTATTTCATCCACCTGTCAAATTTGAGATTTTGTGCATTTTGGTTTTTCATGAAGTGTTTTTTCAGATTAGTGGAAAGAAAACATCCAAAAGACACTGTTAAGTGTTTCTTTTATAACACTTTATCTATTTGTGTCAATAGAATTCAATTACAATACATATTTTTAAAGGCCGTTTTCCTGAAATGAGCTTTTTCTTCTACACTGAGCCATAATTCTTACACACATCAGACTTTACATTTTTTATTCCTGTCTTTATCCTGAAGGTTTTTACAGAGGGATTTGTTTGTATATAATTTGCTGGATTATATACAACATTTTATTCCATTTTATCCCAGAAATTGTGAAAAATATATTGTTTTCTGTCTGTTCTGATTTTTTTCTGAATTATCAAGTGACAAAATGAGATACCCCAAAGAATAAAATAAAACAAGAATTTTGAAACTGACTTAATCCAGTGTTTAGATTTTTGTACATGAAATGTATGCAAATTAGTGCATATTTCATTAAATAATGCCTCATTCGCATATTTAAACCTTAAATTTTAGAAAACTTGTAATACAAAAAATGTTTGCAATTATCAATGTAATCAATCAACTGGGTAATTAAGGCGATAATTATTGGTTAATTTTTTTACCCTATTCACCTGCAGTGTCTCGCTTCGGTCAATCACACTTTTGGACATAAAGGTTCCAAAAGGTGTTTTTCGTAGTGTTGCCATAAAATCTATTTTTGGAGAAGGACTGTTCAATCGATATTTCTCAAAAGAACCACATTTTTCTTTGTGAAGTACGTTTTCATAATCTAAAGAACATTTTCCCCACTATAAAGAGTCTTTTGTCCAGTTGGAACATTCTATGGATGTTAAATGTTCTTCAAGGAACCATCAATGCCAATAAAGCCCCTTTATTTGGTTGTAGGCTAACACTCCAGTGTAGTATGTGGTTTAGTGCACTACATGAGCGCTGTTGAGATGGAAACTTCCCTGAGTGGACTGGATTCTGTTTTCCACCAGGAGATCTAATCAGCTTTTCCTGGGTTTGGGTTGACCGATTCTTTCATTCTTTTTCTCCTGTCTTTCTGTTTTTCTTGTTTCATAACAACTCAGTTTGAGAAGTTCCTCCGTCTTTTCCAACATTATAATTGGTGTTTTGGTGTTTGCTGTAAGTTCTTCATTAGGGAATGTAGACATATGATCTCATGATCTCCGTTTATATTGTGTTCAGATGGTCACTTGGAACATGAAACATCAAAGCTGCTAGTTTAATCACGGCCTGTTTCTTCTTTGCTACAAATGAAAGCTCTGTTTGTTGCTGAAATTATGGAAATTACATAAAATGTGCTCAGAAAAGACACTATAAAAACTCCCAATAAACTTGGAAAAAGCCAATATGTTTTCCATATACTGTATGTAAAATAACAATGGAAAGCCAAAAGCGACCCAACAGGGAGTTTATAAGAGTGGAAACTGGTCTAAAGCTGACTCACATTAGTATTCTGGCATAAAAAAAAAAAAAAAAAAAAACATTTGCTCATTTAAAATGTTTTTTCCAGTTTTTAATTGTCTTTCGTATTCTTTTATTTCTTATTCTTATTATTCATGCATTATTATGGTGTTTAAATTTAAATATTTGAGAATTTTTAATAATTATTCCTCATTACTGTATTTATTTATTTATTTTTTAATAAATTGATATTTTTATTCACAGAGGAATCACTGTTTAAAAGTGACAGTAAAGACATTTGTAATATAGAAAATGGTTTTGTTGTTTTTTTTTTTTCATTTTAATCTCATTAATTGAAATCATGAAACACACACAATTTAACAGCAATTTATTAAAAATGTAACAAAATGTACATTTTAAGGCCCTATGAAATCCGTTTTATTTATTTTTTCTTAAATTCAGTTTTATTTTTATCCAGTTTTGGGTTTTTCATTTAATTCCTGGATGCCATTTTAATGGTTTTATTAAATTTTAATTGATTTTATTAAAAACAAAAAATAAAATATAACAATTGTATTTATTTATTTATTTATTTATTTATTTATTTATGAAATAACAAAAAAATGTTGTTTTAATACTAATTTAATTAGTAGTAGTAGTAGTACTATCATTACTATCAATATAATAATAACAAATAAAAGTTTTTGTGTACATAATATGTGTTTGTGTACTGTGTATATTTATTATGTGTTTATATAAATACGCACACATACATGTATATATTTTTGTAAATATTTTTATATATTTTGTAAAAAAATATGTTATGTTTATATATTAAATATGTTTATAAATAATATAATTTATATGAATATAAATATATACATGTAAATACGAAAAAAAATTATATACACAAAAACTTTTATTTTGGATTCGATTAATCGCAATTAATCGTTGCCCAGGACGAATTAAGTCATATATTTCTGTCACAGTTTCTTCAAGCTACACAAACTTTTATTTTGACAGGTTGCTGTAAAGACCTTTAAGTTTCTGTTTGTATATGATAAGAATTTTTCTCAAAAGAAACGGTAAAATGCTCATTAATTCATAGGCCCCTAATAATGTTACAAAAGATTTCAATTTATCAAAGATTCCTAAAAAAAATGTATCATGGCTTCTACAAAAAATATGAAGCAACTGTTTTCAACACTGATAATAATAAATCATATTTTTAAGAATGAAATCAGCATATTATTATGATTTATGAAAGATCATGTGACTCTGAAGACTGGATTAATGATGCTGAAAATTCAGCTTTGATCACTAATTCAATTTTAATATATATTCAAATAGAAAAATTAATATATTGTAAAATGTAATTTATTCCTGTGATGCAAAGCTGAATTTTCAGCATCATTACACCAGTCTTCAGTGTCACACGATCCTTCAGAAGTCATTACTAATATACACTGGACATCTAATATACACTTAAACATTGTATACAATATACATATATACATTTTAAGGCTTCTAATCGACTATTCGATTTTTAAAAATCATCTATTTCATTTTGCCCGCGTTGAGTAACCAGCAAAATACCAGAAGTGGCCCATTTCACGGACGAGAATACATGAAACGCATTATTAGACTGTTTTCCAAGACTGCATGATATATATTAAACCCATATAAAAATCATAATTAAACATAACTATAAATTCACAAACGCTACGATTCAGTATGCATGCAGGTTTAATATATGTGCTTTATTTATTTACATGCGTGTAGGTTACATATGTGCGTCTCACAGCAGCTCCGTTCACAGTATGCTGTTCCATAGGAACTGTTATCATTTACATGTGTGGAGCGTCTCAAAATCTATCTCTGCATGTTGTTGTGAGTTTGGGTGTATTATAACGTTTATCTGGGAACGCAAAGTACACCATTTCATCAGATTTTCTAAGGTAAATCATTTCTAAACCTATGTAAATTCTGGAGAATACATCAATATCATCTCGGTTACGTACGTAACCCTCGTTCCCTGATAGAGGGAACGGAGACGTTATGTTGTGACGACATTAGGGGGATTTACCTGGGAGCCCCGATCATCTCTGATTAAGAAAACGCCAATGAAATTTGGCTAGCGGATTTGCATAATACGCCGCTCCCCGTGCACATGGGTATAAAGAGGTGCAGGTGCATTCACTCATTAGATTTTACGTTAAGGAGCCGAGATAGCCTCCCTGGCCACCAGCGATGGTTCGAGATTTTGGCAAGAGGACATAACATCTCCGTTCCCTCCATCAGGGAACGAGGGTTACGTACGAAACCGAGACGTTCCCTCTCTGTCGGTCACTACGGGTTATGTCGTGATGACATTAGGGATCCATGGAAAACGCCACAACCTGAACCCCATCACAACCCTGAGCATAGCAAATGTTGGCAAGCAACGTGTGTCAGACAAATGCTGCGCTAAGGTCGTAGCCTTCCCACCGCCCCAGCGCGAATTTGCTGACCTTGGTACCCGCAGGGACCAGAGGTGAGTATACCGCTGCTGGTATAGCCAAGCCGCTGTTCCTTTCACCCAATACTTACCAGAAGGGATTTCGACCTTCAGTGAAAGACGGCTTTGAAGTCTTTCCTATTTGTAGTACAGCTTGTTTGTAACGGTGGGGAAGCAAGCCTTTCAGAGAAGGGCGCTATGGAGGCCACATCCTGCCCATAGGGAGGTGACATGTGGAGACTCAGATATGGACTGACCCAGGCCTGGGGCAGTGCTACATACGTAATGGCTCTCAGAGGTGCTGCCTTCTGACCCATCGCAGCAGGACTGCCCGCGTCCCTGAAGGGACTGGCCAGAGATGCATGGGAAGGCATTGCGTCCCCGAACTGCAGTATCTTGGCTACTGGCAAAGGGGGGCATTGTGGGCGAGAGTGAAGAGGCAGCATGGCGCTCACTGTCAGCCCACAAGCCTGATGACCCAGGGAGAAGGGAAACTGCTCTTTCCTTGACAATGTGGGTGCAGAAAACAGAAGATTATCCGCCTGGCCCGGGGAAGAAGCGGCACTGTCCTCGCCGTCTCCTGAAAAAAGAGCAGATTCCCTCATCTCCAGGTTACCTGCATCACTTTGTCATCTTCCTGGATGAATTTAGGGGCCGGCTGGGATGCTGGGGGCACCGTGTTCCTGCCAAAGGCTCAATGCACCGGCTTGGATGTCAATCCAGCATGGGGCGGAGCACCTCCGGAGGACGCAGGAGGGTGCCCACGGCAACGAGCAGACCGAGGCCTGCCCCTTGGTCCAGCGGTGGCTGATGGGGCATCACACAGGGCAATGTGCTTGATAGCCTCTGCCTGCTTCTGTACTGCCGAGAACTGCAGTGTCGCCGAACAGCCCAACCTAGGAGATGGGAGCGCAGAGAAAGGGCTCTTTGTCGACATTCTTCATCTCACCAGGTTGAGCCAGAGGTGGCGCTCTTGGACCACCAGAGTGGACATCGCCTCCCCGATGGACCGCGCCGTGACTTTCTTTGCCCAGGGGGCGAAGCCAGTCGCCAAGTGCAGCTCCTGCATCAACCCCGGGTCAGTACTACCCTCGTGCATTTATATCAGTGCCTTGGCTTGGTGAACCTGCAGGATAGCCATGGCATGCACGGCAGAGGCGGCCTGGCCCGCAGCCATAGCTTACAGTACTTTAGACGGGAGATGCGGATGATTCCCCAAGGTCGCGGCGTTTTGCAGGCACGGATGCACTGCAACTGCACCGAACTCTCCACCTGGGGAATGTCCACATACCGCCTGGCAGCCCTGCCATCGAGGAGGGAGACGAGCAACTTCTAGCCATAAAAGGTTCAACTTCATCAGCTCCTCAGGCACCTCCGGGAAGAAAGGCACCGGAGCAGATTGCGGTTGTGAGCCGCGACCTGCTTTAAGAAACCAATCATCCAGCCGCGAGGGCTCGGGACTGGGCGGTCTGAGACCTCCAGCCCGATGCTCATGGGTGCCTGGTAGAGCATGGCCGTCAACTCCAGGTCTGATTCAGCGGCAGCCACAGCACCCGAGGGAGGCAGCCTCACTGAACTTTCATCCTCAGAGGATGATAGCCCATCCCCCGATGTTGCGATTGACATCTGGTCTTCCAGGGGTGCACCAAATGAAATGCTGGCAGCTCCATGAGGCAGACCAGCAAAGTCACTTGGGAGCCAGACAGGATGTTTGCTGCGTGAGGGATAAGAGGTCCGTGGGCGGTAAGCCGGCGGAAAGGCTCTTACTGTGACTCTCAGATCTCCCAAGGTGCCAGCCAACGGTTCCCTGCACAAAGCAGAGAAACCAGAGCAGGTGGCTGCAGCGGGTGCCACTCTACTTACCAAAGAGAGGCAAGATCGCAGCGACTGGGCTGGTGTGGTTACACGTGGTCTGCAGTTGTGAGGCCAGTTGGATGTACTGCCAAATTCTCTGAAACACCTTTAGAGACGGCTTATGGTAGAGAAATGAACATTCAATTCACGGGCAATGGCTCTGGTGGACATTCCTGCAGTCAGCATGACAATTGCGCGCTCCCTCAAAACTTGCGACATCTGTGGCATTGTGCTGTGTGATAAAACTGCACATCTAAAATGTCACACAGCACAATGCCACAGATGTCGCTGGCCTTTTATTGTGGCCAGCCTAAGGCACACCTTTGGAAAAATCATGCTGTTTAATCAGCATCTTGATATGCCACACCTGTGGGGTGGATGGATTATCTCGGCAAAGGAGAAATGCTCACTAACACAGATTTAGACAGATTTGTGAACAATATTTGAGAGAAATAGGTCTTTCATGTACATAGAAAAGTCTTAGATCTTTGAGTTCAGCTCATGAAAAATGAGGGCAAAAACAAAAGTATTTATAATTTTGGTCAGTGTAATTATTATTGCCTCATTGCTATTATATATGTATTTTAAGTAATTTTAAAGGCTATTGTTCACTTACATCTATTTTCATTATCACAAAAAATTTTATTATTATTATAGAGCCCCATGAAATCTGTTTTATTTCCAAATTCAGTTTTTTTTTTGTTTGTTTGTTTTTTTCTGGGATCCATTTTAATGGCTCCGTTAAATTTTAATAATCAAAAGCAGCTCCAATTAATTGATTTTATTAAAAATAAAATGTTCTTAAGTAAAATTGTTGATTTTCTGTGGGAAATTAGTCGTTTAGATCATTTAGAAAATTAGTCGATAGATTAATCAATATAAAAATAGTCGTTAGTGGCAGCCCTAATACATTTATGTTAGAATGAATGGATTTTTCAATCACACGCGCAGACACACTCGCTCATTGTCTTGTATAGCGTAGTGTGTAGCAGACAGACAGTTGGTCTTTTGTCCCAGAGATAAACCCTGATGCCCAGAGGAGATCTGTGGAGGGGGAGGGGAGGGGGACACAGGGTGGGGCGTCAGGGCGCTGATGTCAGGCCGGATGATGTTACACTAGTGTGTATTCGAGGGGTTAGCTGTCCCGCGGGGGGTTGTGTTGTATGACAGCTGTAGGAGACAGGAGAGGCTGAGCAAAGTGCCGCTCGTCTTGCATCATCCTTGTGGATTTCTTTTCAAACATATACGTAATATGATTTTACATGGCTTAGATGGCCTTTGCCCTTCAGACCTGAGAAATCCCAAAGGTGCTGATTTTACACAAAAGCCCATTTTAACGTTTTACCCTCTCTAGATTGGAGGAACTGCACCTGGTGGTGGCAGGAGTCCAAGAGTGTAAAACTGGGAAGGGCATTTTAAATTGAATCAAACTGTACTCAAATGGATGGGCTTTTGAATAAGCTTTGACAGATGAGTGTCTGCTTTCATTGTCAGCAGTAATTAGACTTCATTTAATAGTTATGGTTGGTTGCTGAATTCTACCGCCTCCTTTTCCTTTCATGGTTTGGCCTTCAGCCGTCATTTCTTAGATTTAAGACCGAAAGGATCCTGCCAGAGTGGAAAATATCTGTGCCACCTCTCCATAAAAAATAAAGACAAAGCGTACAGAGTTTTTCTGGCCTTAGATAACAGTCTGACAGTGTTTTCTTATTCATTTTTGTCAGATGAATTCATCTTGAGGAACTGAACTTGAGCTGATGTCATTTAGCACTTATCGACATGTAATGTGTTGTTTAGTAATTTATCTGATAATGATACTTTACAGATGTCTTCTTTGTGTTCTTTGGATCTGAAACCACATCCTCTAAAGATCTTTCGCTGTTGCTTTTGCAGTTGATGGGCTCGCTGGTTCTGGCTGTGGGGCTCTGGCTGAGACTAGATCCAAATACTAGGTCTCTTTTAGGAGAGGGAGGACCTGATACCTTCTTTATCGGTAAGCAATTAGTTAATAATATTTCATGATTATTTCTCCAAGGTCTTACAGACAATATGTCTCATTTTTGCAGCGTTACAGAGGGCAGTGTCCAGTTCTCCTGTCAAAATACTGATTTAGTTCTGTCTCTTGGCTTATTTAAATATACAGTGTAGTGTATATACAGTGTATATTCAAATTAAAAATGTGGTACAAATATACAAATATGTATGTGATTGAAAACCTAGAGCAGGGTAGGAAAAAAAAAGTAAATAAATAAACATTATGAAACAAAATGAATATAACTCTAAAATATAAATATGAATTAATAGATACATAGATACATACATATATATATAAATTAAAGTCCTATATACATTTTATTCAAATTATAATTAAAATTAATTAATTATAATTATTAATTATTATTAATTATTAATTAATTTAATTATGTGTAATTCATTATGTGTTATATATACATATATATAAATTTAGAATTTTTATTTTATAATAGGTATATAGATATCGATAAAATTAAAATTCTACATGTAATTTTTATTCAATTTAAAATTCTATTCAATTTAAATTTAAACTTGTATTCACATTATAATTAAAATTAAAATTAAATTATGACTGGTTATATATAGATATATCCACACACACACACACATATATATAAGTAAGTAAAAGATAGTAAGAAGTAAGAAAAAAAGATAGTATTTATTGATTCTGCAGTTCTGCAAAGTGTGTATTAATTTTAAATATACAATTATTTAATTTAGTGCTTTCAGACTTTTGGAGTTTTACTCTTGCCCTTAAAACAGAAATAAAGGAGTGTCAGACAGACCTAGTGTTTATTGGTACTGGATGGAAACATCTGAGGCCACTCAGGGTGGCAAAGTTTCCACGGCCTTCTGCCCAGCCCTCGTGAGACGTAGCGAGTTCTCTTACATTTCAAAGGTTGGTGTTTCTGAAAACAGGAAGAGACATTTCGAGTGGCGCATACATGGAGGAAACCACAAGACTTTCAGGTTTGCTGTTGCACCAATTCAACCTGGGAGGAGAGAGAGATCCAGACAGGTCATCCAGTGCTATATCTGGATGCAGAGGAGAACAGCATTTCATGATGTCAGGAAATATTCTTGTCCTCACACAGCCTCCTCAAGCTTGGTTTAGTCACTGACATCACCCTCATTTGTGGGTTTTAGTACTTAAAGCTGTAAAGAGAAGCCAGTGTGAATGAGCATAACTCAAAGCCTCAGCAATATCCCAGTCACAAAGTCACATATTCGTTTCTCATCAGCCCAGATGAAGAGTCGCCATCTTCCTCATTTCAGTTTGCAACCCACAGTCACATTTGCATCACACAGTCATGTTTTCCATAGTTAGATATAAGTCCACATACATTTATATTTGTAGACTAACTGAAACTACTCAGTTTCTGTTATTATTTCTCACCCTTATAGCAACATAGTTCCACTGTATATTATAGTGGATATGTATATATATTTAAAATAGTATATATATATATATATATATATATATATATATATATATATATATATATATATATATATACAAGCAGTACAAAATTAATACCAGTAATCTCCAGATGATATATTGAGGTCTTATGAATTAAACGGTCCATCTGTGCAAAAAGAATTTTATGAATCCCCAAGAACCAAGGTTTCAGCTAAAAATCTTTTCTACTGTTCTAATGAAGAAAAAAAGTCACCTACATACAAACTTAGGGTATGGAAGCCCATTTCTGCCACTGAATAATAAAAAAAAAAGGTTATTGTGACTTTTTTTCCCCTCAGAATTGTGTGATACAAACTCACAATTTCAACTTTTTTTCTCAGAATTGTACATAAACTCGCATTTGTAAGTTCTAAAGTCAAAATCGTGAGATATAAAGTCACAATTCTGATTTTTTTTTCAAACTCACAATTGCGAGAAATAAAGTCAGAATTGCAAGATAAAAACTTGCAAATTCACACTTTTTATCACAAATACGAGTTTGTATCTTGCTTCTGACCTTTTTTCTCAGAATTGTGAGATATGAACTCGCAATTGCAAGTCATAAATTCTAATTTTGAGGGGGGAAAAGACTGATATGTTCTCAGAATTGTAAGTTTATTTCTCGGAATTCAGAATTCTGACTTTCTCAGAATCACAAGTTTTCATGAGCAATTGCGAGTTTATATCTCACAATTCTGAGAAAAAAGTCAGAATTGCAAGTTTGTATATTAAAATTCAGAGAAAAAAGTCTGAATTTTAAGTTTGTATCAAAATTAAGAGAAAACATTAGAAAACATTTTATTTCACAATTCTAAGAAAAAAAGTCAGAATTGCAAGTTTGTATCTCAAAATTCTAAGAAAAAAAGTTGGAATTGCGAGTTTGTATCTCAAAATTCTAAGGAAAAAGTCAGAATTTCAAGCTTGTATCTTACAATTCTAAGAAAAAGTCAGAATTGCAAGTTTTTATTTCACAATTCTAAGATAAAAAGGTCAGAATTGCAAGTTTGTATCTCACAGTTCTAAGAAAAAGAGTCAGAATTGCAAGTTTGTATCTCAAAATTCTGAGGAAAAAGTCAGAATTGCAAGTTTGTATCATAATTCTAAGAAAAAAAAGTCGGAATTGCGAGTTTGTATGTCAAAATTCTGAGGAAAAAGTTAGAATTGCAAGTTTGTATCTCACAATTCTAAGAAAAAAGTTGGATTTGCAAGTTTGTATCTCACAATTCTAAGAAAAAGGTCAGAATTGCAAGTTTGTATCTCACAGTTCTAAGAAAAAAAAACAGAATTGCAAGTTTATATCTCACAATTCTGAGGAAAAAGTCAGAATTGCAAGTTTGTATCTCATAATTCTAAGAAAAAAGTCTGAATTGCGAGTTTGTAGCTCAAAATTCTGAGGAGAAAGTTAGAATTGCAAGTTTGTATCTCACAATTCTAAGAAAAAAGTCGGATTTGCAAGTTTGTGTTTCAAAATTCTGAGGAAAAACTCAGAATTGCAAGTTTGTATCTCACAATTCTGAGAAAAATAGTCAGAATTGCAAGTTTATTTCTCAAAATTCTAAAAAAAAAAGTCAGAATTGCAACTTTGTTTCTCAAAATTCTGAGGAAAAAAGTCAGAACTGCAAGTTTGTATCTAAAAATTCTGAGAAAAAAGTCAGAATTACAAGTTTGTATCTCACAGTTCTAAAAAAAAAGTATTGCAAGTTTGTATCTCAAAATTCTGAGGAAAAAGTCAGAATTGCAAGTTTGTATCTCAATTCTAAGAAAAAAGTCGGAATTGCAAGTTTGTATCTCACAGTTCTGAGAAAAATAGTCAGAATTGGAAGTTTATTTCTCACAATTCTAAGAAAAAAGTCAGAATTGAAAGCTTGTATGTCTAAATTCTAAAAAAAAGTCAGAATTGCAAGTTTGTATCTAAAAATTCTGAGAAAAAAAGTCAGAATTACAAGTTTGTATCTCACAATTCTAAAAAAAAAGTCAGTATTGCAAGTTTGTATCTCAAAATTCTGAGGAAAAAAATTCAGAATTGCAGGTTAGTGTCACAAAAAAAAATGCAAAATGTAAACTCGCAATTGCGAGAAAAAAGTCAGAATTGTGAGATAAAAAGTCTTTAACTAACCCTTTAACTTATTCATTTTGTATTATTTTATTTTATTTTATTTTATTTTTATTTGTATTTATTTATTTTAATATTAGCGCAATATGAAATGGTCCTTGTCAACACAATGTAATATCTGAATAATAATACATTTTTAAAAATAAATAATAATTATTCGCTTATTATTATTATTGTCTGAATTTTTGAGTCATTTTAAATAGCCGTGAATTAAGAAAGATGCTTTTTCCTTCCTGAATTGTGTAGTTACAGTATCTAGCCAGCTAAGCACCCAAACCTTGATCATTTAGAATAAACCATCTGACAGTGCTGACATTGACCAGTTCAGGCTTCTTAGTCCTCTCCATCTACACACACACACAAACACATTTTACTTGACTTTAAATTACAGTCAGCAATAACAAAGGATTGTCTTCTCCACAGCTACTGTGGCAACGGAGTAAATATTATCAGCGTGTGACAAGATTGTTTTTAGTCAAGAGGGAAGATAAAGGTTGTGTTCACTCTCACTGTCACACTTTGTTTTCGTTCATCTCAGTTTTACTCCTTTTGTTTCCCAAATGCCTGAGATAATGGTGAGAGTCCTTTCAGCATGAGTAACTAACACTCTCAGCCCAGAGGAAGTATGTTCTAGGACAGTAAAGTGAAAAAGTGTATGCTTGTATATTTAGTGGTGTTTGCAAAGACAAGTATCACCATTGCTCATACTGAGAATTGACAATTTGACTTAACCTAAGCATTGTTAGTATTAAAGAGAGGAATGACACCTCGAATCATGCGACATCTTAAGAGCTGTGCTTTCGCTTTCATAAGAGTTTCTAATGTTTAGTGAAACAGTTGTGACTTTTCTCTGTTTGTGTCACTTCGCTCATGTCTAGTGATAGGGATTTTAGTGACTTTTCTTGCCAGTTATATTGTTAGCTTGTGGGTGGCAAAAGTTTTTATGAGTGAGTCATTGAATTAGTCATTTAACCAATTAGTTTAAGTAAACTGACTAATTCAGGAACTAAACAAGGTGTCTTAATGAGTCACTCACTCATAAAGTTTGTTCAAAACACATTTATTCATTGAATGACACTACATTGTGTGAACGGCTAATTCAGTTTTGATTTTGTTTGAATCTTTTGCCAATGATGCATCAAGCGGGCAATACTGTCTGAAATGTAAGTTACTCAGTTTTCATTTATTGTTTATCAGGCTTTTGTATAAAAGCAATCTCACATTTTTCCAAATATCAGCATGGCTGTGATTATCATTATTGTGATTATCCATTCTTACGGCCTACTTATGTACACTACCATTTAAAAGTTCTGGGGTCAGTACGTTTTTTTAGGGGTTCAAGTGCATAGTGCTGAAACCGTATTGTAATTGTTAGAATGGTCATGGATCAGCGATCTCCACATAAAATTTGATCGTGAAGACTGAACCGTACATTGTAGAGACTTGAAGCTTGGAGGGTAGTACTCAGACTGCCGACAACATGACCAAGGCTCACCCCGATCGGCCTGACGGGGGCGCTATAGCAAACAAAAGTACGAAATAACTCATAACTCCTAAACCATCAGTCGCAGACTCAAGTGTCTTATGTCATTGGAATCCTTGGCTCACAATGGACAAAACACAGATTCGAACGTGACCTGAGCAAAATTTTCGAGTATTTCACGTTTTGATCAACCTACTTTTGTGAACTAGTCCTCGGTTTTTCACCCTATCAGAACCAAACCAGTAGGGAAAGATTCTCTGTAGAGTGAGTATCAATAATTATTAGGGCTGTCAAACGATTAATCACAATTAATCGCATACAAAATAAAAGTTTGAGTTTGCCTAATAAACGTGTGTGTACTGTGTGCAATTATTATGTATATATAAATACAAATACATTCAGGTACATATATAAGAAATATTTAAGTATATGTATTTATTATAATTTTTATATAATGTATATTATATGTAGATACAAATATTTTTTTACATAGATAACATATTTCTCTTAAATATATACATTAATTTGTGTGTATTTATAAATACATAATAATTAGACACAGTACACACGCATATATTAGGCAAACTGAAACTTTTATTTTGTATGCGATTTATCATGATTAACCGTTTGACAGCCCTAATAATTATCGGAAAAAACTTTTGACTCATCGTCGCAAAGGGATGCCAAAACGTTTGAAAGGGGCAGGGACACTTTTAGTAAAATGCCTATAACTCCTGAATGGAATGAGATATCTTCATTAAACTCAGAACACGTATGTAAAAGCTTAATTTGAGGTCACAAGAAAAAAAATCACGGAGCTTTGCCACTTGGTGACATTATAAGAGGGGAAAAAAAAATTAAAATGTTTATAACTGCGCAACCATTTGTCCTATCTGCTTAAAAATCGGTGTGAACGGTCTTGGTTCAAAGTGCCTATAAGGACATTTGCGTATCTTGAAAAACATGGCCGCCATTGGCCGATGAAATTTGAGCACCTGTTAGAAAAGGTTACCGGAGGCCAATTGGAACGAAACTTGGTGGGCCTGTTTGACTCACAGCCTCAAAGGTCTGAGAGAAATTTGAAAGAAATCGGCCACTGGGGGGGGTCATATCACATTTTTCAAAGCCGTAAACAATTGTACATCCCACAGTTTTCCGCACATACGCACAATATTCGTACCATACGATAGAATGCGTTATTCTGGACAACTTTGCCTCTAGAATCACTGCTGTCAATCAGATTGTTTGTTAAATGATTGAGAAGCTGTAAAAAACCTACTTTTGCAAACTAGTCATAGGTTTTTTTGCTTCATCTGGAAAAAAAACACTGCAGTAAAATTCTCTGGACTCTCTGGGCCAATAATTATCAAAAAATTTTACAGTTTACCCGTTGGGAAGCTATAATAGGGTCATTTATAAAAGGGGCCTGTCCTAATTTACCCAAAATCCTATAAAGCCTAAAGGAAAACTCAAAACTTCACGAAACCTGCTGAGCACATGCAACAGGTGATTCTAAACAGGCATGCAAAGTTTTAAGGAGATCGGAGAACAGCTGGCGCTATAACAGTGATAAATATTTTAAAAAAACAAAAAACAAAAAAACATTATATTTCTATGGTAAATTACCTGGTTTTGCTAGGTGGTTAGGTGGTTACACACTTGCTAAATAATGTATTTTTCATATGTGCTTAAATGCCTTTAAGTGCTTGAAGACCAGTAATTGCTGCTTGCAGCTATATTTTATTATTATTTTCTTCAGCAAGGACACACTGAATTGATCAAAAGTGACAGTAACACCATTTAACATGCAATATGAAGCAGCAAACCTGTTGATAATAATCAGTAATGTTTCTTGAGCATCAAAACATCATATTAGAATGATTTCTAAAGGATCATGTGACTGGAATACTGGAGTAATGATGCTGAAAATTCAGCTTTGCATCACAGAAATAAATTACATTTTAACATACATTCACATACAAAACAGTTATTTTAAATTGCAATAACATTTCACAGTATTACTGATTTTACTGTATTTTTGATCAAATAAATGCAGCCTTGATAAGCAGAAGAGGTAAAAAAATCATACCTTTTTATGATTTTTAAAACTATATATACTGATATACTACAAGGTGACATTGCAAGCAGTGTAATAATTACTCATCATCTGCCTTCTTTTATCCTGTTTAATGATATAGCAAGATAAAGGGTCGCAATATCCCCTGCAGTCTCTCTCTCTCAGGGGAGTTTCGATCTCATTTCCAGACTTCCCACCTGTCCCAGGTCTCCTGTGACATAATTATACCGGCTCAGGATGAACTCCCCTAAAGAGCTCATGTCTCTAGATTACATTTTGAGGCTGGAGTCTGAGAAAGCTGATCCTAGATCAGCAAGTACAAGGAAGCTGACTCCATACCCTGATGCTGACTGAACCTGTCAGGCATTAGATTTGCGGCTTTGCTCTGTTGCGGAGTCGGATGGGAATTCACGCACCCCACTCTCTCTTTCTGTTTTGCTCTAATGAGGATAATAAGTTGATGGAAGAGGCAGGAGTGAAAGCTAATGACATCATCTTGAAGTGTTGTGCGCGCTCCCGATGTGCTCAAACACATGCTGGCATCTCCCAGAGAAACTCACGTAAGCCTTGTGCTTCCCTCTGCTGGTGACTCGGTTACGTTGCATCCTGCTGAAACTACAGCAGTGTTGTGCCAAAAAGGTTCTAAAACCAGGAGAAAATTATACTTATACATTCCGTTTCTCATCAATAGCAGTTGCTTGGTTGGAGCAGGACTGCTCTGGAGTACATGTTTTATAATATCTAAATGATTTTAGTAAAATTCCTCAGATTTTCCCAACAGTTAAGCATAAAATGGTTCTGTGTGTTCTGGTGTCTTGTCCAGGGGTCTATATCCTCATTGCGGCCGGGGCTCTGGTGATGCTGGTGGGCTTCTTTGGCTGCTGTGGTGCCGTGAGGGAATCTCAGTGCCTTCTGGGATTGGTGAGTGAGGTATTCTTCCAAGTTTAAAAAAGTTAGCAAAAAAATATTGTTCACCGATAGTAAACTTGTTTTATCTAAAACATTCTGATTTGAGAATAGAAAAAAGAAGAAATACCTGGAATATTTCTTTACTGAATCAAATACATATAAAATAAAGTTGACATAACCCAGGTGCTGTGTCTCTTTCATGGCAGTTTTTCGCCTGTCTTTTGGTCATTTTTGGAGCAGAAGTTGCTGCAGGAGTGTTTGGGTTCCTCAACAAAGACGAGGTACTACTAAACGTGTCATGTTGATTCAGAATTCATTTGAAATCAAATCAGTCTGACTTTTACAACATAAGTTTTTATTCATTTGTCTTTTAAGATCATTAAGGAAATAAAAGATTTCTACGACAAATCAGCAGGAAACAACAGCAATACAACCATCGAGTCCTACCATGACGTTGTGAGTTTACACTTTTTACCTAATTTTTTTTGCATCTCAGTGTTTATTTAAACAAGAACAGTAAATATAAAGCAGAAAATATTAACAAAATAAATTGCGTAATAGTGATTACTAAAATTTACCGAAAAAGAATTTAGAAAAGTCATGCTTATTTAGTGTTTTCACTGCAAAAAATAAATAAATAAATATATGTATATATATATATATATATATATATATATATAGGATCAAGATGCATTTACTAGATAAGCAAAATGAAGATATTTAGCATTGTTTCCTGGGAAAAAAATAGTAAATTAAGTGAATTTTGCTTAATGCAAGTAAAATGATCTCCTAGTGGGGTAAGAAAAATACTCTTAAGACAACCTTTTCTTACCCCACTGGCAGATAATTTTACTGGTATTAAGCAAAATGCTCTTAATTTAGTCACCCCCACCTCATCAGATCCCAGACAAGAAATAAGGGTCTTATCTAGCGAAACGATTGGTCATTTAAAAAAAGAACAATTTATATGCTTTTTAACCACAAATGCTCGTCTTGCGCTAGCCCAACCTCACACGTTACATAATTACGCACGCGTGATGTAGGCAGAAGTACCGACCCAGTGTTTACAAAGCGAAAGTGCAAAGAAAGTCAGACACTCTTTACAAAAAAACGTAAAACAACAATGTCAGATGATTTTGAAGTTGGAGAAGAAAATGAGATGGAGTTTTTCTCTTCACCCTACATTTTTGAACTGAAGTACACAGACGAAGAACAAACCATGTGTGACTTTTCCAATGTGACTACAGTACGTAATGCATGAAGACATGCATGCACTTTTTTTCACATTTTTATTTTTTTAAGAAAATGACAGATTGTTTTGCTAGATAAGACCCTTATTCCTCGACTAGGATCGTGCAGAGCCATTTGAAGCTGCACTGAAACTGCAATTTGGACCTTCAACCCTACTTTTTAATAGTTTTAGTTATCAGTCACAACACTGATATTAATATAATATAAATTATGTTTATATATTTGTCTAACCTTGTTATGAAATTTTTAATTTGTAACGTTTCACATCTGCAGTTAAACTGCTGTGGATCTACCAGCGTTTGTCAAGATGCCAAATCAAACCAGGTGAGAGTAAATGAAGCATGGATGAGGACCATTATTTATGCAATTGGTACAACACTGGTATTCTTGGAACTTGTGGAATTGTATAATGCTTCATTTTGTGACGTCTGTTTGACATGCATTTAAACTGAATTGTTTTGGAAGATGTGCTGTTGAGATGCATGTTATCAATCAGTCAATTATCAGCCTCATTGTCTCTCTGCAGACATGTCATGTGGCCATTGAAGAGTTTTTCAACAGTAAGCTCTTCATCGTGGGTTATGTGGGAATTGGAATCGCAGGAGTCATGGTAAATGCCATTATGTCATTAAATGTAGTTAATTTAGGCAATTTTTATTTCCTTCTCTTTATGTAAATCCTGTAGAACCTCCAAACCTCATCATTTCAATACTTTTTTTGAAAATGTTTAATTATTTGTGTGTTTGTTTACTTATTTATTATTAATTTATTAATTTATTTTTTTAATATAGTCAGAATCAGTTGTGTTTTCATGATTCAGTGATTAATAGAAAGATCAAAACAACAGCATTTTTTTGACATAGAACTTGTTTGTAACATTATAAATGTCTTTACTGTCATTTACAGTATATCAATGCATACTTGCTGAATAAAAATGTTAATTTCTTTAAAAAAAAGAATCTTACTGACCCAAACGGTGTAAATAAAAAAATATTATTATATTTTAATAATAATAATAATATAATAATGTGCACTTATTGCATATACAGTAAAGGGGGGATTTAAAAAGAAAGCAAACAGGGTCAATTTTAATTTTATGTGTAACATCTTCTCTTTTTTACAGATTATTGGTATGATCTTCAGTATGGTCCTATGCTGTGCAATCCGGAACAGCAGGGAGGTGATCTAACACCGTCTTCCCCACCTGGACGTGACCTTTCACCTTTGACACTTAACCTTTGCTGGACTTGCATATACACCAATAACATTCCAACCAAGTTCAAGGTGTTCTTCCGCCACTCAGGAGCCGAAAACAAACTCCACTTTCATAATCCTGTACACCTCAACCAACCGATGGTTAGTCCAGCCTAGTTGTCTAAACTCTGTCAAATTGCTGGATAGTCTTTATTTAATGCCTGCTGGTTAGGTGCAGAGCTGGATCTTCCAAACGCGACAAAAACAAGACGCTTTTTTATTATTTCTTAAAATCGTATTAATATAATTTAGATTTTTGACTTCTGTTTTAGCGCACACACCAAGCGGCTCTTTCTGCGAGAGTTTGCAGATTTATGTATTGATGCTATTCTAGGCTGTTGCTGCGTGGTTTGCATGTCAGATAAAAATATTGTGTAATGTGAAGCCAGGGGTTCTGTGGCAAACCCACGGCTGCTGGGAACGGTGATAAGAAGACCCACAGATGCCTTTCACTCTACGTTTGTACACAAAGAAAGTAGTTTCTGTGTCACCGACACATCTCGAACGCAAATAAACACACATGCGCGCAAAACTCTTCAGAAGAACCCTCTTAATGGGACAGTTCACCCCAAAATTACAATTTTGTCCTCATTAACTCACCCTCATGTTGTTCCAAACCTGAGTTCCTTTGAACACAAAAGAAGTTATTTGGAAGAATGTTGGTAACCAAACAGTTGATGGCGTTAGCCATTGACTTCCATCGTATGGAGAAAAATACTATGGAAGTCAAACCGTTTGGTTACCAACATTCTTCAGAATATCTTCTTCCATTGTTCCACAGCTGAAAGAACACCATAGAGGTTTGGTACAACTCGAGGGTTAGTAAATTATGATTTTTAGGTGAACTTTTTCTTGAAATCTCTAAATTTTTCCATGTCCTTTCCACTTCAGAAAAGGCACACTAACACATATTCCCAGCTCTGCTTTCTTGCGTTCGAACTCATGCTAACACAGATGATTGGGTTTCTTTTATGCAATAGCCGGGCTCATCTGAAGCCCCCACTGATAATGGTACAGCCTGCTATTTTCTGGCACGATGGAGCCAAATCTTTTCATTCTCAAGGTGGATCTTATGGTGTAGAGTTGCCTGGTTATTTTACGCATGTAGCTAAGTAAAGACTCAAGGCTGAAGATCCACTGACGCCGCCTTGTACCTTTAGTCCATCCACGCTGTGAAAACGAAATAGATCAGACATGAAAAGCATTTGAATCTTTTGCTTGATTGATTCAACAAGTGAGGGTGATCCAGGCATCATCCTTAAGTGGAGTTATTAGAAGAAGAGTTGTTATTTTTATTATTTTAGCATGCATTTGTATAATTGGGAGGCTGACCATGCAAATTCCTTCGTACAAGGTCACACATTGACTAGTATGTTATAGTAATAGTTTTTGTGATTTTATTGAATCGGACAGTGAAAGTGAGACAGGAAGTAATGAGAGAAGGAAACTGGATCAGGAAAGGAACTCAGGTCACTCGAGGCGCATCTGCGCCATATGTCGTCTTTTAATTAGATTTTGTTTCCCAGTTTTTCAATGAGGTCTCACACTTTTGAACCCCACATTTTAGCCTAAAACTTTGATGTTAGACAAAAATTTTGTCAACTATCCTTTAACTTCAGAAGATCAAATTGATTCAGGAGTGAAGTTTCTCCACGCTGTAAGGAATCAAACTTGTTACTGAACTGAAACTGGCTCAGTCCTAATGAACTTACAGTCTCATACGGTCACATTAGCCATATTTCGGCGAAATTTGGCGGACACAAAATGATCCAGCGTCAATAGTGTAGCAATGCATAAAGCGCAGCTCACACAGAAATGACTTTCAAACCAAGTAGCTTTCTGTTGGTTCGTTTGATCAACTTTACCATGAGCGAAATCTATGTGGGGGAACTTATTCAAACATGGAGATTCCTATTGAAATGTTTGGATTTCGCCTGTGAAATTTTGCTGAGCAACAGTAAATGTGAGTATATCCTCAGTCTTAAATTCTGTGTACATATCTGTGAGAGTCTGATAAGTTGTCGTAATTGTAGCGATCATGATCATCTGTATTGTGCGGGTGATGTTTATGGAGGCAGTTTTGGCCAGTGTACAGCAATTTTGTTTCATATTTTGCATTTGAATATTAAGGTGCCTTTTTTATTTATCTGAAAAGACAACTTAGTATTTGGTTGAATGTTTTTAATGAAAGGATTGGAAAAGGGACGAAATCTCTTTTTTTGTTATTTTGTTATTTATAATGGGACAGCCGTTGGTTGGTCAGATATATTTCTGCTGGTGCGTCACTGCTGAAGTTCCTCAAGTTGAAGTGGCATTAGAGTAGCGATTAGGATACGATTAGTCGATGCTAACAGAGAGTAACACATGAAACAAGTGTTCCATTCACATTCAATGTTGATGTAGATCTGTCCTCATACCCAAACGCAACCCGGTCGCGGTTGTTCAGACTGTAAAATAACTAGTGTGGAGCATGTTAGTGTGGCTTTCAGGTAGAGGCTCTGTTGTAAACTATTTTTAGTGTGCTATGTCAAGGGTTTTTTTTTTTGTACTGTAAACTTAACACTGCAGTCTTTGGATGTTAGTGTTCATAATGTGTGTGTTTAATTTATTTTCTGGAGAACAAGTTCAAAACAGCATTCAAGTTTCTCAGGAACATTGCAGCACGAGAACAAATAAACTTGTTTGAAATTTCCAATTCTTGTGGTTTTCAGATTTTCATGTGACCAGCATAGAACATGTTGAAAGGACTGTCTATTAAAATGAACATTTTTATGAGTGGCCTGGATTTTTCAAGCAGACTGACTAGGATATTCCACAGGACCTTAGTTAGCCCATTCATCACGACATCAATACTGGTTGCCTTTTTAACTGATTGCAGCGGAAGGCTCTGGAAGTGAAATGTTAGTAGCACAATCGAATGCATGTTGTATCACATGACATTGGATTGAGTCTTATATCGTGTGTGTGTGTGTGTGTGTGTGTGTGTGTGTGTGAATACCCACACAGTATGAAATTGGCAGCAGCTTGGCAGTAGGTGTAAAGTAAAGCTTCTGCTACCCAATTCATTCTAAATATAGATCATGCAGTTTTGACACGTTATTTAGGCCCACCAATTAGAGTTTGCCAGCACCTCAGTAAAACTTTTAATTAGATAAGAATTAAAAACTGTAGTTGTTTTGATATAAAACTTTTTTTTTTTTTAATTGATTGGAAAATTTCACATTTTAAAATAATAAAAAAAAAAAAAAATTCCTTAAACCTTCTAGAAAAGCTCAGAAATGCATTCATTTTTCAAAATTATTTTGTTACCACTTGTATTCCCTGCTACACGAGCACCAGAGTCAAACGGAAATCCCACTTACATTTGTAACTATTAATATCGAGCAGGAATTACCGTATACCTTTAAATACAGACGTTAGAAAATAAACCCATTTTTATTACAAATTGCATTGTAACTACACTGAATCTCTTTTTTATTTAATGTCATTTAACATGCACATTACAGTTATGCTAGCCACATCTCTGCTTTGCAGCAGGACTTCGTTTGTGTTTCTGGCATGAAATGCACGTCAGCTGCAAGTGCTACGCTATGCAAGAAGCACTAGAGCAGAATCAGGCTAAAGTTTCACCTGCAGTGCACAGTGTGCACTTTTTTATACCAACACAGATGTGTTCTTAGTTAACACTCACCAAGCAGTTTAGATGGCTGTATATTAGTTGAGCTTTCTTTACTGCATCTCATGTGTTATTTGAATATGTATATTTGAACTGGTAACTTAGCATTAAAGGACAAATAATATTTTGGGCTAAAATAATCAAATGTTAAGCTTAGATACAGATACACACTAAAATTACAGTTCGTTTACAGGCTTGAGTAAAACTACAGTTTGAACCTCACAATTAATGATTTTTGTGTGTATTTTACAAATTTAAGTTCTGAGTTATTTTTGGTGGAGATTTAGGTTTTATGTGTTTGTGTGTGTATGTCTTTCACATCTCTTTACCTTACTTACTAAGCAGATCAGTCGTGTTTAGATACTTCATAGGCCTACTCATCTTAAAAATGGTTTGTTAATGTATTGTGTTCAATGTGTTCCTATTTTAAATCATAGCCAAATTTATTGGCAGTGTTAGTAGAGAATAGCTTATCCATCTTATCCTTCATCATTTTGTGGCGATTCCACATAAAGAAAAAACGCTGAGAACTTTTTGTTTTGAAATGTATTTGCATGTTCTAACAACAAAATTAGGAACATTGTGGAATTAACAAGAACAAAACACACATAGATTTTAGTCACGGTCATTCTGTCAAACCACTGTTTGCCTAGTTTTGTTCCATATTTGTTTTGATTAGTACATTTCAAAGTGTGAATCACACTCAAGTCCCAGTTTCTGGAATGGTTCAAGATGTCTACCCAGTCTCTAAGTATGACAATTTAACAAGGTTAGGTTGAACAGAATGTCTTTTAATTCTGTCAATGTAAAATCTCACTTCAGCAGGAATCAAACATCCTGTCTCTGTGTGTGTCTCATGTATATTGTATAACAATGTCCTCGTAGGTATGTCTCCATGCTAATGTCCACAATAATCAGCAGTGCCTCCGTAATACTGTGCATATACAAAACGTCTCAAGAAAGGTAGGACAGAACTGTTAATGAAGGACATATGTATAAAAAAAAAAAAAGATATCACATGATTTTCTGGACCTTTGAGTGCATGAGTCATGACTGTATGTTTTCAAATCAACCCTCATTGAGGATAAATCTGACCTCTTTGACCATACATTTCCAAAGGAAAAAGAAACAATCATGTGCGATGATATAGCTTCCTGAATAAGCCAGTTGAATATGCTATAGGTAGCATGTAAAGACATGAACTTCTCCAGTCTTCTCCACCAACAATTTGTTTCAGCACACTCTAATAACTAATAACAACACAGTAATTTGTGTGAGATGGCAAAATCGAAAAAAAGGTACAAAATCTGTCACTGGGAGAGTACACTTTACACTTAACCCCTAAGGAGTGCATAAGAGTACCATTTGAAAGGGTACCACCTCAGTCACAACTTTTCTACCATTTAGGTTTGGTAGGTTAAGTTTGGTTTGTATTTTTTGTGTGGCCCATATTTGGACGATTTTGCCATCACATGCACGTTTGTACAAATTGTAAAGAGACCAGGTTGGTTTGTTCTCAGATATTTAGTCGCATCTTAGCTGCCTTGGTCTTTCAAGTTTAATTCTGATGGTTTTAGACAGAGTAAAGGTTGAATGGGGTTTGTCCTAAGAGAAACTCCCCAACACCGATGAAATAAACCACTTGAGCAATTCCAAAGAGTGGAGCAATGACCAACGCCCTGCATCCGGCACCCTTCAGAAAAGCAGTTGGCCCTTCTTTGCGCATTATCTTTCTGTAAGATCAAAAAGCGGGATCATCATTAATACAACAGTGATTTTCTTTTCAAGAATGTCCATTAGCCAGGTTACTGGTTGCTTTACCTGATGCAGTCTGCAATACCATTGTAGGTATCTTCATTTGCACTTTTATTGAGTGACTGCAGCCGGGTTTTCACCACTGAATAGAAATGGGATCAACTTTAGTCTTTGCACATACACTAACATCTACTCAAACAGGTGTTCTTAGACAAACTTGAAGACTCACCGTCACAAGGACTGACTGCCACAGCTGCTGTACATCCAGCTACACAGCCTGAAATGAAAGACCAGTAAAACGGCACATTGTCGTCCTCAGATGTCTTGCCCAGCTTGTTGATGTGGGCAAACAGCGGAAAGTAAACCACAGAGAAAGGGATGTCCCTGTAAGAAGAAAACCCAAGGTTTGTTTTACCCAAGGTCTGTTTTTGGCCATTCCTGGATCAGCATCCTTTATCGACTGTTTCTGGCAATCAAATACAGCCATAAAGCTCACCTACCCCTAAAATCTAAAAATAAAAAAGGAATGATATGCTGCTAAGAAAGTCCTTCAAAGCTTTAACTCTGCCATAACCTTACTCCTAAACTGGGTTGTTCGATGGCAATATTGTTCCAGGACCAACAAGGATGTTGATCAAGGGGCAACTCCAACTTGGGTCAATCACCAGGGGTGTCCAATCCTGCTCCTGGAGGCCCACCTTCGAGCAGAGTTTAGTTCTGGCCATAATTAAACACGCTTGAACCAGGTCTTCAGGATCTCTCGAAACTTCCAGACTGATGTTTTAGAGCTAAACTCTGAAGGAAAGTGACCCTCCAGGAGCAGGACTGGACACTTCTGCTTTACACCAATATTTTCTTGTGACATTTAGTGGTACACTGTGGTACAGCTGATTTAGGCCTGTGGTATTTGTACCACAGTTCAAGCAAGAGGAATGAATTGGAATAGATTGTCCTATCACAGGGGTTCTCAACTCTGGCCCTCAAGATCCAAATTTTCCTGCAGAGTTTAGCTCAAACCTTGATCAAACTCTGGTCTGCTAGTAAGTTTCTAGTGATCCTGAAGACCTTGATTAGCTTGTTCATGTGTGATTGATTATGGTTGGAGTTGAGCACCTCTGCCCTAACATTTAAATTAAAGCAGGGGTGACCAAACTTGGAGAGCTGGAGTTCTGCAGAGTTTTGCTCCAACTTGCCTCAACATGCCTGCCAGGAAGTTTCTAGTATGCCTAGCAAGAGCTTGAATAGTTCGCTTAGGTGTGCTTAATTTGGTTTGAAGCTAAGCTCTGCAGGACACCGGCCCTCCAGGACCAAGTTTGGGTACTGCTGCATTAAAGGACAATGTCGTACCTCATGAGGGTTGCTCCTAGTCCTTTGTAAAGTCCCTGGATGCCCTTTGTGCGTAGCAGTTCCTGGGTAATTTGAATGGCTGACACTTTCCGAATTGAAGACATTGGACCCACACTGTACGAACAGTTCAGGACTGGACTGGCTGTCCCAAGTTTCACAGTCTGGAGCATGGGTAACTTCCTCTGCTGTGCCACTGAATGTAAAAGATGGCACAGCCTGTTAAGCAACTTCCTGCACATAGACAACCTTACAACGGGGTGTCCGAACTCGGTTCTGGAGGTCCACTGTCCTGCAAAGTTCAGCTCCAACTTGAGCCTGGAATTTTCTAGTATGCTTAGTAAGATCTTGATCAGCTGGTTTAGATGTGTTTATTTGAGGTTGGTGCTAAACTCTGCAGGACAGTGGCCCTCCGGGACCAGGTTTGAACACTCATTCCTTACAAGTCTACTAAACCAGTGGTTCTCAACTCTGCCCTGTGGGTCCACCGCTTTGTACATTTAGCATGTCTTTGTTATCTGACACACTCAGTTCGGTTCATGGAGCTCTCTTCTAACGAGCTGATGATCTAAATCAGATGTGTTAAATAAGATAGACATAGCAGTTGGTAGGCAGTACTGGAGTTCAGAGCCACTGGCTTAAATCATACAAAGTTTGTTTGGGAGCATTCAACAAGTTTAAGATACAAGAAAGACATGAAGTACATGAGGAAATATTTACTGATTTGATGATTGATTGCATCATGAATATTGAGGGTATTGAAAATTGTAGATCAGGGGTGGGCAACTTCGGCCCTGGAGGGCCACTGTCCTGCAGAGTTTATCTCCAACTTTAATCAAACACACCTGTCTGTAGCTTTCTAGTGATCTTGAAGACACTGATTAGCTTGTTCAGGTGTGTTTGATTAGGGTTGGAGATAAACTCTGAAGGACAGTGGCTCTCCAGGACCAAAGTCGTCCAACCCTGTTGTAGCTTAATCATGAATGAAGGTGAACCTGGGTCAGTATTTATGCCTCACCAAGTCGTCCCGCATCCTGAAGCTGGATCTTAAGCATTTCCATTGGTGTTGTGACAATAACCTGACACATTCCTGCACCACACCCAGCCAGCATTTCCTGAAAAACGCTCAGCTTGAGTCTGAAACACAAGTGAGTATCATTTAACCCTTTTGTTTAACTGTTATTTAGTATTGTACAATTTCTTGAAAGAAGTGGAGGGAACATACTCTCCCCTACTGAGCTGCTGACGGAAGAAATCATTGGCGGCCAGTTTGATGGCCTTCTCAGGAGTTACCAGTGTCAGGTTGACTGCTGCACCTGTAGGGAAAAAAAAAAAATATCAGTTGATCTTTGAAAACTACAAAGTTGTTTTTTTATGTAAGTTCAAAGTTTTGGGGGGAAATTCCTGCTTTGGATCCTCTTATTATTCCTGACACTGAATCAATATAATTTTTAAGATTTGTTTGCAAATGTAAAACTTTGCAAACCATATCAGATATTTAAAGTAAGTCACGGGAACCAACACCCATTTCAGTTAAGATGCTTTGGAGTGGTGCCTCCCACAAGTATGTAAATGGTGTAAAGTGCTGACATGCAAGTTAAATGTTACATCATGAAGATGTCCTTAGGTGCTTTAGACTTTAGAAAATTATGAAGGTCAAAGTCAATTCAATACAATTTCTAAATCTACTTACCTCTGTACATTCCAAAGTATCCCTCAGATCGAACAGTCTTAATAAGACAGTCCATCCTAATCAAAATAATAATAATATGTTATTTTTGGATACTGAGCCCCAAATCACCATTGTAAAACTATAAAATAAATACTGAATTAGCCGCACCCTTCTCACTAATCCATAGAGTTCTAAGAAAGAAAAACAAGTTTTCAGACCTCCATGACAGATATTTATCTCACTCCCAGGAGCTGTGTTTCTAAGAAAATGCTGTCTTGTTTATGGTTCAAGTGAACTTGCAAGTGTTCAGTGTAGGGTTTAAAGTGAGTTTTTTCTTCTGCATTAAAAAGGAGCAAAATTAAAATAAAGTAAATGTTACAAATGTGAAATGCAAACATACATATTTTTGTAGACCCGTTGGCTTCCTCTTTGGTTTTGGAGTCTTGTCTTGGCAAGATCTATAGGAAACACACAGGTAACACCCACCAGTCCAGCAACTCCACCATTGATAAGTTTAGCAGGGAGGCTTGCGAGAAACATAAGAGAACAAATGAATGAATCATAGTCATTGTATTTCTTAACACATTCATTCATTCCTAACCCATTTCTCCATTATACAAAATCAAGGCACTGCTTTGAAAGTACAGAACAACAACATGTCAAAGGAATTAAGTCAATGTCAGGTTAACATATTCATTTAAATCCAACAATTCCCTGTTAATATACTACAGTCCCGATGTGTACAAGAGTTAAGCTTACAAAGACTAATTACAATACTGCAGCATCAAAAAGGTTTTTAGTGACTACAATACACCACAGACAGTGCTGTTTCCATACCTGATTGGTTGTTGAGCCATGGTGAGAGGTTTGTGGTTTGGTCTGAGGACTGAGGTAGACAGAGGAGCAGTCACTGTGCAAAGCAGCAGAGAGGGGTTATATACTGTAACCCCTCCCAGGAGCCTCAGGCAACAATGCTGTTCACTCCCTCGCTGTGTGTCGCCGCTGTGACTGACTGCACGGCCAATCAGAGGAGCAGGATCTTCTTACATTAAGCATGCAAAGAGACACTTACACTACCGCACACACACTTGTATGCGTGTTTAAGGGATTTAGATGAGTACATTTAAGTGCCCTTGTACGTTTTAGAGCAAGTGTTTGGGGAGAAAAAGAAGACATTTTTAATATGTTATAATCTTGTTTTAAAAATGTTGGATTTTTCCTCACCTGAATGATTCTAAAAAAAAAATTTTTCTTTATGAGATTTTCTAAAAAGATTTTTTAGATTTTTCTTTTTTGGTAATATCTACCTTACTGTCACAAAAACTTTCATAGTACACTTTTACTGAACAGTATGTGAGAAGTGTAAGATACATCTTTATGTTGCTTTTATATTTTGCAGTATTTTATATACTTCAGCTTTTATTTTTAACACATGATATTTATTGTTGTAGTAAAACTTTAACTTTCATTTATGTGATTTACATATAAAATGACACACACCCATATATATATATATATATATATATATATATATATATATATATATATATATATATACACACACTTTATTTTAAGTACCAAAACTCACTACCAATTGTCACTAATTAGCATGCATATTACTAGTATATTTGCTGTTTATTAGTACTTATTTTGCATGACCATTCTAGATCCCTTAATCCACCCCATACCTAAACTTAACAGCTACCTTACTTACTATTAATAAGCAGCAAATTAGGAGTTTATTGAGACACAGTTAATAGCTAGTTAATAGTGAGAAATGGACCTTAAAATAAAGTTTGACCAAAAAAGAAAAACAAAAAAAGTGGTAAAACTGTAAAAAGGAACAGTGAACAAAACTATTTGACCCATAAACAAGCACATCTTTATAAATAGTAATTTAATAGTATAAATAAATATGTATATAAAATAGGTAACACTTTACAATGTGTCATTTGTTAACATTAGTTAATGTATTAACTAACATGAAAGAACAATACAATTATTACAGATTATTTATCTTTGTTAATGTTAGTCATGTTAGTTCACAGTGCATTAACTAATATTAACAAACAGCTTGTCATTTTAATAATGCATTAATAAATGCTGAAATTAACATTAACTAAGATTAATAAATGCTATTTATAAATATAAATGCTATTTATATATAAAATGTAGAAGTATTGTTCATTCTTAGTTCTTGTCAACTAATGTAGTTAACTAATGTTACCTAATGAACCTTATTGTAAAGTGTTACCATAAAATATAAATAGTACTGATCTAAATAGAAGGTTACTAGTCTTGGCTTGAATTGGAATATTGTGTATTGATTCTGTCCAAGAATCAAATATAATTTTGCCCTTGATTGAAACACTTCAACCAGTTTCAAGACCCTAAATCTCACTTAACTTATTTACAGATACACCTGTAATAAATATTCACTATATTGTCACTAGAGATGAAAACAATAAAAATGTAAATTATAGATTTTGACCGTCCATGATAAACTGTATTTTAATGTACGAATTAGAGATACGCATTTTTATTTGTAAAAATATACCCAGCTCTTATTATTTAAAGTTGTGTTTCAACGTTTATAAATGTTGCCTGAAATAACATTCATTTAACTCTAACCAAATTATGCTATTAGTTAAATGTTATTATATACTTTTTTTAAGTAAAATTAAAAATCACAATAATTGAAACAGTCAATAAGGCAAGTTGGACAAATAAAGTACAATAAATGACACATTAAACTGTGTGTAAAACTTCCCAACAGTTTTCGTTTTGAATTCTTTATGTTTGTTAAATGCTAAATGTGTTTTTGCACAAAACGGCCGTTGTTTGTTATACTATACACCTTGTTCACCACACTTTCTATTAATTCATCAAAGAACCTCTAATGTGGCACAACAAAAGCTGTTCATTTAGAATAACACTGACATGACCTGAATAAGAATTCTCCCCCCCCCCCCAAATAGGGACAGCTGTGTTTATACTCTTTTTGTTTTCACTGGGAAACTGTAATACTATGTTATGACCATAAATTAATTGGAGAATTTATTATCTATTCTATTCTAATGAATCCAAAATATATTGTAAAAACAGATTGTGATAGCTATGAATTAGAACTGATTTAGTTTCTGAAAGCAAAAACACAAATCACAAATTTGCATGCAATTTTTATAATATGGCAATATCAGACCAAATATAATCATTAATGTTTATTTTTCAGTTTTCACAACATTAATTATATACTTTGTAGATTTCATATTAAAATGTGTCATTCATCATCATCAATCAATAACAGTTTAAAAATACACTTTTGCCAAATTGTCCTCAATTTTTTTTTCTTCCGACAGACAAGCAAACATATGGTTTCCAAACACTTTACAATAAGGTTCATTAGTTAACATTAGTTAACATGAACTAAGAAGTTAGTAAACACATGAGATAGTAAATACATTAACTAATGTTAACAAATGACACCTTATTGTAAAGTGTTACAATAAGTATGTAAATATGTAAATATATGTACTGTAAATATATTCTGCTGCCTCGCTCTCATACATTAAAGATCAAGGACAAGGAATGAATGTTTTATTGTTATTATATTGATTTGTATTTGTATTATGGTTTTATGGTGCTTTGGAAATGGTGTTTTTTTTCTCTGTCTAAAAAAAGGGAAAAAAAAAAAAGTCGTGACATTGTGAGTTACAGTAAATAAGACTTAAATGATGAATGCAGACATTTATAGTGAAAAAGATACAGACAGGAGAACCATAGCAAAGACCGTCTCGTTCATCAAGACATTATAGCTGAATTTTGTATGTGTGTATATATATATATTGTATATACAACATTGTTACAAAACCAACCATATCTTTCTATACTTGAATCCAGAAACACTTTCTAATAAAACATGTTTTATTGTTACCAAATGTTACCAAAACATTAGGATGGAAAAACAGGTAAACAGAAGGAAATCTTATATGAGGAGGGCAGGCCCTCGGCGACTGATTTCAGACGGCACGCAGGTGCTCGGAGCATTTGCTGGGAGCGTGATCTAGCTTGTAGACGCACTCGTTCTTGGCAGTGTTGCATTTTGTGCAGCGGCAGCGGCGTGCCACCGGATAAAAAAACAGCGGGTCAATGTGGACGGGACAGCCGGGCATCTTAGCAGAATGATAGACCAGAGAACGATGCATGCATCCTCTTTGAATCAGGAAACGCTTGCCCACAAATCCTCTCACGTTTGTATCCTGTCAAATAATATATACTGAATTTAATATGCTATACTATATTATAGTAATATAATATATTTAATATAATATACAACAATGCCTTAGTCTATTACTAATTATTGCTTATTACATATTTATACCTTTTACTAATTATACAGTATATTTTCATTGATTTCTCTGAAATCAATCACAAATTGTGCTAAGAAAAAATCCAAGTCACACTTGGTTTCGAGACCAATTCTCACTATTAACTAACAACTAACTATGACTTTTGCTTTAATAATCTCCAAATTTCTTCTAATAGTTGGTAAAGTTGTTAAATTAAGTTATGGTTTAGATTAAGGGATCTAAAATATGATCATGCAAAATAAGGCATTAATATGTTCTTCATAAGTACTAATAAACAGCTAATGCATCAGTAATATGCATGCTAATAAGCAA
This sequence comes from Cirrhinus mrigala, assembly GCA_036247105.1. NCBI lineage: Eukaryota > Metazoa > Chordata > Actinopteri > Cypriniformes > Cyprinidae > Cirrhinus > Cirrhinus mrigala. The sequence continues at coordinate 27,045,236 of CM070029.1, forward strand.
CTAGTTAACAGTGAGAATTGGTTCCTAAACTAAAGTGCTACCAAAATCGAAGATAATTAAAACAGTTAATCAAACGCTATATTTCATATTTCCATATAGCCTCTTTAGCCTCGACTTGACCAAATGTTTAACATGAAATTCAATATGTATAGATTTTTTTTTGTTTGCTTGTATGTGTATATAAAAATACATAAATAAATAAATATATTATAATATATTTTTTTATCTAAAATGAGCATTTTTATCAGGCTTCTATATTTAGGTTCAGTAATATCACTCTAATGGCAATGTATAGGTCATTTTCTATGCAATTTAAGTGAAATAACATAAATAATATTTACATATACTGTAAATATATATATATATATATATACACACATTATTACATCTAATAAAACATCCTAAGGAAGATGTTGGGCTCTTACCTGTGTGAAGCACATTCCGCTGCACATGGTGGTGTTGACGGCCATGCAGTGCCCGCACTCGTGTCTCTCCACGTACAGCGTGTAGTTCTTCAGAGAGCAGGCCAGGAGAACATCTCCTGCCATCACAAACAGCAGACTGCAAAACAACATCCTCATCTTCATCCAGTACCTCTCCAAACTCCAAAACCAGCTCAAAATCTTCCTCCGCTGTGGATCTGGCTGACGTTCTGATCAATGCTGTTGAGAAACCTTCATATAAGACGTCAGATTTTGATTAGGTCAGAGTTCCTCGTGTGCTTTTAGACTCACACTAATCCCAAATGATCTGTGTGCCTCTTATCTTGCGGTGCAGGGAGGGAGGGTCTTCAGGCTGATCCTCCACACTGGAAATCAACGTGACACCGGGCCCAATGGCTACGCATAGCCACGTTACTACATCTCTTGTAGTGTTCACTGGAATTGGTAATTATGCATCGCTATTTATAATTTTAAACAAAAGCCTGACATTAAAAAAAAACAAGGAAAGTATTTTATTTTATTACCTATTAAGTGACTTTTAAGAATAATTATATTTGAACTATTTGATTACATATTGGAAATAATTATAGCAAATTTCACATCATAAACTCTCTTGCTTACCATGAGCATATAAACTTCATTGCAATTCCTAAAGCTCAGTTATGAATGACTGAAAATATAATATAAAAATATATACAATTTGCATTTTCTATATAAAATCACTTAAAGGGGTCATCGGATGCTAAGTTCACTTTTTCATGTTGTTTGAACATTAATGTGTGTTGTCAGTGTATGTACAAATCTACCCTATAATGATAAAAATCCATGCAGAGGTTTTTAATTAATCTGTAAAAATAGTATCCCCTTTTTCAAATCGAGCCGTTCTCAGATGCCTGTCGGTGTGGCGTCACACCGACAGAGGCCGCTCCCACGTTAGCGGATTAACATAAGAGTCTTACCTCAGATCAGCTGTAATAGTCCGACGTCCCCATTGTTTCCATGCGGAGCAGGGATGTAAATTAGGCAAGAATATCTCAGATTGAGCGATTGAGGTGTTGTGTTCATCTTTTACCCCCCGACATCTGAGCCACTGAAGATGCAGTGGATTACATTTGTTTGTGAAGGGAATGCGCCTCCCGATCTGCATGTATCCGTCTATGTTCGTGCGAATCATTCATGATCCAGCTTCACCTAGAGCAGAAGTGAGTATAAGGGTTTTATATGAATCTTTGCGATCACCTTTCCTAATAACGTGATAGTTAACAAGTTCAGCGGCTAAATGCAGCTAAAGTAAACAGGCTCATCAATCCACAGAGAGAAGAGAGGGGCGGGACGAGCAGAGCTCATTTGCATTTAAAGGAACAACCCCTTAGAATGAGATGATTTTTGCGGAGCTGAAGGTAAAAAGGGTGTTGTTTTACACTATCATTGAGAATTGTTAACCAAAGTATATTATAGACTTTTCATTAAGACCCTAAAGAATCATATCAACTTGTGGAAAATGGGCATCCGATGACCCCTTTAAACATCAATATATTCCATGTGTTATTTCATATATTATTTCTCTGCATGCCTCTGCATGTCTCTAATTATTATCATTAAATCCATAAATAATCATCATGAAGCAAATATACAGAAATCTGTATACTGTAGAATAATAAAGTCATAGTTTATATATTGAATAACAAAAAAAAACTATTACTGTTATTATAAAATTTAATTTATTTATTATTTATATTATGGGGAAGTGTGTGGAAATGTGCGTCATGTTGTAACTGAGCTAAACAAACTGATTTCATTCTCCTACTTTAAATCAAAATATGATTTAATGTGACTGAATCAGCCTGACTACTTTATTATACACTGACAAATATTTTTAACATTCAAATCTGGTGCTAAGAGCTTTTTTTGCAAACATCTGCACGTTTTACATTAGGTGTTTGCTAGCTTCCCATGCTGACTGTTTTCTTTCTCTGTCAAACTGATCAGTTTTCGACTAGTTTTGATTTATTATGACAGTCGTGTTCTTGTTGCATTTCTTGCCACGTCCCAGTTCTGTTGGGTAAAAGGGGCTGTGTGTGTTTCACGTGTTTCGTTGTTCACCTGGACGATGTTTTGCGTGTCTAATCCCCACTAATGCTTCCCTCTCGGCCGCTCGGACATGTGCTGCCACAGCATGTTTCCAAACCTCAGCTAAAGCAACCGCAGTGAACCTCACACACACTACAGAGAGAAATACAACATCCAAAATACATATTAAAAAGTGTTTATGTAAATATATTCTTAGCAGAACAAAACCTAAAAATGTGCTTCATGATTTCAACAAACTGGGTTTATTCAAAACAAAAAATGTAATTTGTTTAGTTATTTACATGATAGAATAAACATCAGTCATGTTTAGACAAACAGCAGAAAATAGTTCAAGGATTAGCTCACTTCTACAATAAAAACTTTCTGATAATTTACTCACCCCGATGTCATCCAAGATGTTCATGTCTTTCTTTCTTCAGTTATTTATTTATTTTTTTTTCTCTATATCCACCTTATTTTTCCCGTAAGTGTGGACGCGTCCATTTGTAAATGTTATGGTCTCTTGTCCAGTCTCTGCATCCAGCTGTTTTTAGCTGTACATTTAACAGCCCATGTTGCTGCTTCATATTGCAATTTGGTGTGTCTTACCTATTATTTTAATGTATTATCTTAATTATGAACACATTAGTTTATAGTGCAAACCGTTTTACCGATTACAGCACGTTGCTATTCTTCTCGTCATTTCTCTGTAGTGGCTAACGAACCGGAAGTTTCATCCATAGGCTTACTTCCGCTTCGAACAATAAGGTGGATAGTGGATTTCAACGATCCCAGCCGAGGAGCAAACGTCTTATCTAGTGTAACGAACGGTCATTGCCGGTCATTTTTCCGAAATAAATAAATAAATAATTATATACTACAGATGGTTTTGAAGTTGGAGGAGAAAATGAGATGAAGTTCTTTTCGGCTGAAGAAAGAAAGACATGAACATCTTGCATGACATGGGGGTGAATAAATTATCAGGACATTTTTATTCTGGAAGGTGAACTAATCTTTTAAATAGTTACTTAATGCAATAACTGTACATTATGACTTTTTTTTTGGATGTACATTAAAGAACTAAAGATCTGTCAACTATTAAATAATAACTATAATGTTTGTTAATGTTATTAATTGACATTTTTATATATTATTTTATTATAAAGTCTTAAATATGCATTTAAGATGATTGAAAATATAGCTAAATGTCCATAATAAGATCCTTAATGAACTATTGAACTCTGGTTCTCCTGTCATTAGATCTGTATGTTTTCATTGTAAATTCATCATGACACCCCTGAACGAAAACTCAATCGGTCAGCTGATCAGACTGATAAAACCAGAATTAATTATTTTACGCTTGTGATATATATCTAACAACTAAGGGTCAGGTAGAGGTTATACACATTGCTCTTTTTATAACTATACTATTAGATATATTTTAATAGCTCAAGAAATATCAAAAATAAATAAATGCAGTGGTTAATACGTTGTGACATTATTTATTTTTTTTGTAGCTTATATTTAATATTTTACTAGAATAACTAATGTCTGCTTTAAAAGTGATTCTATTTGGTTTAAAAAAAAAAACATAATTATTCTTAGCAAAATAAATTAAAAGAAAGCTCAAATAAATTGCAAAAGAAAGTGAAATAAAAATAAAGCAAAATAAATGCTATACAGTTTAACAGGTGAAATGCGTTTTTTATGGAAAGGGTTTAAATTTCTGGTTTTAATTAAGTCGGAGAAAAAAATGTTTAAATATCAAGGTAAAATAATAGGATGATTATGAAATGGCACACATATATGCTTTAAAAGAGGGATTTTCCCTGCACAACATTGTGCAGTTTACACATAGCGACTAAAAACAGCCAGGCATTAAAATCAGAATATAAATATGAAAGGCCTAATACTACTATTTTAACCATTTACATTACAGCTCTCTAATAATTAGTTTTAATAAACATATTCAACTCTCACTGCTAAGAAACCTTCAAACCGATGTATTAAACAAGACAAAGCCATACAGTTGGTCCTCAGTTCAATTGTTCAGGTCAACTGAGCAATAAAATATGACAGACCGAAGGACAAGAGTCTCAGCGTGGGGTCAGGCGTGTGTTTGTCTTCAGCACAGCATTGACTCCAGGTGACTGTAACTGAATCAGTCTATGTTTAGTGCACCGTCAGCCTCAATAATCGCAGTGTCGGGGTTAGCAGAGTTTATATAATTAGGATGTTATTTGAGCCCTTTATAACTGAAAGATTCTCAGAGGATGCCAGGAGGACAATATATGGTTGTGCAATCAGTTACATTCACAGTATCCTGCCAACAAGTCGACCTGGTCACGTTGAACTAGAGACATGGAAGTTAACGCTAGAGGGCAACGTGATACACGCTGGTCGCTCCAGGGAAAACTAGGTCGTAAGGATACATGACCCATCCCTACTTTTTTATGGTGTCTCCTCCTCAGCCATGTCTTCCGAGGGTCAGCGGAGAGCGGTCAGCCAGCAGAGCACATTTCAGCCGAGGTCAGAGGTCAAAGGAGAATGTGCAAATTTATTTCACATTTATATCTGACTATATATGATACACACAGACACACACAAATAGGAGGCCAAAAGTTTGGAATAAGGAAGATTAATGAATGAAATATTTGAACAAAAAATGCGGTAAAAAATTTTTTTTTTTTTTTACCATTTAATTGAACTATTTTCTATTTTAATTTATTTTAAAATACAATCTATTAATTTTATGTAAAGCTGAATTTTCAAGATCATGACTCTTCAGAAATCATTCTAATATGCTGATTTATTATTAGAATGATCTATGTTGGCAACAGTTTTTTGAACCTGTGATACCTTTTTTAGGATTCCTTAAGGATTAGGATTCCTTCTTTAAGGATTCTTATGCTCATCAAAGCTGTTTATTTGATCAAAAATACAGAAAAAATTGTAATATTGTGAAATATTAGTACGATGTAAAATAAGGTTTTTCTATTTTACTATACATTAAAATCAAATTTATTCCTGTGATCAAAGCTGAATTTTCAGCATAATTACTCCAGTATTCAGTGTCACATGATCCTTCAGAAATTATTCTAATATGCTGATTCATTATCAGTGCTGGAACCAGTTGTGTTGATTAATATTTTTTTAACATTTGATGAATATAAAGTTAAAAGGAACAGCATTTATTCAAAATAGAAATCTTTTCTAACAATATAAGTCTTTGCTACAACTTTTTATCAATTTAACACACCCATGCTGAATAAAAGTATTCATTTCTTTAAATTTCCTGACCCCAAACTTTTGAACAGTAGTGTAGAAAAGATTTCTATTTTAAATAAATGCTGTTCCTTTTAACTTTATATTCATCAAATGTTAAAAAAATATTAATCAACACAACTGGTTCCAGCACTGATAATGAATCAGCATATTAGAATAATTTCTGAAGGATCATGTGACACTGAATACTGGAGTAATGATGCTGAAAATTCAGCTTTGATCACATAAATAAATTAGATTTTAATGTATAGTAAAATAGAAAAACGTTATTTTACATCGTACTAATATTTCACAATATTACAATTTTTTCTGTATTTTTGATCAAATAAACAGCTTTGATGAGCATAAGAATCCTTAAAGGGGTCATCTGATGCTAAGTTCACTTTTTCATGTTGTTTGAACATTAATGTGTGTTGGCAGTGTATGTACACATCTACCCTATAATGATAAAAATCCATGCAGTGGTTTTTAATTAATCTGTGAAAATAATATCCCCTTTTTCAAATCGAGCCGTTCTCAGATGCCTGTCGGTGTGCCGTCACACCGACAGAGGCCGCTCCCACAATAGTTGATTGACATGAGCTCTTACCTTAGACCAACTGTCACAGTCCAGTAACTTTCCTTGTTTCGATGCTGGAGCAGGGATGTAAGTTAGACAAGAATATCTCCGTTTGAGCGATTGAGGTGTTGTGTTGCTGGATGTAACAATGAACATAGAGGTCGTCATTTACTCCTGACATCTGAGCCGCTGAAGATGCAATAGATTACATTTGTTTGTGAAGGGAATGCGCCTCCCGATCTACATATATCCGTCTATGTTCGCGCGAATCATTCGTGATCCAGCTTCACTTACAGCAGAAGTGTGTATAAGCGATTTTTAATGAATCTTTGTGATCGCCTTTCCTTATAACGTGGTAGTTAGCAAGTTTAGCAGCTAAATGTGGCTAAAGTAAACAAGCTCGTCACTCCACAGAGAGAAGAGAGGGGCGGGACGAGCAGAGCTCATTAACATTTAAAGGAACAACCCCTTAGAATGAGATGATTTTTGCAGAGCTGATTTTGACAAGGTAAAAAGGGTGTTGTTTTACAAAACCATTGAGAATTTTTAATCAAAGTATATTAGAGACTTTTCATTAAGACCCTAAAGAATCATATCAACTTGTGGAAAATGGGCATCCGATGACCCCTTTAAAACAATAATGATGTAACATGATGCAAAATAAGAAAGATTTCAGATTCTGCAATATTTTTTACTTTTCATTCGAATTGTTATTCTGGCTTTATATTTTCTAAAGCAAACAGTTCATACAACTTAAGTTCTGCAAATGCAAAACAGAAGCATTTTCACTAGTGGTTTCAGATATATACAGTACATACAGTGATATATATATATATATAGATTTCATAAAGCCAGCCCAGTACAGTTAGCAGCATGCCATTAGCTCAAATTACACCCATAACGCAATGTAGAGTACCATCCTGAAGTGGTTTATTTTGCAATAATGACCATCAGACTGCAATCGATCCTGTTATTACACTGCCACTAAACAATAAGCACAGAAATGGACATAAAATATTGATTTGAGTTAAAAGTATCTGATTATGTGAGAAAAAAAAGAGATAACATAGTGCATAAGAAACATGAAACTAATTCAGTTGGCTGTCACAGACAATAGTTGAGTATACAAAGTTTGAGTTTGGCAAAATTATGGACATTAAAATGCAAAATAAAACATGACAAAAAAAATCAAACTGACAGAGAACTCACACCCATAATCACAGAGTGAAAATATCACTTTGTGATGCTGAGCTGAACTATCCACCTTTTATGTAAGGAAGTAAGCTGTTTTCTGGTAATGTGTTAGACATCTGGTTCATAATCTGTCATAGGGAAATAACCAGACGAATATCGAAGTGCAGTAAACGGTAACACAGTTTGTACTACAAACCAGTGTGTTCATAATTAAGATAATACATTCAAATAACATGGTAAGACACACCAAATTGCAATATCAAGCAGCAAAATGAGCTTTTTGTGCAACTAAAAATAGCCAGAAGTGGATGAGACCTGAGGCCAGACACAAAAAAATTAAAAATGGCTGCATCCTCTTATGGGAAAAATAAGGTGGATAGCAAGTACAGATACTTACTGTCCATCCCTGAGAGAGAGAGAACACATAGCGGTCAACAAGTCTTCATACCACGTGTATGAAGTTCAGTTAGATAAAGCACACATCCTGATATGATTGTCAGAAACACAGTAATACAGTACAACATGACTCTTTGGTATAAAATGTATAATTTTTTCCTCCAAATACTGAACAAACTTAAGTTAATTTAAATGAGAAAACCAGTTTATAAATCATAGCAGAAAGTTTTGTGTGAGGTGTAGGGTAAGTGTAAGGGGATAGAAAATACAGTTCGTACAGTAGAAAAACCATTACGCCTATGGAATGAACCCATAAAACATGGAAACCCAACATGTGTGTGTACCTGGTATTCCCTACATTATGGGGAGCAAATGTCACCGCAAGGATAGTAAAACCAGTAAATTTTGATCTTGTGGGTAAATGTATTTGATCCCCATAAGGAAACAAGGACAGAATGACAAATCATTCAGAATGAAGTGTTTTGAAAATCTAAAAATGCAGAAAGTTATGTGTGAGGGGTAGGGTTAGGGTAAGGGGATAGAAAATACAGTTTGTGCAGTAGAAAAATTATTATTTGTGTGTGTGTGTGTGTGTGTGTGTTGAATGTAAACTAGTATTAGCACTTTCTCCTTATTGGTGCTTGGAGTGATGGAACTAGGGAATTGTATTTTAAAGTCATCACCCCTAGGGGGCGGAATGACCTTTACAAACCATCCCCTGTTTTTAAAAGGCTTGTAAATCTAAATATTTTGACTTTAAAATGCTCTTTAACTCTGGCATCCTCTTTTACAACTTAACTACGCAACCTCCAGGCCACGTCTTTGAGATGAAACTTAATGTTTAGCTCATTGATTTATCTCTCTGGTCAAAGGATTTTATAACAAAATTATAACCTCATACTTTCTAGGAGTTCAAATTAGGGTTATTATCATTAACTAAAATGATAATAAAAGTACTAAAATAAAAACTAAATAAGCTAAAACTAAATAGTAATACACTTATACAGATCTAATTAATAAAATAATAATACAAAAACACCCAACAAAATTGCCAAATAAAATTAATTCAAAATATCAACAAAAACTTAATCTGAATCCTTCAGTGTACCTGATTTTTTTAACCCTTACTACACTAACCATGTTTATATGAAATTTGATATGTATCATCTTGAGAAACCTTACAAAAAGTTACCAACATTTTTACTTGTTTTAAGTAAAAGTAATCTAAGTTAAAAGTTTATTTTAAGTTAAAAGTTTGTTAAAACTATTCTGTTTGTATTATTAACAAAATATTTTATAATGGGAACAGAAAAATAAATGTAGTTTCCTTAAGAAAATATAGTATCCCTAAGTAAATGTATCTTTTTTTAAGAATATTTATTAAATTATTTTATGCAGTGTAACAACAACATTCCCTCACGCTTGTACCCGCACATACAGATACCAAGCGTGTTTTTTTTTAAAGATTCAAGCTTAACAAGATAACGAGAAACGGGAGGAGATAATCAAGTAGGAACCAATAATCAAAAAGACTGCAAGTGACAGCAAAATCTGGCACGTGTTTCCAGTCTTGTCTTGTGTTGGACTTTTATATTGAAATTGTTAAATTGAAAATATAGTATCCCTACGTAAATGTATCTTGTTTTAAGAATATTTAGAAAATTATTTTATGCAGTGTAACAACAACATTCCCTCACGTTTGTACCCTCACATACAGATACCAAACATGTGTTTTTTTTTTTTTAAGATTCAAGCCTTCGTAAGTCATGATAAGGATAAGGAATTCACACCATAAATATTTCACGTGGTCTGTTTATCTTTAACAGTCCAGACCTGGATCTTGCGTACGACAAGCCAGGTGGGATGGGATGCAGTGACTTGAATTCGTAAACATGCCACGGTTGCCGGCACAAGTTTCTGGACTGCTGGTTCATTAAACTGGCCCTGCTGAAGAGAACCCAGCTTGTCAAATCCAGAGCACTCCACCTCTGACTCCTTTTTTACCAGTGTTTTTCCAAGCTCCACATCCGCATAGACCAGCTCATCCTTCCCATCCAATCCTGTTTGTATTTGGACACGGGAGATGAGAACAGGTGTATGAAAGACCACTAAAATATAGTTTTCTGGGCCAATAGGGGATACACCCCAGAAATACTCTGAGCCTTGACTGTAAGCTTTATCGATTGTATTGGTCTGATAAACTTCAATATTCGTGCTAACGTCTGCTGGAGGGTTATCGGAAATTTCTTCAACAAAGTCGTCATCCTTTAGCCGATTGAACGTCCCCTGAAAGGACGAGTAAATGCCCATGTGCTGAAACAGAGATGGGCGGAAACGAATAACTTTATCCTGCATCAACAATCTGTGAAAATGCGACAGCAGGAAGTCGCAAGGCATCTCTTGGTAGAAATTATAAAGGAATCGGGCTAGAATGGGCAGATCTCTGGACTGATAGAGTTTTCCGATGTAGCCCAGCTTGGAGAATTCCAATGTGACCCACTTCGAATTGCTCATTGAATGAATGTGCCCACGAATACTGGTGAGAAAGTTCTTCGAACAGCTTACATCATCCTCCAACATGATATAGTATTGGGAGAGATTACTGCTAAAATGGAGCAAATAGGAGTAGTCCACATTTTGCTTTGAACGGAAGGACACGCGATTAGGAGCGTCGTTGAAGTTCCTCTTCAGTCCTGTGAGGGGAGGATAGTTGTCTTCATTGGCGTGGATAACCAGGAGTTGACCCTTGGAAAGCCGCATGTGGAATTCATCTGTAATCTTCTCTAATGTCTGCTGGATCCATCTTACATCAAAGTCAGCAAGAAGGACAACAATGACCATTTCATCCAGCTCTTCCTCTGAGGAGGCAGAGAAGATTGACTGAAGGGTGTCCTGAAGATAAGTGCCCTTTTCCCTCTTCACAGACGAGAGGCCCACCGTCAGGTATTCTGAAAAATAATGAAACCACAAGGATGTGATTATAAAGTTGTTTTCACTGAGTTCACAAATTCGTATTAAGGATTTTGCTATATTTTTTATATAACATACTCAAATTACTCAAGTTTATTCTTGGCAAACAGTTTGGAAAGATAGAGAGATACTCTATCTCTAGAAACAAAAGCAAACAGGAACAACATTAACTAATACATTTAACAGCTGACCAGGCAACGAGGAAAACAAAAGGGCTATATACACACAGGAGGCTAAAAAGCTTAACAAGAGATGATCAAATAGGAACCAATAATCCAAAAGACTACAAGTGACTGCAAAATCTGACACGTGTTCCCTGTCTTGTCTTGTGTTGGACTTTTATATTGAAATTGTGTGCCAGTTTTTCAAATAACTCCCTTCACAGAGAGTGGATTTCAGATGCTCCACACCAAACCAAAAAGTCCAAAACAAAGGACCAGAAGGTGGCCCGGGGAAGGGACAGAGTGTTGGACCCATGGGAAGAGGGCTAGGGAACCAAGGTAGAGCAGGAGGCCAAGACGGAGAAGGCAGAGTGGGGAGCCAGTGGAGCTGGAGACCAGGCCAGAGCATGGAACCAGGGTGGAGCTGATCTATCCTTGTTTCTAGCTGTGCCCTGCTCTTCAGCTCTACCAGCTCCGCCATGGTCTTCAGCTCAGCCCTGGTCTCCAACTCCACCCTGATTCCCTGCTCTCCCCTAGTCTCTAGCTCCACCAGGTCCATCCTGGTCTCCAGCTCCATTGGCTTTGTCATGGTTTTCAGCTCAGGCCTGGTCTCCAGCTCCACTAGCTCCACCCTGGTTCCCTGGTCCACCCTGGTCTCCAGCTCTGCCCTGACTCCCCACTTTGCCTACTCAGGCCTCCTGCTCCACCTTAGTTCCCTGGCCCTCTTCCCATGAGCTTGGCACTCTGTCCCTTACCAGGACAGAGCTGGAGCAACCAGCTGGAGCTGGAGCTCTACCGGCTTCATCCTGATTCCCTGCTCCATCCTAGCTCTCCAAACTTTCTACTCTGTCCTGGCCTCCTGCTCTACCTTGATTCCCTGGCCCTCTTCCCCTGGGACAGATACTGGAGCTGGTGACCAGGGTGGAGGAGAGAGTCAGGATGGAGCCAGGTTGGAGCTGAAGACCAGGGAGAAGCCGGTGTTGCTGGAGATCAGGGCGAAGCCGGTGGAGCTGGAGACCAGAGCAAAGCAGGGAACCAGGGTAGAGCTGAAAACCTGGGGTGCTATTCCCAAAAACAACTATGGTCACAAGTTCCATTGTTACCATTAGAGTTCAATATAACTAAAGACCATATTGAGCTAACAATGGTTTTGGGAAACACACTCCAGGGTGGAGCTGGAGAGCAGGGTAGAGCCATTGGACCTGGAGACCAGGGCGGAGCTAGAGGGTCACTGAGGCCACCGGGCTGGGAAGCATAATTAAGACCAATGGGCTTAAGAGCGCCGTGGCTGCCCACACCAACATCAGCAGTGGATCTGCCACACTGGATGCTAGTCTTGTCTGCCCCAAAACAGGTTCAGTGGTTGGGACAGGCTCTGTGACCAATGGAGCTGTAGATGTATAGCTCCCATCCCTGGGGGAAACTTGAGCAGCTACAATGGGCTCCTCCTACACTCCTCAGCACAAGTGCTCATTCCACAAACTCGTTAAATGTCCCTTGAGAACCATCACAGGAAAGTTGTGTGCAAAGTGCTTCAGCAAGCCCAGAGTGATAAAAAATGATCAGATTATTGTCCAGGAAATGAATTTGATAGGCTCATATAAGAGTCTATGCATATGGTGTATAACAACATAATTTGCATTATACTCTTTTTACTACACTAATTCTGTTGTCACTGCTTGCAAAACAAAGGTCCTTTAACTAGCCAATCTTGCCACATGCTCTTGTAAGGTTAGTGCTGTATACAGTGGGAAAATGTATTCTGTTGTTGCCAAAACGATTAGGTACCTAGAGTTAATAGATGATTTTACTCTTAAAATTATTTTTATATTTTAGTCTGCTGTGTGGACAAACAGATCTAGACTAAACTAGATCTAAACAAGATCTAAATATTTTCAATTTATTATACCCCATCATAATTAGCTTTTTAGCTAATTTGCTACAACCACAAGGTGACTACAAAAGCTGACACAGTCCAACACAACATAAAAGTCAAACACAAGACAACACAGAGAACATGTAATATAAATATAAAGAATGCAAAACTTGATGCATTGACCGAAGACAACTATTTTGCTGGACATCAGTTTTATTTCCAATTCCTTTATTGAGGATATGGCATTATCTTTTAGACCTGTTGCACCTAAACAAAACATCTACATCAGAGGCGTCAAATTCAATTCTGGGAAAGCCAAAGCCTTGCAAAGTTTAGCTTTAACTTTAAGTTACTGCCACTACTAATCAAGGCCTTCCAGAATCTAAGTTTGACACCACTGATCTACATGCACGTAGATGTTAAGAGAAAACTCACTCTTGGACGGCTGCAAGACTCCTGCCAGAACTTTAATGGAAACATTAAAATGCAGGTAATGGCCCTTAATGTCTTCCATCCAAGTCTCTCTATCCCAGATCCAGGCCATTGACCCCTGTAGCAAAAAAAAAAAAAAAAAAAAAAAAAAAATTATAATAATAATAATTACTTTGTTAAAACCTAAATGGAAATAATGGAACAGAGTCCGTCACTTGGCCATTCCCTTTTACGAGGTATTAATATGTACCATTTAAATGCTAATATGTACACTAGAGGAACTAATATGTACCTTGAAAGGGAACCACTGCAGTGACAGCTTGTGTCTCTTTTTCTCTGAGAGTGTAGAGAACTACAGACATGACAAAGTTGGCTGCTTAGTTTCAGCAGTTAGTCCTAGCTGTGCAAACCACAACATCATGTGGCTCAATAGCCTATTTTCTTCACTGACGACGATTCCAAAATAGCTGTGTATATGAAACCTTTTGGGATGTAACTGCCAAAAAAACATATTTTGTTTTTGTCTTGACATGTCATATATTTTTTTATCTATTCCTTATATCAAACCAAACAAAGTGTTTTTGTAAAATGTGTTTTTTTTCTTCTTTCATTATCTGATTTGTGACTAAAGTGGCAAGTCTCCACAGTTTGCAAAAAACAGTTTACTATTTTCTTAAACTGTCTTTTAATGTTCAGCATATTAACATTTTCAGATTTAATTTTATGCAAATATTCTATTGTGAGTGATGCTTTAATCCACGTTCACACTGTCAGTTTTTGGAACTGACAACCGCATTTACTTACAGGAGTCTCGAAAGACAACTAGTTGTCCAGTCCTGTTCTGTTCACACAGCACGTGTGTTCTGAGAATGTGGTTGTGAGTCCTGAAAATTTACCGATGTGAGTTCGGTTATAGAATATGATTGTCACACCTATAAATAATCGTACTGTGTGTGTGAAAGTAACCGCATTCAGGACTCAAATACGGTATTGACAACTGTATTCTGCTGTTGTGTGAACGTGGCCCAAGTTGATGTAGAAGAATCATTAACACAAAAACCCAAATGCACAGGAAACTCGACAGACTAACGGAAGGAAACCTGTGGTTTGCGGCAGTCTGAAATTAACATAGAGGACCATTTTTCTCATTTTTAAAATTTTTAAAAGATACTCCACCTCAAAAATGAAGACCCTCTCATTATTCACTCAACCTAATCTCATTCCAAACCTGTTCGACATTCTTTCTTTCTTTTGTGGAACAAAAAAGATATTTTTAGCCCACACAATGCAATTCAGTTGTAAACACAACTGGTTACCGGCATCTTTTGTCTTCTGCAGTTAAAAGGAAATCAGGTTTGAAGCAAAACACAGATGTGTAAATGATAACAGAATGCTCATTTTTGGGGACTATCTCTTTAGGTCTTGATATTTTTAAAAAAATATGCTATTAGCAAAAGCTAATACCTTGAGGTTTCCTGATTCTGCTCTCCGCATGTAGACGTAGACCCTGGTCAAAATGAGAAGACCAGCTGCTACGAGGATGATTTTTTTCAGATGGCATCTCATCCCACACCTTATTCTGTTCAGACACACAGACACACAGTTTAATACTGCACCAACAACATTAAACTTCCATAATAAGCTCCACTTGTAACTCCAAATGGTGTTTTTTCCAATATGTTTGATTGTCTTTAATAAGTAGCTGCATTGTTCAATTATTCACATGACCCAGTTTGAATAATTAATGGCCGATTATGAACCATTCAGCTCACACATTCAACACTGTCATTTAGAGCAGCAGAATAGTGCTTCTCAAACTACTAAGTCAGCATCCACGAGGGCAGGGAAAAGTTGTGAAGGGAGTGTAAATGTAGATGAATATGACCATAAATATATTTATTATTAATGCATATTGCATATCAGCAAAAGTCAATGATATCCGATTTTGAAATTATTCTAAGGATGCAAAATGCTGTGGTTGTTGGTTCTTTACCATAAAATATCCCCCCTACAAGAATTACTGATGTCTGTTAAAGACCATTTGATCTGGAAAGCATCTGCTGTGTACAAACATCTGACAGATGTCAGTTCATACATTCTAAATCATAAACATCTTAAAGACATCTGATAGGAAATGTGCTACGGACGTATTGCAGAGGAGCAAACACTCTTAAAAATATAACTTCCAGATGTAAATTGTTTTGTAATCCCTGATTTATTTAATCTGTGGTAGAAAAAAGAAATACTTTTACAATCCTAAAAGTGATAGAGAACTGGTTATCTAGTTAAGGAATCACTGAATGTTTAGAAAAGGATTTGCCATTAAGTATTAAAACCGGCATGTTTACTGATAAAGCCTGCATTTTAAAACAGGCCTTTCTTTAGACCGTTTCTACATGAACTTTGCCTCCACACTTTTCCCAGATAGCACACGCACATCTGCAAGATGTCTGTTAAAGATCATGTGATCTGGAAAGCATTTGCTGTGTTCAAACATCCGACAGATGTCTGTAAGATGTTTTACATGCATTCTAAATCATAAACATAAAGACGTCTAATAGATGTCTTTTTGGCATCTGATAGGAAACGTCCTGTAGACGTATTCCAAATGAGCAAACACTCTAATAAAAGATGTAAATGCAGACGTCAAATAGATTATCTCTGTGTTGTAGGTGTGCTATCAGGGTTTCGCATTATGCCCTCAATTTGTATTGGATGAAAGCACACCTGGTTACAGAGATACATCATTTGTTGTTATTTCTGCGAGTAAGCAAATAGTAGAAAATGAAGAGAGTAAACCAGGCAAACTGGTTTTAGTTTGTTACTGAATGTGTGTGAGCCTGGAGTTCCTCAAACCATGTTCATTTGCAATTTAAACAAGTTTGGGCAGTTGTTTTTGCTTCTATGACTCTATCAGGTGTTTTTTGGGAATAGGTAAAAGGAACAGTCCTTAACCCTTTAAAAGCCAACCAAAAGAAACACATATATCAGTTACATGATCTTATTAGTATTAGTATTAGTATTATTATATAGAAACAATCATTTTATAGGAGGATAATTATGTCTTATTTTAATCTGCAAGTAACATGACTTCATTTATATTAGAAATTCAAAACACCCACATTCGAACATTCGAAACGCACCTATTATGCTAAAAAAAAATCAAATCGAAAGTATATCGGAAACGGATATGCTCCCAAAATGTCTAGATAAGCAGTATAGGTTTTAAAACACAGTTCGGGCACATTGATTAAATCCACTTACCTTTATATCACGGTGAAAGTCAACATTCAAATTGATACTGTTTGTGAAGTGAGAGAACCGCGCGTCTCTGGAGGAGTTCACACGAGTTAATTCACTCCCTAGTGTCCTTCAGTCGCTCTTGGTCTCTGATACGGTTTTTATTCCCTTCAGTGAGGTGTGCTGTGCGTTTATCCAAATGATGATGATCCCAGAGTGCTGCTGTCATGAGGAGTGGTGATCGCTTGACTGTCAATCGGACAAAGGTTGGGTGAAACTGGTCAGATAGGTAGTTGAGAATGTGTCATTTCCTTGTCAGTCAGTGTTAGGGATTACAAGTGAGAAATGGTGTCATGAGTTGATCAAACGCGTTTTAAACGGATTTCTCTTGGCTTCGTTGTGGACTTTCGTTAGTAATATAATTATATAATAGCAAGACATAAGTAAATAACGTATTGCATGGTGTTACTGAAGGCTAAATATAAATCTGAGTTGAAGATACAAGGGCTTTTAACCAGAGTGAGTGAGAGAAAACCCTTTCTTTTTTTTTTTTGCTTTAGCATGTACACAGGCATGTGTGGTTTACAAGGACTCTTCATTATGTGTAATGGTTAAACTGAGCTTTTTTGTTTACGTTGTAATATATTAATGTCAAAATACAGTTAGTGTGCTTACATATTACATATACATACTCAGTGAACAGTCAGTTCTTGAACTTAATGTGTTGGAAGCATGAAACATGGGCAAGTAAACAGATCTGAGTGACTTTGACAAGGGCCAAATAGTGACGCTAGACGAGAATTCAGAGCATCTCCAAAATGTCAAAACTTGCAGGGGGTTTCCAACATGCAGGTGTTAGTAACCTATCAAAATAGTTCAGTGAAGGACAACCAGTGAACAGGGTGATGGACACCCAAGGCTCATTGATGCACATGGGGAATGAAGACTGGTCCATCTGGTCTGATCACACAGAAGAGTGATTGTAGCTCAAACTGCTAAACAACTAATGCTGGCCACTGACATCCAGGGTTGTCAGGTTTTCACAACACAATCCACCCAAATGCTACTAAAACTCATTTCGGTGGGGGTCACCTGGTAAAAATCGTCTTCCAGGGTTAAAATATCACGTTATTGGGTTCGCTTAAACCTGCAGCAACAGCGTTCAGTAGCCCAATTCTGCAGAAAAACCACAGACTGATGACATCATCAGATAAATGAGAAGTTCCTTTTCAAAACAAAGATTCACAGATAATGTAATCACCCACTTGTCTTCCAAGATGTTCATGTCTTTCTTTCTTCAGCCGTAAAGAAATTATGTTTTTTTGAGGGAAACATTTCAGGATTTTTCTCCATTTAATGGACTGCTATGATGCCCCAATTTTGAACTTCCAACATGCAGTTTAAATGCGGCTTCAAACGATCCCAAATGCAGTTGTAAACTATCCCAGCCGAGAAAGAAGGGTCTTTCTCGAAACGGTCGGTTATTTTCATTTTAAAAAATACAATTTAAATGCTTTTTTAAAAAGTATTTTCTCCCTCAACTTCAGAAATCATTTCAAAATCATCCTACATCGCTGCAGAAGTACTGACCCAGTCTTTGCAAAGTGAACATGCAAAGAAGATCAAACACTCTTGACAAAAAAGGTAAAACAGCGATATAGGGCGATTTTGAAGTTGAGGGAGAACATGAGATGGGAGTTTTTCGACATACCCTTACTGTCATGAACCGGAACAAAAACAGTCCAGGCAGAGCAAGACAAGACGAGCGTTTGACATTAAAAAGTATATAAATTATATTATTTTAATGAAAAAAAGGAATGTTACGCTAGATAAGACTTCTCTCTCAGCTGGGATCATTTACAACCGCATTTGGGATCGTTTGAATCCGCATTTAAACTGCATTTTGGAAAAATCTATTATATGGAGAAAAATGCTGGATTGTTTTCCTCAAAAAAGATAATTTCTTTACGACTGAAGAAAGAAAGACATGAACATCTTGGATGACAAGGGGGTGAGTACATTATATGTGAATCTTTGTTTTGGAAGCGGACTTCTCCTTTAACCTGAATTGTATAAAGCTACGAGAATAGTTTTTGTGCGCAAAGAAAACAACCATTTCTTCTTTTATGTGTTAGTCTTCGATGCAGGTTCACAAAAAGTATTCCTGTAGCTTCATAACATTGCGGTTGAAGCACTGATGTCACATGGACTATTTTAATGATGTCCTTACTTCCTTTTCTGGGTCTTGAACGTGCCAGTTGCATGCTGTCTGTGCATCTCACAGATTTCATCAAAAATATCTTAATTTGTGTTGACGTTGAACAAAAGTCTTACGGGTTTGGGATGACATGAGGGTGAGTAATGACAGACATTTTTGGGTGAACTGTCCCTTTAAGGAAAGTTGTTAAGTCGTCGTTTTGAACTATTTACAAAAAATGTTTTTACAGAATGCGCACATTCACTCATAGGAATTACATGAAACAAAAATGATACCATATTTTCAATTCAAAATGATGAAATATGAGAAAAAAGTCGAGTGGTTTGCATCACTGTTGGTTTTGATACTTCCTTCTTATCTTACTTTCAACATTAAAACTGAAGCGTCACGCTTGGCTTCCATGAACAGTAAAGTCTGAATTCTTTGTTTTGATTGGCCATCTGAGATGAATATAGAGTAAACACTTGAAAAAGAGAAATGAATAGAGAATAAACACTTAAAATGAAGTTATATAATTTTTTAATTCTTCAAAAAATGGCTATAACTCTGCATTTTACAAGTATATTCATATTAATAGGGAACACAAAAAGCGTCCGTTTTGCATAATGGCCCACATATTTGCTATAAATAATAGTGGTCATAAATAATTATGTCTTATTTTAATCTGCAAGTAACATGACTTCATTTATATTAGAAATTCAAAACACCCACATTCGAACATTCGAAACGCACCTATTATGCTAAAAAAAAATCAAATCGAAAGTATATCGGAAACGGATATGCTCCCAAAATGTCTAGATAAGCAGTATAGGTTTTAAAACACAGTTCGTGCACATTGATTAAATCCACTTACCTTTATATCACGGTGAAAGTCAACATTCAAATTGATACTGTTTGTGAAGTGAGAGAACCGCGCGTCTCTGGAGGAGTTCACACGAGTTAATTCACTCCCTAGTGTCCTTCAGTCGCTCTTGGTCTCTGATACGGTTTTTATTCCCTCCAGTGAGGTGGGAAAGGTTCACTTAAAATGAAGTTATATAATTTTTTAATTCTTCAAAAAATGGCTATAACTCTGCATTTTACAAGTATATTCATATTAATAGGGAACACAAAAAGCGTCCGTTTTGCATAATGGCCCACATATTTGCTATAAATAATAGTGGTCATAAATAAACTAAAAACAAATGTTACAGTTCGGTAAACATTGCTTTTGTCTTGATGTTGAAAAAGAAAAGTATAACCTGAGACACAGATATAATTATGCAGTTGGGAGCTGGAAAGAAATATAATACCACAAATGTAAAATTTGTTTGACTTGTCAAAAGCTCACATGAAATAGCAGTTTTATGAACTTCCTCATACCACCAAAGAGGTATGCTTTGGTTTATTTCACAACACAGGCTAAATTTGCATGTGTGTGAGCCAGTTTGTCCAGATTGAGCTGTCTGTCAGCATACTACTATTTTACTGGAGGGGTTTTATATTTAGAAGGACTGTGTTGAAAATCTTCCAGCTTAGATACTGCAATGGACTGTATATTGTCCTTAAAGTAGTAATAGTTCACACTTCGGAATTTCATAAACTATCAACATTAAGAGTCCGCAGCACACTCTTGAGTATCGAAACAAATCCTCTGATGGCATGCTGGTTTACAGGCTGCTGTTTGACTGATACCACCAGGCTTTCATCAGTGCCAGGGGCCTGCAGGTCCCCCTGCAACAGTTCGGCGAGGATCAGGGTCCCAGTGCTCCTTGTGTAAATGTAGGCCTTCCACGGCACGGTGTCGCCCGGGGTGAAGGCCAGAGTCTGGATCTTCACCATCTGTAAGGCAGCCTGTAACGTATCCGGAGCCGCTCTGGGTCGAGGGAAACCCAGAGTTTGCCTGCGGAGAATCTCCAAGTCCAGCCACATTTTCTCAAATGTCTCATGGGACAGAGGAGGACCCAGAGATAGACTGATCTCCTCTTCTGTGTCATCTGGGCCGGAGATGAGTACTTCTTTACTTCCTGGTAGGAGGAGAAATACAGGTTGGGTGAGACAGTTATATGATGCTATATGAGTATTCCATTTATTATTAAATTATAAATAAAATGTGTAATATTATAATTTATTTATAATTATAAATATATATTTAAGTCACAATTAATTAAAATTACGAAAATCATTAAAAAATTAGTCAGTGTCAGAATTATTATTATGAACTAAATCCAATTAAAAAAAATCATTTAAAATAAAATCAAAATAACCACAATAAAATAAAATATAAAATGATAACATTTTTAATTTTTTGTTTAAAGCAGCTTAAACCTAAAATAATTACAACTAAGTAAACTAATAACTGAAATGAAAATGAAAAATTAACTAAAACTGATTAATATATATATATATATATTTATACAAATAAACATTTATTTTTACATTATTATTTAAATGTTTATTATATATAAGTAAACATTAATCGAAATAAAATATAAGAAACAAGGTAACTTCTTTCATTTTCATTTAAAGTTGAAGTACTAAAATAAGTAAATAAGCTAAGAACTAAAACTTAATAAAAATATTTATAGACATGAAAAAAAACAGGATGACAGTTTTACGAAGTTATATTAGTACTGAATTTATACAATTACAAATTAAATTGAAAATATTATAGTTTAATTATGTTTAATTAAATAATTATTTAAAAATAAAAAATAAGTTATTTACATAACAATTTACATAACAATTAGGTAAAATAAAATAAAATAAAATAAAATAAGATAAGTAATATATAGTTGGGGATTTTATACCACACCTATAAAAATATGTGGGAATATTATACTAGAACCATACAAATATTTTTATTACTTGAGAAAAAATAAACATTGACTAAAATGTGATGAAAAAGTAAAATCAAATTGAATTTATACAATTAGAAATTAAATTGAAAAATATTGTAGTTGAATTATATTTAATAATATTTACATAACAATTAAGTAAAATAAAATAAAAAATAAGATAAGTAAGACATAGTTGGAGATATTGTACTACAACCATAAAAATATTTGGGACATTATACTAGAACACAAATATTTTTATTACTTTAGAAAAAATAAACATTGACTAAAATAAAATAAAATAAAATAAAATAAAATGATTTAAACCAAATACATTAGAACTTAATAAAAAGTATATTTATATATAATAATAAAAATAAAAATAATTGAAAATATTTAAAATGAAAATGACAAGAGAAAATATGAAAATAAAATCTAATTCAAAATATTAACAAAAACTATAATAGTATATTAATTATGCTAAAATAATACTGTTTATAGTTATAAAGATAATACAGATAAATCATAAAAAAAATATGCCATTTAAAAAAAAAAAAAATCTGCTTCACCTGACAGCTCTTTCTCTGCACTGCTGTCTGATGGCTGGTCAGTGGCCGATATAACAGCAGTCTGAAGGCATAAGTCTCGTCCAGACAGCGGCCCGAGGGTGTTGAAGGTAGAGGCCCACTGACTAATGGGCTCTTCTTGGCGTCCGGTGAGAACACTCATGGACGGATCAGATTTGGGTCCGGTTACAACCTTTCTCGTCTCTTCGACTCCTCGCTGAAGAAGTCTATAGTACAGCAAAGCCCGGTCACGCACACACATGTCGCTCTCTTCCTCTGCGGTGGAACATAAAACATAGTAAATAAATTACAGAAGCAAGAAGATTTGACTACATGTGTCAAAAGAAAACAAAAATACAGTGAAGGGCACCCCAGTGTGACTGTGGTCAAAAAACCCTAAACACAAACTAAAACGAAAACATAAAAAAAGTACCATGGCACTGTTGCTAAAATACTATGTGTACTTAAATCACTAGCATAACAGAAATTAAAGTTTACCAATACAGTAATGTAGGAGACGGCCCAGCATGTCTTGAGTCTCAGCGGGACGACACAGGAACATCTTCACCGCGGCGGTCAGCAGCTCCATCTTCACAGCTGAGGACAGCTCAGTCTTCAGCCCGTCTATGTAGCCCTCCATCACATAGGGGGCGCTACTGATCTGGTCACCGTGTTCCCCCAGAAGCCATAACAGAGCTTGCTTTCCCTGCGAAAAACAGTGAAAGGATTAGGGCTGTGACGGTGGCAGATTTTTTTTTTTAATGGACCAACTACTGTCGGTGGCGCGGTGTTGAAAAAAAAAAATAAATAAATAAATAAATAAAAAAAAAAAAAATATATATATATATATATAAAATTTTGAAACATAAAAAATAGGCTCAAAAATGATTAACAAACATGCATTTATTTCAGCCTACAAAACACTAAAGTAAATATCAAAGAAATCATAAAGTTCAATAAGAAAATATACAAATAAGAACGGTAAATATTAAACAAACATTTGTTGCATAAATTCGTAACAACCTCGCCCAACCCTTGTCCGACGGCTCATCAAACTTACCCGCCCGAGTCCGACTGAAGCCCGAGTCTTTTCTTTCTCTTTCCCATTACATTGTTGCATCCATTAAAATAGCTCAGTTTTGTTTTTAAAAGAAAGGTGGTTATGTTTCTTTCCGTTTCTTTATAAAGTTAATTTAGAAATATGTTTGGAACATTTTTGTTTGTTAAATTAAGGTTTTTAAGTAACGCCCAAGCGGCCAGAGGCAGGCACACTCATAAAAATGATTCTTCAACTCTGTTCAGATTATTTTAAAAAAACCTTTTCATTTAACACCACTGTGTTAGGTTTCCCATTTATACAATTGCATTGTGTTAAACTGACTTGAAACAGTTGCGTTTTGGTACTCAATTTAACTCAATTAATTTGAGTTGAGAGTACAGAAATTATTTTACTTGTGTAACTAGGAAGTTGATTTCCCCTTCCCATCATGCTTTGCATGCTTTGTACAAGAGAGTGAATGTTGAAATAAAATGTTATTTTATGCATTTTTTAATTAAGATGATACAATTGGGAGACTTGTTAATGTTTAATGTTCTTTAATGTTTGTATTTAAAACAGTTTCTGGAGAGTTAATGTTTTTGGGGGTTACCATTGTGGTGAAGTGTAGAGCATGAGCTTGGGTTGAGGACCTGCTAACGTTAGTTAAAGTTGTTTTAATAATAAAATAAACAACTACTTTGGGCATGCCATGGAAAGCCATCTTATGGCTAATGCCTAACAAGTAGGTTAATGCCTAAAGTTAAGTACATCTGGTTAAGTACATTGGCCCAACTCAATTACATTTCATTGCATGAATTTAATTTTTATGAGTTGGGGTTACACATATTTTTTGGATGGAAATCCTGGCCTTAATTAAATTGAGTTCATCCAATGAATTATTTTTTTGAGTGCAGTTAATCAATTTTGCCTTCTCAAATCATCACGACTTGCCTAAAATAAAATCTTCAAGCATATATTGTTATTTCAAACGTTTAAGTTGGATAAATGCACGCTATTTTGCGCATACAATCATTTGTTGGAGAGCGGAAGCTAAGTGCGCTTTGCAGGACATGGAGGCGCCAGCGCAATCACTTGCAAGAAAAATTTAAATACGCCATAATCTTTGCTCATAAAGGTAAGTGTAATGTATCATCCAGAACTGTAAAGGGTCTAATTTTATTTGCGTGCACTCACAATATCAACAAAATGTCAATCGACGACCGTGGTGGTGCGGTTGTCTTTGCGACCGTCACAGCCCTAAAAAGGATTTAACCTTCTCTGATAGGTCAGACATAAATTTTTAAAGGAAACAATTTTATATCAGGACGATCAGCTGTATCTTTCAACGAGAAGGTCAGATATGCCTGATATTGAGAAGACCGTGTGATAGGCTGCATTGTGTTTGTTTGGCTTTAGCTTTGTTTTGTTCTGTAAGCTAATTTGAGGAATCTGTTCTCCAGAGGAAGTCCATTAGCGACTGCATACAGATTTTGAATTGGCAATGATCTGAAGGCCTGTAGTACCAGACGTGTTCCTTGATGATGTACAGAGACTAAAAGCCGGATGTGATTTTCTGGCTAAGCTGTAAGCTATAATGTTTCCGTAGTCCAAAGGATTAGTTCACTTCCAGATCATTTACTCACCCCCAAGATGTCTTTTCTTTCTTCAGTCGAAAAGAACTTAAGGTTTTTGAGGAAAACATTCCAGGGTTTTTCTCCATATAGTGGACTTCAATGGGGATCAACAGGTTGAAGGTCTAAATTGCAGTTTCAGTGCAGCTTCAAAAGACAAAATACACAATCCCAGCTGAGGAATAAGGGTCCTATCTAGCAAAACAATTGGTCATTTAATAAAAAAAATTTAAAACTTATATACTTTTTAACCACAAATTCTTGTCTTGCACAAGCTGGACTTCAATAATAATAATAATAATAATAAAAAGATAAATAAGATATAATTGAGGATATTGTACTAGAACCATAAAAATATTTGGGGATATTATACTAGAACATAAAAATATTTTTATTATTTGAGAAAAAAATAAATATTGACAGAAAAATAAAATAAAATAATACAATTATAAAACAAACTGAAAATATTGCAGTTTAATTATTAAAAAAAAAAATGAATTAATAAAAAATAAAATACAGTTGGGGATATTATACTAGAACAATTTGGACCTTCAACTCGTTGATCCCCATCGAAGACCACTGTATAGGGTGACCATAAGTCCTCTTTTTGGACCTACCGGGGACTGTTTTCTTGATCCCGCTCCCGCTGAATTTCAGGCCATTACCGCCTGCTCATGCAGTCATTCTTATACTGAATTTAATTTTGGTGCATCAGGGAGCCGTTATCGTATGCCGAGCATTTAAATCTCTTTTGAATGAGCGACTATTCACCTTCAATTTCGCACTCACATGCACTCAGTATAAAGGGAGCACATCTTACAAGATCAGACATGACCATCTGCTGAGCAGCAAATCCTCCAGCATGATTTGTCAGTCATCTCTCCTTACTCTCGTCTTGATCCAAGATCAGTTCAATCCGATTCCTGCAGCTTCCAAATCTGCATTTCTTTTTACATTGAATTGGGCTGATTTTAAACTGTTGTGAAGGGTTGATTTTCTCCCGTGGGTTAAAAGTTGAATATATTGCATAAATTACATTTGACTGAAATGCTTATATTGAAACATTTTGCATTCTAAACTGTAAAAAACAATTTGTTGAGTCAACTTAGAATAATTTGTAACCTGGCTGCCTTAAAATTGTAGGTTCAGTCAACTCAAAAAAAAAAAAAGTTTATTCAACTTGAAATGTTAAATTATACTAAGTGACAACTTAGATATTTGAGTTGATTCAACTTAAAATTTTAAGGCAGCTGGGTTGTTTATCCATCTGTTAGGTTTAACAAACACAAATATCTACGTTTGTACTTAGTACAACTTAACATTTCAAGTTGACTAAACTTATTTGAGTTGACTGAACTTAATTTTAAAATTTTAAGGCAACAGGGTAACAAATTATTTTAAGTTGACTCAACAAATTGTGTTTTTTGTTTTTTACAGTGTACCTGTGATAAAACTGTGCAAGATGTTAAGTTTTGTGATGACCACTGGTAGGAAGCCTTTTAGCTGTGCTTATGATCAATCTGCACAAGGGTGACTGTAAAATATAAATCTTAGGTATGGAAATGAATTTAGGTATGGCTACTTTGGGGGCTTTTTAACCCCCCTCAACCCCCAACGCATCCAGCCCTCACTGTCCCCTTTTTG
This sequence comes from Cirrhinus mrigala, assembly GCA_036247105.1. NCBI lineage: Eukaryota > Metazoa > Chordata > Actinopteri > Cypriniformes > Cyprinidae > Cirrhinus > Cirrhinus mrigala. Next base: position 27,071,776 of record CM070029.1, read on the forward strand.
GCAAACTAAAGTATGGTCACCCTACCACTATATGGAGAAAAATCTTGCAATGTTTTCCTCAAAACCCTTCATTTCTTATCAACTGAAGAAAGACATGAACATCTTGGATGACATGGGGGTGAGTACATTTTCAGGAATTGTTTATTCTGGAAGTGAACTAATCCTTTAACATATGCACGGCTCTAAACTATCTACATTTTAAAATCTGTATATGAGGATAAAAGACATTAGGACAGTTCATTATCACGGGTCAAAGAATTTGAACATAGTGCAACTATGTTAGCATAAGTATAAATAACACAAAAGATGTAAAAACTGTGGAGATGTTTATCATATTTGCATCAATACATGCAAAAGCAACAATACATGTACACACCGTGTGTGTACCGTATTGGGGTTTTGTTGTTTTTGAAAGAAGTTTATGTTCACCAAGCTTGCATTTATTTGATAAAAAATAATACAGTAAAACCAGTAATATTGTGAAATATTATTAATTTAAAATACCTGTTTTCTATTTGAATATATGAAGAGTTCAGATGCAAAAGCCTCTCATCTGACGTATTTCTTTAAAATTAGCATTTCTTTCTGGCTACTTTGTATAGGTTTCTATGTAAGCACTGGTGCTTCTGATTGGGCTGAGGCTAGAATTTAGAAAGTTTGATGTCAGGAGCATTCACTCAGTATCATTATCTCATTTTTGACCAAGCTGGCTTTTAGCTGGTTTTGCATATGAACTCCTTATATTGCAAAACGTAATTTTTTCTTGTGATCAAAGCTGAATTTTCAACATCATTACTCCAGTCTTCAGTGTCACATGATCCTTCAGAAATCATTTTAATATGTGACCCTGGACCACAAAACCAATCATAAGTAGCACGGGTATATTTGTTGCAATATCCAAAAAGACACTGTATGGGTCAAAACTATAGATGTTTCTTTAATGCCAGAAATCATTAGGATATTAAGTAAAGATCATGTTCCATAAAGATATTTTGCATTAAAATATCTTTAAGTAAAATGCATTGCTAAGAACTTCATTTAGACAACTTTAAAGGCGATTTTCTCAATATTTGGATTTTTTTGCACCCTCAGATTCCAGATTTTCAAATAGTTGTATCTCTGCCAAATATTACAAATAACAAACCACACATCAATGAAAAGATGAATTATTCAGCTTTCAGATGATGCATAAAGCTCAATTTCAAAAAAATACCCTCATGACTGGTTTTGTGATCCATGGTCACATATGATGTTCTGATAATCAAGAAATATTATTATTACCAATGATAAAAACACATTGGGGTCTTACTGACCCCAAAATTTTGAACAGTACTGTAAAATGTAACAAAAGCTTTCCATTTCAGATATGCATTCAAATGCATTTCCTTTGAACTTTCTATTCATCCTAAAATATAGGTGTTTTTAACACTAATAATAATCAGAAATGTTTCTTGAGCACCAAATCAGCATATTAGAATGATTTCTGAAGGATCATGTGACACTGAATTGTAAAAACATTTCACAATATTACTGTTTTTGTGGTTTGGATCAACTAAACACATCCTTGGTGAGCAGAAGAGACTTACCAATCTAAAACTTTTGAACAGTAGTGTATATCACTGACTTTATGTTTCTCATTTCCTTTTCAATTGCAAGAGATATGCTAAAATGCTTGAAATGATCTTTGTAGACAATTGTAAATTGCCAATATATAGGCTTTTTTTTTTTTTTACAAAACTAACATTTTTTACAGTTTGTAAAGGATAGGTTTAGTGGGATTGTGAAGAAACAGTATCAAAAAGTGGCAAACATAGCCTGCTTGTAGATGGTCAAAACAAAAAGCAGGTGAATCATCTCACCTCACTATCTTGAGGACTGTCAACACAGGCCTCAACCGCCTGACACACAGCTGCTGTACTCTGAGGACAAAACCACACCAAATCCCTGAACGTCTGGATCACGGCTAAACACACACACATACACACACACACACACACGGGGAAGAGTTGATTCTGTGAACTGATAATGTCGGTTGGCAAACAAACCTATTATTCAGGGTGGAGAAATTGACTGTTAAAAAGGTTTGTGAAAAGCAAACATTACCTTTCAAAAGAAAAAAAAAAAAAAACCTTTACTCTCCTTTACTCATTAACTAGTAGATATAGAAGTCATAAGCACAGGTGTGGCTCAGATTTCTCTCATACCAGATGTGATGTGATCTTGTTTCAATGCCAGCAGGCCGGTCAGGATATCCAGACACTTCTCACTGTATGTTCGTGCAATACGACCTTAAAAAAAGAAAAACATTTACTTAAAGTAATACATGTAGAAGAACCAATAATAGCCATTTTAGCAGAAAGTTGCAATGAGAAATTAAGGAGTGTGATTTATATTACAGGACAAGTGATATAGAGTGTCATACTGCCTTCTTTTGAAAATATTAAAAGTTAACCTTAGTCAGTAAATGTCATATTTAATTTGACACAAATGAAAACAAAGCTATTAGGGAATAAATTTCTGCCTGTTTAGAAGTGTAGATATTTTTTTAAAGGTCTCAGGTCACAGATTTTCACACACTGCTTTCCATCAATTGGGTACAGGTTGCATCCATTTACTTTTTTGAAAACAATAAAGGTTCAAATCCCATGTTAAACTTGATAAATTATTATATCTTAGCACAAAGAAGCTAGTTTTAGTCAAATCTCTGTACTAATATCCTTAAATGTTTTTATTTTATTTTTCTTCTTATTATTACACTATATTTTTTAGTGATTATTACACTAGATTTTTGGGTAAAATCCCTGTATAATATCCTTTAATGTTTATTTTGTTTTATTTTATTTTATTTATTCTTATTACAATTTGCATTGGTTATCTGAGTGGTCTCAACTGTATCTAACAATTAAAATCATACAAAAAAATGATTAAAAATATGATTAATGATATATATTAAATAAATAAAATTAAATACATACATAAAATTAAATAAATATTATAATTATAATTTTGACAATGAATTGATGTTAAATTTATATTTAATTAAATGTAGAAAATCAAAAAGCTCTGGATTCCAGCGCTACAATGGATCACTGATTGTTTTCTTTTGATTTGTTTAGTTTAGTGTCTGCATTCTGTTAACTTATATTGTATAAGATCTATTTTGTGGTTCGAGTTACAAACCAGACATTAGTCTGTTTTGGAGGACATTTGTTTAGTTTGTTTGAGATCTTGGAGCGTAGGGGTGACCTGCCCTTTTATTTTTGAATTATTTTTGCAATGTGTTTTCGTTTAGGGAGGAAGGGAAGTTATTTGTAATTTTATTTTCTTTATTTATAGGTTATTTATAAGACTTTATTTTCTAGTGGATTTTGTTTGTTATTTTGACCTTGGGTCACCCTGAAACCATTGCTCCATTTCTTTATATAAATATATTTTCTTATCTATTTTCATTAATAAATGATTTAACTTTATGGTTTTGTGTTTTGGTGATTTGTTGTATCTGGAATCCCGTCACTTACATGCGCTCACGCATCTAACCCCTAGACAACGGGTCGTAACACTTAGTAAACCTTTTTTAGTAAATGTCATATTTAATTTTACACAAATGAAAACAAAACTATTAGGGAATAAAATTCTGACTGTTTAGAAGTGTAGATATTTTTCAAAGGTCTCAGATCACAAATTTTTACACACTAGTTTCCATCAATAGGATACAGGTTCCATTTACTTTTTTGAAAACAATAAGCAATAAGTTCAAATCCCATATTAATCTTCTATGATAAATTATTACATTTTAGGATGAAGAAGCTAGTTTTAGTCAAATCTCTGTACAAATATCCTTAAATGTTTTTATTATTATTATTATTATTATTAGACTTGATTTTTTTTTTGTCAAATCTCTGTAATAATATCCTTTAATGTTTATTTATTTATTTTTTTATTTTATATTTTTTCTTATTATTACAATTTGTTTTGGTTATCTGAGTGGTCTTAACTGTATCTAAAAATTAAAATCATACAAAATGAATAATATATATTAAATAAATAATATTAAATAAATACATCAAATTAAATAATTATTATAATTATAATTATAATTATTTTTTTTTATTTATTTTTTTTAAAGGAACATTTAGGTATGTCTCATTATGTTGCATGCATCCAACCCAGTTACTATATATCTTTTTAATAAAAAAAATTAAAAAAAAGAATGCTAAATTTAACTTTAATGTGGCCCATTACTGTATTTGTTTTTTTTTTTTTTGATTAATATAAAATAGCTTTTAAATGTGCTAATTTACAGTGTATTACTAAATGAAACCACACAAATAAGGGTTGCAAATTATATTCAGACCTGCCCCAAATTTTAATAAAAGGGTTGCAAAAATCGCAATTTTGACCTGATAGTTTGATCTGATGAAGTGGGCAAACAACATTTTCTGAAAGTTAGGCACCTCATCATTTGTTAAAAATAAGAATAAAAACGTTTTAACGCCAATTTTGTACCCTAATTTCGTACCCATTTGCTCCTCAAAATAAAGTTTCAGTAGTTTAACGATCACTTAATCAAACAAACAAACAGCATCTTGTGAGATATGGTACCTATAGCTGCAATGGCTGCCTGGGCCAGTTCGGGAGACACATCGGTGCAGTAACTTCTCAGCTCCTCCAAGACCAAAGCCACATTTTCATCATTCACCAGCTCCACCAGGATCTCCATCTTGCGAAACTTAATGTAACTCGGTTCAGAGTATCCACAAAAGAAGCGTTTGTAATGTGTGCCGAAAAGGCCTGGCTGACTCCTCATGACCTGCTGTACGTGACAGAGCCCGGCGAAACGAAGCTCACGTGACCCAGCGCCGCACGTGGCCAGCAGGGGTGCGCTTGTGCGCAGGAGGGCGTCGGCCTGCACGGCAGGGTGGGCGGAAGCTAAATGAAGGAAGAGGCGGAGCGTGGCAACTGCGACGTGCGCGTGAGCACTTTGTAGGAACGCGTCTAGTAGGCTGAGGATGTCGAACAACTCGTCATCGCTACGAGGACGGTAGCGGAGCAGGAAGGTGAGGACTTCACTCTGAGCCCAACTGTCCAGGTCCTTCATTCTTAAAGAGAAAACACATTACGTCAGTCATTAGACAGTCTGCTAACGAGCCCAAAGACATGCATGATGCTTTTGAAAGCCTTGTCCTTTTGAAACTTTTTGTGGCTCAGTGTTGTTGTTGTTAACTAATACTGAAACCGTTAAAAAACATTTTAGGAAACTGAAATAAAGATGAAATAAAATGTAAATATTAGAATGTACACTGCTGTTCAAAAGTTTGGGATCGGTAAGATTTTTATTGTTTTTTAAAGGAATCTCAGCTGCATTTATTTAATCAAAAATGCTGAAAAACAGTAATATTGTGAAATATTATTACAATTCAAAATAATGGTTTTGTATTTTAATATATTTTAAAATATAATTTATTGCTGTGATGCAAAGCTGAATTTTCAGCATCATTACTCCAGTCTTCAGTGTCACGTGATCCTTCAGAAATCATTTTAATATGTTGGTTTATTATCAATGTTGGAAACAGTTGTGCTGCTTAATTTTTTTTTTTGAACATTTTTTGTGATACATTTTTCAGGACTCTGATGAATAGAAAGTTTAAAATTTAAATAGACATCTTTTCTAACAATACAAGTCTTTGCTATAACTTTATCAATTTAACACATCATTGCTAGATAAAAATATTAATTTTTATTAAAAATAAAAAATAAATATATATTTATAAAATTACTGACCCCAAATTTTTGAACAGTGTATAATGTTTAAATAAATAAATAAATAAATGCTGTCATTTTTATCGTTTTATTCATAAATTAATCCTAAAAAAAGTATCACAAGTTTAAAAAAATATTAAGCATCACAATTGTTTTCAACACTGATAATAAATCAGCATATCAGAATGGTTTCTGAAGGATCATGTGTCACTGAAGACTGGAGTAATGACTGAAGAATATTCAGCTTTGCATCACAGAAATAAATAATATCTTAAAGTATATTAAAATAGAAAACCATTATTTTAAATTGCAATAATATTTCACAATATTACATTTTTTTTTTGTATTTTTGATCAAATAAATGCAGCCTTGATGAGCATTAGAAACTTCTTTAAAACATTAAAAATCTTACTGATCCCAAACTTTTGAACGGGAGTTTAAGTTGAATAAGTTTTTAGGGAAATTATTTTTTAAGTACTTTTAAGAAGTACCAAAATTACTAAAACTAAAAAAAATAAAACCTACACAGATTAACATATTTGTTTATGTTAACATAACATATTAATATTTAAAAAAATATAAGAACAACTTGATAAAAATATAAATAAATACTATAATAGTATATAAATATGTTGTTTTATTTATTTATTTTATTTAATTTATGTTATTTTAGTATAATTAGTATCAGATGAAAGTTTTTATTTAGATGCTAATTTTTGTTTCTATATTGAATTAGTTTTTATATTTGCATATCAGTTTTAATTTTAGTTAAAGTTTTAGTAATTTAGTTGACTGCTTTTGTCATTTTTAGTATTTTTTAAAATTTTATTTTCTTTAATCAATTTCAAACTTTTTCTCATTGAATTAACATGAGAAAAATTGCTGAAATAATAATAATAATAATAATAATAATAATAATAATAATAATAATAATAATAATAATAAAACAAATTATATTTTATTTGACCTTATATTTTATTTTATTTCTGTATTATCATTATTATTATTATTATTATTATTATTATTATTATTATTATTATATAATGGTTTTAATTTTAGTTTGAGTTTTAATTTAGTTTTAACATCTTCCCAAAAATATAATATTTACAAATTAGTAATTTATGATATTTGTAAAATATACTGTTGACCTTTTAAAAATACTGATTAAGAAGTGTACACTTGAGTGTATTCATGTAAAATGTTAGTTTTTTCCATGACAGTCATTAAACAAAAGATCTTCTTGAAAATGGTGTGAGTTTTTTCAAAACTGTACAAAACCAAGATGAATACCAAGAGCAGATAAGATTCCTTATCTAGAACTCAATACATGCTTTAAACAAAAATTTCTGACATTTCTAAAACAACATTAGGATGAGTTTTCATAATAAACATAACATGTTTGGATTAACTATTTCACATTACATAAAGGCAAAAACAGCAAACCTGTTGAGAAGGTGATGAGCAATGGGTTTGTTAATAACCACACCACCCTCATCTTTGAGAATTTCCTCCAAGGCACGAAGACAATTTACCACAACCACAGGGTCCGGGTCCCTCAGAAGAGCATACAGCTCATTCACTATACTGCCATCTAAAACACACACATCCAGAGCATTTATTTAATGTACATGTATTCATTTGGCAGACACTTACACATATATTTAAACAGACTTAAAGGAATAGTTAACTAAACTAAAACTAAAATTCGCTGAATATGTACTGCAGCATTCCATCACTCGCTCACCAATGGATCCACTGCAGTGAATGGGTGCCGTTAGAATGAGAGTCCAAACATCTGATAAAAACATCACAATAATCCACAAGTAATCCCCACCACTTCAGACCATCAGTTAACATCTTGTATAGCAAAAAGCTGCATGTTTAAGCTCCATTGTTAAAATGTTTCAAACCATTGAGTCTGGCTAAAATATGAATCCTCAATCCATAATACTGCTTTCGCCAGTGAAAAAATTGTCTTGTCTGAATCAGGAGAGAAATATGCACAGTTTACAAGTGAAAACAGTCCTAAACAAACATTTCAGTGGATTTTGATGTGAGAGGATGACAGCGGATGGACCTTTTAATTAAGAAGCATTATCGGGGATTGTGGACTAATGTTTTAGCTGAAAGCAACAGCTTAAATGTTAAAAACGTCTTAATAATGAATTTGTTTCCTTCAAACACAGCTTTTTACAAGATGGTAAGTGATGGACTGGAGTGGTGTGGATTACTTGTGGATTACTGTGATGTTTTTATCAGCTGTTTGTACTCTCATTCTGACGGCACCCATTCACTGCCGAGGATCCATTGGTGAGCAAGTGATGTAATGCTACATTTATACAAATCTGTTCCCAAGAAGCATCTTGGATGGCCTGAGGTTGAGTACATTTTCACCAAATTTTCATTGTTGACATTCTACTGTAAATTCATTACATAAAAATACTAACCAGACACTTACATAAAGGCTATTCAAATCCCCTGAGGCTAAAATTCCACATTTAAGAAAGACAGGAAATACCACTGTTTTGTACTGCAGTTTAGAAGCATTGTGGCAGACATTTCCTGGTTTTGCCCTGCTTTTGATGAAAACTTTGCCGTCTACGACAAAAATGCAATCCAACGGGTTGTCTAAAAATCTATGATATGTGCTGTTAAAAGTATGTTCTTTTTTATTAAGAATTCTTGACATGTTGTTAGTCAGCACAGACCTCTGAATCAGAAACGTTCCTTTACAGGGAACAGTGTGACCCAAAATTATAAACCCCTCTGGTTACACCTATTTATGCACATGCATTAAAACAAGCAAGCAATATTTATCACATTATCCTTAGCAAGTATAACACCTTAGATTAAAAGAAAACTTGGCTCTACCTATCTCAGTGTTGGGCTGCAGACTGTGCATTTTGGCACAACCAAGCACAGCGACTCTCCTTACGTAACTGGCCTTGTCTCGCAGACCAGCAACAATGGGCTGCTCTATGTATTCCGTCATTCCCGGCATTCTGAAAAACAAGCAAACAAAAAAGGTAACGTGTCAGTTGGGACATGTAGATTCAGTAGATTCATGTTTATTAAAGAAATTTTCCCCTTTAGGCTGTTTTACCATGATTTTAACATGGTTAAAGGGTATGAACAATGTACATTTTCTGAAGAAAATGTAAGGGGAGCTGCTCATGCAAAACTCACAGCCATGATTCCACAACATGGTTGCCAGGTTTTCACAACTAAACCCGCCCAATTTCTACTCAAAACTAGCCCAATCACGTTTCGAGGGGGGTTCCCCAGGAAAAATCACGTTCCAGGGGGATAAAATACATGTTTTTTGGCAGGAATAACCTGGTAAAATTAGCATTCCAGGGTCAAAATATTACGTTATTGAGCGATCGTTATCAACCTGCGACAACAGTGTTAAAGTAGCCCAATTCTGTGTGAAAACTGCAGACTTGGCAACACTGTTCCACAGTCTTGGTTACTAGGCTGTTGTTGTAGTGTTCTGCTCGGTTGCAAGGTGACTGCTAGGGTGTTGCCAGGTTGTTGTGGTCCTGGGTAGTTGCTTGTTTATCGCAGTGTTCTGAATGGTTGGCAGTGTGTTGCTAAGGTGTCCTGGTTGATTGCTAGGGTGTTGCTAAGATATTGTTGTGAAGTTCTGGGTGGTTGCTAGGTTGTTGTTTGTTAGGATGCTGGAAACCAATTGTTGCAGTATTCAGGGACGTTGATGGGAATACCTTGGCTGTTGTTGTGGTGTTCTGGATGGTTGTTAAGGGGTTGCCAGGGTATCCTGGATGGTTTTTGGGGTGATTGTTGCTAAGTTGTTGCTTCGCTGTTGTTTTGTGTCATGAATGCTTGCTACAGGGTTGCAAAGTGATTGCTAAGGTGCTCTGGATAAATGCTGGGTGGTCTTGTGTGGTTGCTAGGATTTGCTAAGATGTTCTTACAGTGTTCTAGGATGTTGCTGGGTGATCTCTAAAGTACCCTGGTTAGTTGCTAGGGCAGTGCCTGTTAGAGTGTAGCAAGGCAGAATGTTGCAATGTTTGTTGCTTAGTTATTTTGCATGTTGTCACTGTGTTCTGGCTTGTTCTTAGAAGGTTGCTAGGGCGTTGCTTGTTAAGGTGTTTCCTAGGTTGTTGTTGTAGAATTCCAAATGATTCCTAGGGTGTTGCTAACTGATTACCAAAGTGTCCTGGGTGATCGCTGACTGGTCCTGTGTGGTTGCTAGAGCATTATTTTTTAGGTTGTTGCTAAGATGTTGTTGCAGTGTTATGGGAGGTTGCTAGGTTATTGCTAAGTGACTGCTAAAGTGTCCTGGACAGTTAATAGGGTGTTGCTTGATAGTGAGTAGAAAGTCAGAATGTTGTAGTGTTTGTTGCTGAGGTGTTGTTTGAATGTTATCACTGTGTTCTGGATGGTTGTTAGAGGATTGCTAGGGTGTCTTGGATCGTTGCTAGAGCGTTGCTTGTTAAGGTGTCACTAGGTTGTTGTTGTAGAATTCCGAAAGACTGCAAGAGTGTTGCTAAGTGATTGCCAAAGTGTCCTGGGAGGTTGCTAGAGTGTTGGAAGACTGATTGTTTTAATGCTCTGGGAAATTGCTTGGCTGTTGTTGTGGTGTTAAGGGGTTGTTAAATGGCTGCTAGAGTGTCTTGGATGGTTGCTAGAACATTACTTTTTAGGGTGTTGCTAGGCTGTTATTGTGTTCTGAATGTTGGCTAGGGTGTTCCTAAGTAACTGTTAAAGCTCCCTGGATGATTGCTGGTTGGTCCTGTGTGGTTGCTAGGAAGTTACTTGTTAGGATGTTGCTAAGATGTTATTGCAGGGTTCTGGGAGGTTGCTAAGTTACTGTTAAGTGATCGCTAAGGTGTCCTGGGTAGTTGCTAGAGAGATGCATGTTAGAGTGCAGCAAGGCTGACTGTTGCAGTTTTTGTTGCCAAAGCACTGTTTGAATACTGTCTCTGTGTTCTAGGTTTGTTGTTATGGTGTTGCTATGCTGTTGTTGTAGACTTTTGAATGTTTGCAAGGGTGTTGCTAAGTGATTGCAAAAGTGTCCTTGGCGGTTGCTAGGGTATTGATTGTTAGCGTATTGCCAGGCTGATTATTGCAGTGTTCTGGGACATTACTAGGCAGCTGTTGTGGTATTCTGTGTGATTGTTAAAAGGGGTTGCTAGATGATTGCTAGGGCGTTACTTATTATGGTGTTGCTAAGATGTTGTTGTAGCAAAGTGATTGCTAAAGAGGCCTGGGAGGTTTCTAGGGTGTTGTTAAAGACTCCTAATGTGTCTTGTATGGTTCCTAGAGCATTGTTTGTTAAGGTGTTTCTAGGCTGTCGTTTTGTCCTGAATGCTTCTTAGGGTGTCTTATGTTGTTGCTAGGTCATTGCTTGTTAGGATGTTGTGAAGCTGTTGTGGTGTTTGCTAAGGTATTGTTAAGTAATAGCTCGGGTGTCCTAGATAGTTGCTGGGTCTAGAAAGACAAAAAGAACATACAAACCTGAAATTGCACATGTTCCTCAGGGCCAACCCTCGCACCATAGGATTGGGATCAGCACAATCCTTACGGAGCGTGTTGATGGCCAGTAGTGCCAGGTCAGGCTTGTCGCTAGCATAGGTGCACATGTAAAGATAAACTAGCTTCTTCTGAACGATATCAACCGTAGCACTGGCTTTCACCATGTCCATAAATAAAGCTGAGACATCCAAACCTTGTGTCATGTACCTACCAACAAATAACACTGTAAATCATTCAAACTTATTTAGGAATATTTTAACTGATTAATTCAGAGTTGACTCAAAAGAACAATTTACTCACATTACTATGTATTGCAAACAAATTATATTCTACATTCTGCTCAAGCAATATTTAGCTGATACTTTATTTTACATTTTGTTACGTTTTACTAATTTCAGTAATGATTTTAGTTATGGAAACACTATTTTAATAGTGGATATTAAAAGTGGATAGGATATTTCCAGGTTTTCCATGATTTTTTGGTGCTTTATTGTTTTCTATTCACTTTCATTGTATGGAATAGAGCAGTCTGTTTTTGTTTTACAGTATAATATGAGGGTGAGCAGATGATAATTTTCATTTTTGGGAAAACTATTGCTTTGACCTTTTAAAAAATTCATTTTTTTAATGAATCTGATTCATTTAAAAAAAAAAAAAAAAATACAAGGCGATTATATCACAGACCTGATGACTTTGGTAATGTAGTTTTTGTACCGGAGACGGTCAGCTTGGACATTTGGATTGGACAGAGCTCGCTTGAGCTCTTTTACCATCTCCTCTGAGCCAAAATAAGGCATTGTGGATTCTTCAGGTGCCTGCCATAAAAGCAGAGGAACAAAGTCTGAATAAACTGAACTCAAACTCCATTTTCTAATTCTATTTCAGATTCTCATTTATGTACATGTTTGTATTGTGCTGTAATGTAATTGTTCTGCAATGACGTCTGCTGGTTTGTGCTTAATCATAACAAATATCAAATAACACATGATGTGTCAGTCTGACAGCACAGTAACATGCAAATTTAATCATCTCCACCAAAACAATTAACAAACATAATCAATCATAATTAAAGTCAGCCTGACAGTGCAGTGACAAACCAATGCAAATCTCAACAGCGGAATATGATGTGCGGACAGCTTTTCGATTTTATACACTGACACTGTACTTGTTGTTTAGCTTTTAATGAAGCTCACATCTATCAGTTTACACAGAAAGCAATAGATTTATTATCTCCATTTATAAAAGTAACGTTACAAATGTGCTTTTTGCACACACAAAGGGCAAGTAAGGCATACGTATGTAACATACCTCCTGTATCAGTTTATAAACAGTAAATCAACATACAAACATCTAAAAGAAAACAAGTATTATGATCCATCAGAGCGTATTTATGTCATTCAGGAAGCGTGAAGCCAGAATCAAAATCAAGTATTTACTTCCTTTCAAAACATGTTCTAAAATGTCAAAATAAAAGCCTTTTGACTTTTTAAAGACAAATTAAAACAAATAAACAAACTAATCAGAATAATGAAATAAATATTAGCTTAAATATATTTACCATAAACATTTCAATAGGTATAAACCACATAACCTATATGTATAAGCTATAAATTGTATTTTTTTATTTTAAAATTTTGTTTAAACAATGTAATTAACGTTATACTCAACAGTCTTTATCTACACTGGTATTTTTTATTGATAGACCTTGACGGGAGGCTGTAAAATAGTTGAATTTATCTGGTTTTCTTTTGTTATCTATTTGGTCTAACAGCGGGATGTGTTATAGTATGTTGTGTACTTTGAACTACGGTGTATTGAAATTAACACTATACATAACACTGTCTGGAGGTTGTTAGTAAATCTTTAACTAAGGTAAATACATTTTGACATGTTTTATTATAAAACTATGTTAAGCTCCAGTTATTGACTACTTCTAAACTACTTTATAAACTAATCAAGGAGTTATAATATTTTATTGATTCGTGTACATTTTACAGGTCTATAAATCACACTTTTAAAATTCTTCAAAGGAAAAAGAAGAGAAATAAGAAATATCTTGGTTTTTAGTTGTTTTAGCTTATTTAATGCTTGTTTAGACGTTTGAAATTAGAAGTTTCCTGAGGCCCTCTAGCGTTCTGTAATGTTCTGTAAATTCACTCACATTTATTCTTATCATGATTATTGTTACCCATATCACTATAAATATGTACATAATCTTTATATATTTTAAATAGTATATTCTGACTAGAACCAGTCTTTAAATTTTTTTATATTTTTATTTTTTTAATTATTTAATTTATTTTTATTGTTTATATGTGTGCAATTATTACTAAGATTTTACATTATTATTAGACTACATTATGTATGTATGTATGTATGTATTATGTATTGGTTAATTATTTTATATTTTTAGGGTGACAATTTTACTATCAGTCCAGAGACTGCAGATGCAAAATAGCCATCTGGTTAATTCCGGCATGTATATCTATATTAATATTGATGTGCATTGTCCCTGTCAAACAAACTTAAAATAAATCGATAAATAAACGAAATACTTAAGAAAAAAAAAATCTTTCTGATTCTGAGTCCTCACTCCTTTTTCTAATGAGGTCTTTTAATTTGACATGCAGTCGGGGCGGTTATTCTGATTGGCAGTCGCTAGGCGGCGCTGGACTTGTTACGGGCAACAACAGCAGCGGCAGCGAGTCGTGAGCGGCGTGTGAGTGTGTGTTTGTGTGTGTGTGAGAGTGTGTGTGTCAGCGAAAGATTTCTGAAGATGCTGGAGAGGTAGCTAGTCTGACGGGATGGCCGGAATTATTAAAAAGCAGATCCTGAAGCACCTGTCCAGGTAAGATGCAGTTGGAGTGTCATGTTTTGATTCATCAGTGTCAGTGTTCGCCTCAGATGACTGACTTACCGTTATCACGGGACTCACACAGTCATACCGCTAATAAACAAACACACAGCCCGTTACACACACACACACTTGCTCAGTGTAGCAGGACCTGTGCTTGATATATCTGGCATAAATATGAATGTACATTTAAGGTCAGTTAGCTGACAAGCTAATAGACTGCAGCATCACTGCTGGAACAACACAATCACCTGCACACACACAAACAGTGGGCCTGTGATAGAATAGTATCAGCTTAAACCTGCCTTTTCTCTTTAGGTAAACTTGGGAAACTCATAATCATCGTTATAGTTAATGTACAAGTAGTTTAACTAGAAATAAAAAGGTATTCAACAGAGATATTAGCTGTTTATGTCTTTGGTCTGTGCTTATTTACTCATAAGATAGTTATGGGCTTTTAAATGAAAGGTTGTAGGTTTGAATCTCGCAGGGCTGATCAATGAAGTCACCAATCTGCCCTTGATTAAAACATCTGGTGATTTTGTTAAGATTTTGGGCGTTCTGCAGCATTATTCATCAAGCATTCCTACCAATCCAATTCTAGTCATTTTCATTTGATTTCAGGGGTGGTTGATGGTGTGTTTACTTGACAGAAGTGTTAACTACCTAAAAATCTAGATCCAGAAATGTGTCATATTTTGGTCAGTGATATTTTAGTATCATTGATATAGTATTATAGTTTTTGTTGTTGTTGTTGTTGATGTGTTAACGAATCTTTGTTAACATTAACAGAGATTAATAAATAGTGTAATAAATGTATTGTTCATAGTTCATTCATGTTAGTTAATACATTAACTAATGTTAACAATTGACACCTTTTTTTTAATATTTTGAATAGGTAATTTTATATTTTCCTTTCTCATCATTTTTTTGTAGTATTTTTTTATTATTATAAATGTCTGTATTTTTATTTGATTGTTAGTTATTTTAGTACTGCAAGTTAAAATAAATGAAAATGGAGAAAAAAAAACATTTTTAGTTTTATAGTTATTAAGGCATAATTTTAAAAATTGTATTAAGTTTTTATTTATAAGTGCATTAACATTAGTTAATACATTAATGTTAACTAATTACACCTAATTATAGTAAAGTGTTACTGTTTTTTATTAATATTTTGATTAATATTTTGAATATTGAGTTATTTTTATGTTTTCATTTCTCATTTTATTTTTAAAGTTTTAGTGCATTTTTTGTAGTTTTTTGTGTTATTTTAAATATGTTATTTAAGGTATAATTTAAAAAATATATATATATATTAAGTTTATTTTTTTGTTTTTAAGTTCATTAACATTAGTTAATACATGAACTCATTTTAACAAATAATACCATTGTGAAGTGTTACTGTTTTGTAATTAATATTTTTGTTTGTATTTTTATTAATATTTTGAATGGTTATTTTATATTTTCCTTTCTCATTTTAATTCTAAAGTTTTTTTTTTTGTTTTGTTTTGTTTTGTAGTTTTTAAAACATTTTCTTTTTAAAATACATTTGCGTTTATATTTCAGTTTTAGTTCTTTTAGTACAGCAAGATAAACTAAATGAAAATGAAATTTTTAGTTATTTAGGGTATAATTTTAAAAATTATATTAAGTTTATTTTTTTTAGATTTCAAGTTGATTTTTAGTTTTTTTATGTTTAAGTGGTAACACTTTACAATACGTTTCATTAGTTAACATTAGTTAACTACATTAGTTAGCATGATCTAAGAACGGACAATACCTCTCTCTCTATATATACATTTATATATATAATTTATCTTAATGTTAATTTCAGCATTTACTAATGCATTATTAAAATCACAAATTGTGTTTGTTAACATTAGTTAATGCACTGTGAACATGAACAAAGAGTAAATGACTGTGTTTTTATTAACATTAAAAAAGATGAATAAATGCTGTAATAAATGTGTTGTTCATTGTTCGTTCATGTTAGTTAATACATTAACTAATGCTAACAAATGACAACTTGTTACCAAAAGTGTTACTGTTTAAGTTACATTTAAGTTTGTTTTAAGTACTTTTTACTTTTAAGTGATTTAAGTACTTTTTTTTTTTTAAATTAGATTTAGTTTTAGTTAATAACAGCAAATTTGGGTGAACTTTATCTGTAATATGTGTGTTGTAAAATGTTGTGCAGTAAAGACAAAAGCATTTGCTAAGAAACAATTACAGTCTCTGAGGTTTGGCTGAACTGAAAGCCCTTTCCCCTGATTCAGTTTAAGAGGAAAAGTTATCCTGTAACAGATTTGGTCCAATGAAATCGGATTCTTGGTGACTCTGTATTGTGGAAACTGGCTGTTCATTGTTTGTTTGTTAGTTTAAATTGTTGGTACATGATTAGACAAAAAGGGCTGTGGCATTTTTTTGCTTTTGCCAAAAAAAAAAAAAAAAGAAAAAAAGTAACATTTCAACGCCCATGATGCACTGAACTCGATCTGATTGTCTGGAAGTGTAGACACAAAAGTATTAAAGTAAGACCTGTGTTTTTCACAAGACTTTTTATCCTTTAAGTCACTTAACCTCATGTTGCTGCAGTGGTTTTGTCCCTTTAATAAATTAAATTTGTAATCACTTTGAATACAGATCTGCTATAATGAGGATATACTGGCATAAAAAATCACTCTAATTTAAATCCACAGTAGGAAAGACTGTCCTACATCATTTCTCATTCTTCAGAAGCCTGAAGTCCTTGTACTCCAGTGTTTTGGCTCTGATTACCCAGCAGGCTCTCTGTGGGTGTTAAAACACATGCTAGTTCCTGCTGTTCTTTGTCATGCTGAAGCTCTGCCAGCTCTCCTTCGCTCACTGTGTCAGATAGCCGTCATGTTGTCATGCTTGTTGACACACAAACACACAGACTCCCGGGCCTTCTCCTTAGTAGTGTTTACTAAAGCAAACCTCACTATTACTAGTGGTCATACTAAGGTTTAGTGGTTTTAACAGACCTTCATCTCTATATATTAAGCTTTGACGTGTAATTCATCACACAACTTTTGTGCTACAGACATAAATGACTCTTCAAATAAGGTAGAGATGTGCTGTTTTGCATGCTGACTTTTAAAGTCATTAAACTGATGATTTTTTGTCTGGAAGACAATAAAACAGCTATAAAATAATCCACTTTATTTTTCCCGTAAGCTGACGGCCGTTTGTAAATTTTATGGGTTCGGCTTCCGGTCTCATCCACGTCCAGCTATTTTTAGCTGTAAAAAAATAAAAAATGTATCTGTTTTGCTGCTTGATATTGCAAATGTCTTACCATGCCATTTTAATGTATTATCTCAAGTATGAGCACACTGGTTTGAAGTGCAAAGATTTTTACAGTTTACTGCATGTTGTTGTTCTTGTTATTTCCGTATAGCAGCTGAAGAATAAGGTGGATAAATTTGCACTTAAGGAGCCATATCTATCCCTTGTGTTTTTGAATGCTCAGAAATACTGTTTAATCTATGATATTTTTTAATTTTTGTGACTTTCTTGTTTAAGTTCATAAACATGCTTGTCAACACTCTGAAATCTTGTGGAATATGAATACAAATTTTGTAATGAGAGAATTTGAAAAAGGGGACAAAAAAAAGTTACAGTACTATCTATAATATTCACAAAACAGTTTTTAAATACAAATTTTAAACAACCATTAATTTTTGGTGTTGTGTTAGAAGTATTAATAATAAACCTTACTGTTTAACCTAATTTTGTTTTTGCTTTTAATAGTGTGGTGTGATATATATATATATATATATATCGGTTTAAATAAAAAAATCCTCAATTGCATTTTGCCCGTGTCAGGTTTTTGGCAAAATACCAGAAGTGACGCATTTTACATAATAAACCCATTTAAAAAGCATAATAAAGCATAATGCTATTAAGAATTCAGAATTGCTACAATTCAGTTAAATAAATATATGCGATGCAGGTTTAATATATGTTATTTAATTTTTTACATGCCTGTAGGTTACGTACGTGCCTGTCAGAGCGGCTCCGTTCACAGTAAATCCTGCTACGCAAACTGTTATCATTTACATGTGTGGACTGTGGAGAGTCTCAAACTCCATCTCTGCATGTTGTTGTGAACTTGGGTCTATTATATTATTATTTATTACATGGGTTTATTATATTATTATCATCTGTGTATGCAACATGCACCGTTTCATCAGATTTGTAAGGTAAATCATTTATACATCTATTCAAACACAGGAGAATACGTTAGTATCTTTCTCAATATGCTAACTGTTCATTGCAGTTTCAAAATAAAAGTTTAAACTCTGAGTTTACACATTTTGATGTCCACACATTCAAGAAATGACAGTGTCTGTAGCTTTTCCATCTTAAAGAAATGGTCAGATATTAAAGATTAAGTGGAATTTTGAATTTAATGTTGCTGAGTCAATATTAAACACAGATCATGCAATTAAGTGTCAAAACAATTGTAAGGCGTCCTCCGCAGGCATTTGTTATAATCTGTAATGTACAGTACATTAGCTCTTGGTTATAATACATTATGTATTTTAACAGTTCTGTTCAATAAAACTAATTTGATGCTGTATTTTAACTAATTCCTATTGCCTCATTGCTATTAGTTTTTTCAAGTAATTTTAAAGGCAGACAGAAAGACTTATTACCACAAAAAAAAAAAAAAAAAATTATAATTATCCGATTACTTGATTAATCGTCCGAATAGTCAACAGCTTACTCAATTACCAAAATAATTGTTGACTATAATGATTGCACTCAGATGCATTTTGTTGGTGAGTTTTTACCAGGCAAGCACCAGATATATGTATTTTTTACTTATATTTACAGTTTAGTCAGTTAGTGAGTGACACTAACTGCCAAGACTACTTAAGCAGATTAAGCTGCTTCTTCATCTGCTAAGTGATACGGATATCCAGCACAATCCTGCTGGAGTAATTTGGGGTTAAGTGCCTTGGTCATATGAAAGCTCTTGGCTCGCTGCATCTGGGGATTGAACAAGCAACCTTCTGCCGTCAGACTGTAGAGACACTAAAAACTCAAAAGTAAAGTTTTGTGGCTGTTAATCCATGTTGGTCAGCTTTGAGGCCTTGAAATGCCTTTAGACACATTTAAGCAGTTACTTACTCCTCACAGAAAACAGAATGAAAGTATGAATGACTCATCTTGCACTCGAGGCATGTGTAAATTATTGTCCAATCACCACCCGCAACTTACCAGAAAAAACGTGATTCATGATTGTGTCATAAACTAAAGGCTATTGGCTGTTAAAAAAAGACAAGCACTTTAATGTGTCCGGCCTAGTAGGAAATGAAAGAGGGGAAAATTGCACTCCTCAATCCCTTTCCAGAGGTTTTTAACCGTTACACCCTAAGGCTTTGATGTTGCAGTCTTGCAGAAACTGTCCTTTTATAAGAATGGGCTATTTTGTCATCAAGTTTGCATTATCTGGGAAGGAAGCTTTTCTAAGCTGGGCTTGCGTGATGTCTAGCTGTTTACACAACGCTGAACTCACATTACTGAGAGAGTCTCGTCTATGGTCGTCAGGCTGACATGTTTAGTTTTCACACTGTTTGTTAAGGTCTGCGGGGCAGAGGAACTACAGCGTAAGAAAAGAGGAATGTGTAATGATGGTGTGACCAAATAGACGTGATCCAGCACTCTTAACCATTCAAGTGTGCTTTCAGTGGGTGTATTATTATTCTCTGAAGTAGGACTGGGTGATATATAAAATATTCAACATGATTTTGCTGGCCATATAAAATTAAACATTATGAATGGCGTGATGTTTTCCAAGCACTTTTATTGGCCGTTAAATGTCATTATACAGTGTTTCCCAACCCTGTTCCTGGAGGCACACAAGCAATTCACATTTTGGATGTCTCTCTTATCTGTTTCTGGTCTTGCAGTCTCTGCTAATTAGCTGATGAAATGAATCGGTTGCGTTTGATTAAGAAGAGTTTGAAAATGTGTAGTGTTTGTGTACCTCCACGAACAGGGTCTAGAAATCAATTGAGTAGAAGAGATTAGATTAGTTTTGTGATTATCAGCTCATGAGCAGTGTTAGAAAAAATCATATACAAATGTTAAGAAATAGATGTTTTAATAGCATCTCTGATTTAAACTTCAGCAAAAATGGCAATTTTTTTTTTTTTGAAGCATTTTCTTTGAAACTATTTGTTTCATTTAATCTTTTCAATACTTAGATTAATTGATTGATTATTGTTTGTGTCATCTCTGAAAATGTTTATAGAGGCATTTGTGTAGTATTTTCATGTTACAAACTTATGCTACACTTTTTTTTTAAATAGCAAGAATCAATTCTTTTATTAAGCAAGGATGCATTATATTTATGAAAATTGAGGTTTTTAATGCTACAAAAATATTTCTGTATCAAATAAATGCTCTTCATCAAAGAATCCACAAAAATAGGAAGCAGCAAAATAATGTTTTTAAAACTGAAAATCTGAAGGATCACGTAGCACTGAAGACTGGAGTAATGATGCTGAAAATTCAGCTTTACATCACAGGAATGCATTTTTAAAATGCAGTTGAGTTTAAAAGTTTACATATACCCTACAGAATCTGCAAAATGTTTATTTTAATTATTTTACCAAAATAGGAGGGATCATACAAATTTGGGGGGGGGGGGGGGGGGGGGATTTGTGGGATTTTTCTGAAGAACAGAAGAACAGCAGGCAGTTTAACTGTTCAGGACCAACAAGGGACTCATGAACAACTATCACTATACAAAAGCACACATTTGTGAATCATTCAGGTAACAGCACAGTATTAAGAATCAAGTGCATGTGAAATTTTAAACAGGGTCGTTTTTATAAATTCGACTATCGTTTTCTCTTGTGGACTATCTGTGAACATATTTTATGTGAAATATCTTATTCTGGTCAGTACTAAATAAAAAACATGCATTTTGTTTGACTTATTTAGGTAAAATAATGAACATTTTGCAGATTTTGCAGGGTGTATGTAAACTTTTGCCTTCAACTGTATGTTCAAATAGAAAACAGTTCTTTTAAATTTAAATTTAATATATTACAGTATTACTGTTTTACTGTATTTTTGATCACATAAATGGTGAGAATAAGACACCTTTTTTTTTTTTTTTTTCAAAAATTAATCATTTTCTCACCCTGATACGATGAGCATATACATGCATTTATATACATATATAAATGAGGGTTTTAAAAAGGATGGAATTTTTTTTTGTTTGTTTGTTTTGTTTTGTTTTGTTTTTTTTGCTCTATCTCCCAGCTGTACTTTGAAGTGTCTAACCCTCTCAGAAGAATAGAGAAAGAGAAAGGCAAAGAGTGAGATAAACACACACTCCCCAGCACACCTGGCTGCATCACTCTCAGGAGACAGAAGGAGATGCTGAGTTTCCAGACACGCCAGTCTGTTGTTTGTCCCATAGTCCTCTTTGTTCTCACAGCTCTGTCAACTGAGTCACTCTGAAGCCTTTCTTCATCTTCTACAGCCTCTGCCACTGCATTTATACTGTCTTCCCCTCATCTTATTTCATTTAATATCATGTAATTTTAGTATCACTGAGATTTTTATTAATATTTTGAATTAGTTATATTTTATAGTTTCTGTTTTCATTCATGTAAAAGTTTAAAGGGGTCATCGGATGCAAAACGAACTTTAACATGTTGTTTGAACATAAATGTGTGTTGGCGGTGTGTGTAATCTTTATGTGTAATATCCCCTTTTTCAAATCAAGCCATTCTCAGCTTCTTGTTTATGTGACATCACACAGACCAATAGCGATACCTTAGACCTGCCCTGAGTGAACTGAGTGAGCTGTGAACTGTCTGCCATTGTTTTGACTCCAGTGCAGGGGAAGACAAGAATGTCTCCAATTGAGCAGTTGAGGTGTTTTGTTGTTGGATGTAATAATGAACAGAGCAGTCATCATTTACTCCTGACATCTGAGCTGCTGCAGATACAGAGAATTAACGTTACTTTTGTTTTTGAAGGAAATGCGCCCTGCGGTAGGCCTGTCGCGATTATTAAATAACCGTCTGATCGCGGTTATTTCATCTAATCGCGGTCAATTCAGACAACCGCGATTATTGCGTATGGAGGCATTGTATTTTGTTTATGTTTGTTCATGCTGCTTCACAGACATCGCACTCTGTGAAGCAGCATGAATACAGATCATTCCAAGTGCTTGTTGTTTGAGCTCGGATGAAAAAGCGATCGAGTTTATGGAGCTATCAAACTAAGCAGACACGAGTCACTATATTTTGGTCTTATTTTTAGCATAAAGCATTTGGATTTACTTCGGTTTTTTATGGTTTCTACCAAGATCCGGCAACACGAGCGAGTCAAGGCTCCTGTTGCTCTTTTACTGCTTTCCCTGTTATTCACCAATGATTCACCACACATACTACAGAAGAGAGACACATCTGTGCACGTTAAAAACCTCATTAACAGCTAGCTGTTCAGGGGTGCGTTTCCCAAAAGCATCGTTAGCCAACTATGGTCGCAAGTTCCGTCGTTACCAACATAGTTCAATGATTTGGTGTTTCCCGAAACCATAGTTCAAACGAACATTCGCAAACAGCGTCACAAACTTACGTGGTTGAAACTACAGCTCTTGACCTGTGGTTAGAAGCATAGTTCCTTGTTAGTAAGACATACGGGCTCAATAAATTATGCTCTTGGGCACAGTAAGCAAGCTAACATGCAGTACAATCTATATCTTTCACTCGATCTAAATATAAATGCATTTTAATCTATGTATTTTTTAGCTTCCTCTGAAAGGGACGTTTTTGAATAGTGCGCATGCGCATAAACGCCTACGGCAGTGGTTCTCAACCTTTTTTGGGCCAGCGCCCCCCTACCCATTATCCAGGCCCCTCACCGCCCCCCATCAAATAAATCGTAGTCTAATTGTCCTCACTGAATATTAAAGTTGATTATTATTATTTTGTGTTTATAATGAGGACTGTTATTATATTTACAGTAATTCAAATGTATGGGGTCATTGATTTTTAGGAAATTACTTTATTTCAAGGATGCATTGAATTGATCAAAAAAAAAAAAGACTGTGAAGTACTTTTTTACAGTAAATTATTTTAAAATAAGTGTAATAACATTCATTTACAGGGTTTTTAAGCATGTTGGTGGTTTTCATTGCTACAGCTTCAGTGTTGTTGAGATGTGGATATATCTTGTTGCCCCAAATTTAAAAAGACTACATAAAAATGACATAGTGGACATTGTTATTTTGGTGCGTAAATACCACATTTACACATGCAAATGGAAGAAATATAAACCCTACTTTACTATATTTCATAGATTTTGTGAGAATATTTCAAAGCTTACTTAAAATCTAAGTACAACCCTAATTCTAGAAAAGTTGGGACATTTTGTAAAATGATACAATCTGTGATTTGTTCATTCTATTTAACTTTTATTTAACCGACAAAAGTACAAAGAAAAGATTTTCAAAGTTTTTACTGACCAACTTAAATGTATTTTGTAAATTTGAACACATTCATTTATAAAATATTTATTTATTTGAAGTATGCATCCCACTCCAAAAAAGTTGGGACAGAAGCAAAATAAAAGTGAAAAGGTTAAAGAATAACCAAATAAACTGCTTTGAAACACAGCAAGCAGGTGAATTGCCACATGATATTCCTCACATTTTTGATTTATCATTTGAAGTATCATTATCATTAGAAGCAAAAAAGGAGCAAAAAAGCCACGTGGGTATAAATTAGGCTATATTTGTGAGCTTTGAATAAACTCTTTAGAAATGTGGTATTTAAACCAACTGCAGCCAATCAGCAAACAAAAAGTATTAATATTAATTTTTCTAAACAAGAAAAAATATCTCTTGCTTTATCGTGTTTAAATGATAAAGCAAGTTGCTATTGTTTTGACGGAGCAGCTGTGCTGCAGAAAGTCAAGCAAACAAGTCAAGCAAAACAAAGTACTTAAGTCATTGCTAAGGAAATGATACACCGTCTAGTCTAGGAGCGGGAGTATTGGTGTAAACTAGCAGCGAACAGCGCGACACGTTGTGTTAAAGCACATCGATCCCGTTATAATCAGTCGTTCAGTTAAAACTGAGCGCGAGCGCTACAATAAACGGATGCCACGTTCTGTTTCTGCCTGTGGGATTCCACACGCCTGCGCTACCGACAAGCTGAAAAATAGATATAGAAAGTGCGTTTTGATGTATCCAGTGTACAGACAGCGTTAGGATGTGACAGACCATTTTCTTTTGCAAGTTCCAGCTCGTACATCTTTGGTGTAAACTCGTCTTGACCAAACGCCCCCCAAGAACAGCTCAACGCCCCCCTTTCAAAAATATTGCTTCCAGCGCCCCCCCGATGCTGTCCGAACGCCCCCTGGGGGGCGGTACCGCCCCCGTTGAGAAACACTGGCCTACGGGAACCCCGGAGTATGACGTAAGAGGGAACCCGCGATGAATGAAACATCAAGTAAAGCGAAATGACATGGAACAAAAATAGTAAATTAGTCATCAGGTGCCATATTTAATATAGCTGCATTTTAGAGATCTCTAATAAGTTAAATAGCATAAATTATTACTCGGTGACGTCATTAACAAAGGCCCTACATTATTGAACTAATGTGGTTCAAGCGACGGAGATGCGACCGTGTTCGGGAAACAGTCGTGACTAGCTAGTTCGTTTCCACAACAATGCATCGTACTACCGAGGTTAATCAGCGAGTTACGTCGTTGTACGGGAAACGCACCCCAGAACAGTCTTCCGCTGGCCGCTGTTCATTACTTTTAAAACAAAAACGAATATTTAACGAACAAAACATGCTCCAAACGTTTTTCTAAATTAACTTAATAAAAAAAACGAAACGAAATATCCCTTTGCCATTACGTACAAAACGGAACTATTGTAATAGCTGAAATGGTAGAATAAGCTTGTTTTGGGAGAAGGGGGAAAAAGCTCGGGTCAGACTCTGGCTTACAGTGTACAGTGTGTGCGAAACCGAACTGGGGTGCGTTTCCCGTGCAACGACGTAACTCGCTGATTAACCTCCATAGTACGATGCATTGATGTGGAAACGAACTAGCTAGTCACGACTGTTTCCCGAACACGGTCGCATCTCCGTCGTTTGAACCACATTAGTTCAACAATGTAGGGCCGTTGTTAATGACGTCACCGAGTAATAATTTATGCTATTTAACTTATTAGAGATCTCTAAAATGCAGCTATATTAAATATGGCACCTGATGACTAATTTACTATTTTTTGTTCCATGTTATTTCGCTTTATTTGATGTTTCATCCATGGCGGGTTCCCTCTTACGTCATACTCCGGGGTTCCCGTAGGCATTTAAGCGCATGCGCACTATTCAAAAACGTC
The DNA here is from genome assembly GCA_036247105.1 of Cirrhinus mrigala. Classification (NCBI taxonomy): domain Eukaryota; kingdom Metazoa; phylum Chordata; class Actinopteri; order Cypriniformes; family Cyprinidae; genus Cirrhinus; species Cirrhinus mrigala. Next base: position 27,097,303 of record CM070029.1, read on the forward strand.
GCTTGCAGAGGAAGCTTAAAAATACATAGATTAAAATGCATTTATATTTAGATCGAGTGAAAGATATAGATTGTACTGCATGTTAGCTTGCTTACTGTGCCCAAGAGCATAATTTATTGAGCCCATATGTCTTACTAACAAGGAACTGCTTCTAACCACAGGTCGAGAGCTGTAGTTTCAACCACGTAAGTTTGTGACACTGTCTGCGAATGTTCGTTTGAACTATGGTTTCGGGAAACACCGTTGAACTATGTTGGTAACGACGGAACTTGCGACCATAGTTGGTTAACAATGCTTTTGGGAAACGCACCCCAGGAGCGCTTCACAAAAATGAACCGAAACTCAGCGAATACATGCCTCACAGACATGATAAATATATATAAATAGAAAGCTGTAAATTATTGCTTAATGAAATAAAACAAATCGAAAACAAAAACTCATTATGTAATCCACAAAGATGCATTTCTTTCTAAAGGCGCGTCCAAAGAGGAGATTAGGAATTAGGATCTTTGCGACATTGACTCAGAATACACTAGTTTATTAATAAATAATTATATATCTCCTTACTATTTCCTCCCGACACATTCAGTTGTAATTACTTTTGCCGGTGCTTTGTGGCAAGTTTCAGCCTATTGTGTGCGCTTGAACGCGGATATTTTCGAGCTGCGCTGGCCCGAAGCCCGGCTATATTTCTGTAAAGGCGGTTGTCAGTCACTAACGTTACCTGTATTTTTCGAAAGGTAATACGGTTGTCGAATGCGGTTGTCACTCCCGTATTTCACTGACTTATGTGTGTACAGAACGCTTTTAAGGAGTAAAAGGTGAACTGACAACTGAATTTAGCTGCAGTGTGTATGTGGCCAGAACGGTCAAGAGAGGACAGAATAGACGCAATAGCAAAAAATACTGTAGGGGCACAGCAAATTCATTGTTCATGATTCTCGAAATATAAGAAGAAAAATCTAAATATTGGTGTGGGGGTTTATATGAATGTGTTTCTGAAGGTAACTCTGGTTTTCAGAAACGTTTCAATGTTATTTTGTCCCTAATCACAATCCTTTTTAACAATTTATTGAACAAAGTGCATTAAAAATGTGTCAAAGCCATAAAACAGACAATAAATCGCCATAATCGTCATAATCGTCAATGCCCTAAACCAGACAATTAATTGACATAATCGCAATTATTTCTTAGACAATTAATCGTCAGCCAAATTTCATAATCGTGACAGCCCTAGCCCTGCGATTTACCTAAATGCGTCTATGTTCATGTGAATCATTTGTGATGCAGTTTCACCAAAAGCAATGTTTTTTTAATGCATCTTTGCAAATCACCTTTCTTAATAATGTGCTAGTTAGCAAGCTTCACAGCTAAAAGTGGCTCATCAGCCCACGGAAGAGCTGGCAGGGTGAGCAAAGCTCATTAGCATTTTATTTTAACTAAAGTATGTTATAGACTTCTCATTAAGACCCTAAAGAATCATATCAACTTGTGGAAAATGGGCATCCGATGACCCCTTTAAAGCCCTATTTGGACAAGACTAGTTTTGCAGGGGGTCGTTAGAGAAATTTGTGTTTCACAAACAAATTTTTTCTCACACAACCTCTGTAATAATTCCAGAGCAAACTACCTACTGTTCTTCGGCAAACTCAGCGATCAGCTGAGAAAACTAATGCCGTCCAAATGCGAATGTCTGTGGTTGCCGATGTTTTTTGTTTTATCACAATGCGTTTCCTTGTGTATTTGGCCAAAGTGAAGTACCGTAGATGCTCTTACCATGCTCATTTTTGATATGTTTGCCTCCCGGCAAAGAAATATGAAATAACAATAATAAAATCAAGAGCCAGATCACGTTAACTGCTGTAATATCAGCGCCAGGTAGGATTACTCGCGTTCATTTCTGCACTCATTAATGTTACATAATGTTTTAATTACATACACTACCGTTCAAAAGTTTGGGGTCAGTAAGTAATAGTCTTTAAAGTAGTCTCTTATGCTCATCAAGGCTGCATTTATTTGATTAAAAATATAGAAAAAGAACAGTAATATTGCAAAATGTTTTTACAATATAAAATAATGTTTTTTATTTGAACATACTTTAAAATAGAATTTATTCATGTGATGAAAAGCTGAATTTTTATCAGCTGTTACTCCAGTCTTAAGTGTCACATGATCCTTCAGAAATCATTCTAATATGCGGATTTATTATTAGAATGATCAATGTTGGATAATATCAACAGTTGTGCTGCCAAATATTTTTTGGAACCGGTAATTTTTTTTTTTCAGGATTCTTTCATGAATAACAAGTTTAAATTTAATTTTATTCAAAAATAAGTTTATTCAAAATATAAATATTTTATAACAATGTAAATTATTTATTATTAACTTTTAATAAACTTTTAATTATTAACTTAATACATCCTTGGTGAATAAAAGTATTAATTTCTTTTAAAAAAAAAAAAAAAAAAAGAAAGAAAGAAACAATAAAAATGTACTGACCCCAAACCTTTGAACGTTAGTGTATGTACATTTAGGAATATTATAAATTAAACATTGTTTTACTACAAATAGACTCCTTTGTTCGTTGGTGCATCCCAAAACACAACACTTGTAATGGGCAGGACAAATGGGCGCGATTTCTGAAGAAATCTGTCCCGCCGTGGAGAAGCCGAAACAAAACAACGGTCTCGAATTAGAAGTACAAAACGAGGATTTGTAAAAAAAAAAAAAAAAAAAAAATAGAAGAAAAAAAAATGGTGGAGGATTTTGAGATAAGCCAGGCGGAGACTGGTTTTCCCTTGCTAAAGTCAGGAAACGTTGCCTCCTTTGCTTCTGTAAACAAACGGTGGTTTTTAACGAGACTCACCGGCGCAACACTGACGTCCTACGTCATCCGCCCAGGAACTGCTTCTGTGTACAACCAGTCGGCACAAACTAGATTAAAGTGATTCTTACTAAAACACATCAATTTGCTACAGGAGACCTTTATTCACCCCCTTGAGATGTGTGAGGCACTGTTTTTTTTTATTATGGATGGATGCACTTTATTGGACTTGTTTTGGATTGATGAAGAGAAACACCCACCCACTGCCATGATAAAGCTTGGAGGAGCCAGGACATTTTTTTTTTTTTTAATATAACTCAGATTGGATTTGTCTGAAAGAAGGAAGTCATATACATATAGGATGCTCTGTACCTCTCAAAATTTTATGTACAGACATACAGTAATCCAGCTTAAAACGCAAACTAGCCAAGGCTGCTCTGACCCACCTCAGCCCCTGGTGTCAAAGCATACAGTTGTATTTGTATGTGTAAATGCATTCATGCCACCTCTGAGCAGCATTTATCTGTGTAAAGACATTTAAATGCCACTTCAGAAGTGCTTCCATGCCACTGTTGCGGTGTAAATTTGCGACTAGTTAACTATAATAACCTGTTCGATGAATAACAGTAACATAATTCTGTGTAATTTTCTTTTGTCGAAGGAAAAAAGAGAAGCTTCGAAGAATGTTCACGCTGCTCTTTATTCTTAAGTGCCAGCTGGTTTATGCCATTAGCACTTTTTTTTTTTCTTTTGTTTCTGTCAAACTTGGAAAACCTGTCACAGGCATGTAGTGCAGCATATTGAAACGTGACTGAAGTGGTGTGGTAATACCGTATGGCAGTGGTTTCCCTCTCACTGGTCTTCTGAAGGCTGGGTTAATCTTTGAAGTCTTTGAACAGATGGAGATTTCCCATTCAAATGCATGAAACACTCCAGTCGTTTGAAGCGGCCACTCTGAGCTCTGCATTTATAGTGAATGTGCTGGTTTTATCTTATGAAGTGTAAAGGCAGGCGGACCGCAGCGCTGTACAGTGAATATTAGATGTGCTGTGTGTGCTTGTGTCTGTGATCCCAGCAGGTTTTGAGGGTAGGGGTTAGAAACACTCCCGTGGGCTTAAAGCAGTCTTACTGCAGGCCTGGTGTAATCTTATTACCCGCTGTTAGTCAATGACTGTCTTTGTGACGGGGCTTTTTAGCTCAGACCTTATTACCTAAAAATATAGCAGCATCAAAAATGACCAAGAAAGAAATGACACAGAGACCAAGATTAAAGGAATGTGACATTTGTTTCATTGACCTGAAGGTTTGAGTTATGTAAAATGTCATGTGGTGCAACTAATGATATTTTATAAATCATTATATTTAAAAAAAAAAAAATAATAATTAAATTCTAATACATAAATCTAATACATAAATACTTCAAAACTTTAGTACTTAATTTAATACTTATTTAATTTAATTCTAATATCCTATATTTTTTGTTTTCAACTATTAAGATGTGTGTTTTTATATGCATTTAAGTTTATTATTTTAAAATGATATAAAAAATTAAATATAAACTCTTTTTGAAAATAGTGCAAAAATGTTTTCAAAATGAATTTGGCATAAATACAAAGAGTGCATTTCTAAGAACTTGGCACATTTTAAAATTCTCTTTCACCCTTTTTTTTTTATCTTGGACACTCATTGACCTACTCACAACTCTCAAACTTTCTAACCAAACAATGTTTGTTTGTCTTGTGTAGGTTCACTAAGAACCTCTCCCCGGATAAGATCAACCTGAGCACACTGAAGGGAGAGGGGCAGCTGTCCAACCTGGAGCTGGATGAGGAGGTCCTGCAGAACATGCTGGATCTGCCCACCTGGCTGGCCGTCACCCGCGTCTACTGCAACAAAGCTGCTATACGGGTGAGATGAGATAACATGAAGGAATTAGGGGTTCAAGTGCGTAGCGCTAAAACCCTATTGTAATTGTTAGAATGGTCACGAATCAGCAAGCTCCACGTAAAACTGATCGTGCAGACCAGACCGTAAGTCATTGAGACTTGAAACTTTGAGGGATGGTAGTACTCACACTGCCATCAACGAGACCAAGGCTCGCCCCAGTCGGCTTGATGGGGGCGTTACAGCGATCAAAAGTACGAAATCGCTCATAATACCTAAACTGTTAGCCGCAGACTCAAGTGTCCTATGTTACTGGAATCCTTGGCTAATGGTAGACAAAACGCATGCCTCAGATTCATGACCCTAGCAAAAAATTTGGGCATTTAGCATTTTTTTTGAAAAACCTAATGAATATCGATTATTCTAAAAAAAAGTTAAACTTTCGCTTCACCTTCGCAAAGGGACACAAAAACGTTCGAAAGGGGCAGGGCCACTTTTAGTAAAATGTCTATAACTTCTGAACGGAATGAGGTATCTCTGCCAAACTCAGAACAGTTATGTAATAGGTAACAATCTGAGGACACAAGAAAAAAAAAAAAAAAGTGGAGCTTAGCCACTTGGTGGTGCTATTAGAGGCATACAAATGGCTATAACTGCGCAACCATTTTTCCTTTTAACATGAAAATTGGTGTGCACGGTCTTCGTCCAACGTGTCACAAGTGTCTACAAGGACATTTGTGTATCTCAAAAAACATGGCCGCCATTGGCTGACGAGTTTTGAGCACCTGTTAGACAAGGATAACGGAGGCCAAGGGAACTCAGTGGGCCTGTTCGACTCACGGCCCCAAAGGCCTGAGAGAAATTTGAAAGAAATCAGCCACTGGTGAGTTATTGCATTTTTCAAGAGTGTAAATGATTGTACACTGCGTGGTTTTTCACACATACACGCAAAATTTGTATCATACGATAAAACTCTTCATTCTGGACAGCTTTGCCTCTAGAACCACTGCTGTCAGTCCAATCGTTTGTTAAATGATTGAGAAGATGTCAAAAACCTACTTTCACGAACTAGTCCTACTCTAGGTTTTTTGCTCATTGTGGCAAAAAAGCACTGCAATACACTTCTCTGGGTCGTAATTATCAAAACTGTTGAAATTTACCCTTTGGGAGGCTATAACAGGGTCATTTAGAAAAGGAGGCTGTCCAAATTTACCCAAAATCCTATAAAGCCTGAAGGAAAACACAAAACTTCATGAAACCTGGTGAGCACATGTGACAGGCGATTTTAAATAAGCATGCAAAGTTTTAAAGAGATCGGACCACTGCTGGCGATATAACAGCCATAACTGTTAAAAAAACATAATATTTCTATGGTAAATTACCTGGATTTGCAAAAAATGCTTTTTTAAATCATTGTGGTTACAAGCTTTCTAAACATTGTTTAAATGCTTAAATGCCTAAAAGTGCTTGAACCCTGATAATCGCTGCTTGCAGCTATGTTTATTATCGTTATTGTGCTAGGAAATTATCACAAATATATTTAAACAAATTCATTGTTATTTAAAGGGTTTTTTTGTTTGTTCTTTTTGTTTTTTTCCCAGATACAATGGACAAAGCTGAAGACCAGTCCCATATGTTTGGTAAGAATCTCCCCATCAGTGTGTTTTCCCCTCTTGCATCATGTTTCTTCTGTCTGTCACATTCTGTCATCCCCCTGTTTATCACGTGATCTCCTGTCCTTTTTCACTTCTGCAAAAGTACCCCTGTTTTCTTTTTGCGCTTTTCACTCAAATGCTACAGTGTCTGATAAGGAGGGTCTAATAGAGTCCTGCAGGCTTTTTCAGTAGCCTGGTCTACAGCTCATTTCTTCATAGACATTTCAGGAATTTTAGAACTGAAACATAAATTCATAACAATTGATCTGAAGCAAAAATATATGCGAATGTAAAAATTCAGGTCTATTTTGAACTATATGAGATACATAAAAAATAGTCTAAAAACACAAAGTTTTAGTAGAACCACGTTATGCAAATTCTATTGCATCATGGAAAATTGATCAATTTTACATCTTGAAGTGAAAATTTATGCAAGTACATCATAAATATTTAATAAATAAGATACAGTTAGTAATCTCAGGAATATTTAAAAAAATATATATAATCTCTCAATGGTGTTTCTGTAGTCCATGTAAAATTTCAAAGAATTTCTTAATTGGTAACTAATAAAAAGTGTGAAAATGTAGTAATAACACTTGAGATGAGAATTTATTAATCAGATACATTTTGTTTTTTTTATATATATATATATATATATATATATATATATATATGCCAAATAGAATGCCAATTTATAGCACTGCTCCCTAATAGTTGACTAACTGTTAGTCAATGATAAGAGGCTTGATCTACCAAATTTTTAGTCACAGAAAAAAATCCACAGAAAGTGGTGAGGTCACACTGTCCGCAACGGACAGATCGCTAACGGCTGGTCTATACGGTATGGTAAAACATTGGTCGGGACATCCAAATGCTTACCTATCATTAATGGCTAACCTGAAATATGTTAGCAGCAAATTTACGTGGCTGCTAAATCTAATGTTATCCTAGAAAATGTGCGCTATTGAAGTGTCTGTGTGGAAGCTGAATAGTAATGTGCTTACTGCGCTTACACAGATGGAGGCGACGGTGTGGTCACTTGCTCTTAAAATACTCTGTCATTTTTGGTCATACAGGTAAAAGTAATACATCTTTCGAATCTGTAAAGACTCTACTTTGTGTGCACTCAGAATAACAAGAAAATGTTGCACTTTTGTAAAATGATGAAAGCAAACAGGATGCACTTTCTGCCGTCTCGGTCTCTGTGACCTCAATCGAAACTCCAAAACTCTGTGTATACTTGCCTTACAGACATACAAATATAGCCTATCTATAGAGAGTGTTCAAATGGAGAACAAATATTCTCAGATTATGTAATCCATATGAGACAATCATACAGGCGCATCCACTACTGTGGAGTCAGTGTTGCCAGCTTCATCTCTTAAGCTAAAAACAAAGAACACTGGTTTATCAATAAATTATTAAAATGTAATGCAGCCTCCTTACTGTTTGTCCCTGACACATTCATAATCATTATTCCTGCCGATGTGCTGTGGCAAGCTTTGTGTGTGCGCTTTGAGCGTTTATTAGGCAATTAAAGGCTCATTATTATGATTTAAATTGTTTGTTATTAAACTAATGCTTAAAATGAGTGACTACTAGTCGGTCAGAAAAATCTTTAGTTGAGGGCAGCCCTATAGATTTATAATGCATTTTGAGGATTAATGCTCTTTGATTACAAAATCCCATATTAACTAACATTAGATTGTGAACTAGTTAACTAGATTCCCAAAACTTGCCACTCTGGAGATTGCTGGGAGATTCATATTTCCATATTCCATTGGTAATTCATGGCTTGAGCATAAATTAGAGACACTGGCCTACTGAATTCTGCCTGAACTCTGTTTCCTCTCCTTTTGCAGTTCCTGGATAAAGTAGAAGTCGAAATGAGGACCTGTGAAGAACCCCGGCCCCCAAATGGCCCCTCTCCAATTGCCATTACTGCAGGCCAAAGGTCAGAATGATCTGCTGTTTTCCTTGTAGCAAACTAGATCCACGGTGGTTGTACAAATGCATATAGAGAGTGGTAAAACCTCCCTATGATGTCCTCTCCATTATGAACACTGACATTTAGATTCATTAGTGGTACTTGTAGGTCAAGCATCAATACTGTTATTTGTTCAAACACTTAATGCCAAGTACTGGCAGAGCAAAAGATATTGCGCCATTTGTACTACAAATAAATTATTCCTTAAATGGTGACCGTAAATTAGATCTGTAGGCTGTGAAAGGGAACCATAAGACATAGCTAGAGAACAGACCCCTGTGGGTCCTTAAAAAGTCTTGCATTTAGTCGTACATTGCATTTACAATTAAGGTGATAAAAAGTTTTAAATATCTTAAGTTGTATAAGGAAAGTCCTAATTTCTAGTTTAAAAGGTCTTCATTTTGGGGACGGAAAAACAGGAATTGTGATCTCTTCTGCTCACCAAGCCTGCATTTTTTTTGGATCCAAAGTACAGCAAAAACAGTCTGCTATTTAAAATAACTGTTTTATATTTGAATATATTTTAAAATGTAATTTATTCCTGTGATCAAAGATGAATTTTCAGTATCATTACTCCAGTCTTCAGTGTCACATGATCCTTCAAAAATCATTATAATATGATGATTTACTGTTTAAGAAATATTTATTATTATTATTAGTAGTAGTAGTAGTATTTATATTTAAAACAGTTGAGTACATTTTTTTTCAGGATCAACATTAATATGAAATAAAAAGATTTTGTAACATTATACACTATTCCATTCAAAAGCTTGAAGTCAGTATAATTTTTTTTTTTTTTAAAGAAATTAATACTTTGGTGATACTTTAGAATAGGGAACACTTATTCACTATTAGCTACAAATTTTCCCTCAAGAAATTCTTAATTCACTGCTTATTAATAGTCAGTACGGTAGTTGTTAAGTTTAGTTGTTGGTTAGGATTAGGGATGTAGAATAAGGTCATGTAGAATAAGGCATTATTAATATGTGCTTAATTAGTACTAATAAATGGCTGATATTCTAGTAATATGCATGCTAATAAGCAACTAGTTAAAAGACCATTAAATAAAGTGTTACCTTTCTATTTCTGATAAATGTTGTTCCTCTGAATTTTCTATTCATCAAAGAAACCTGAAAAAATTCTACTCAGCTTTTTTCAACATAACAATAATAATAATAATATTATTATTACTCCTACTCCTACTACTACTAATACTACTACTTCTACTACTACTACTAATAATAATAAATGTTTTTAGAGCAGCAAATCAGAATATTAGAATGATTTCTGAGGGATCATGTGACCGGACATTTTTAAATATATTCAAATTTTAAAATGTATTCAAATAGAAAACAGTTATTTTAAATAGTAAAAATATTTGAAAATTTTACTTTGTATCAAATAAATGCAGGCTTGGTAAGCAGAAGAGACTTAAAAAAAAACATTAAAAATCTGATTAGTATACGTGCCAAGCAACTGCTTATGAACTACTGTTTTTGAAATTAATTTTAAAAGAATATATTTTATTTATCATTTTGACTTCTCATTTAAAATTCATCATGTCATAAAACCTTTGTTTTACTTCATTGTTTACAAAAACTTCAATATTTCTGTACCCTTATAGTATTTATTGTTATGGCTAGGGTAATTTTTATATTTTCCATTTTTCATTTTAATGTTAGGTTTTTCCACTATTTTAATATATAGATTTTTTGGCATTTATTTATATATATATATATATATATATATATATATATATATATATATATATATATATATATATATATATATACATACATTTATTTATTTATATATATATTGATTCAAGATGGCGCCGCGGATGGCTGCCTCTGTGCTTAGCTCTCCAGTTGTTTTAGTGTTTTTGTTCGTTTTTCCTGTTTTTAGTTTTGCTAACACGATCAGTTTTACCAGGGATGAACTGCTGAACATTCGGCAGAACACACCACAAAATCTCCTACCGGTTTTTGATTATTCGGACGTTTTGCTGAACATTGTAGTTGGCGGAGTAGCAGCGCTGATCAGACGCTTTCGGACGCGCAGGAGGGGAAAACGCGCCGGCGCGCTCGTGAAGCTTCGTCAGCGTGGATTTAGGATGTCACTGCCGGGCATACATCTGGCGAATCTCCGCTCTCTACCCAACAAAACGGACGAACTCCTTCTGCTCTCCCGGACAAACAAGGATTTTTCACATTCTGCTGCTCTGTGTTTCACGGAAACCTGGCTGAACGCGGCTATACCGGACAGCGCGATTCATCTACCGGGATTTCAGCTGTTCAGAGGAGACCGCGACACGGAATCAACGGGGAAATCGCGTGGCGGCGGGACGTGTTTTTACATCAATGAGAGGTGGTGTACAGATGTAACAGTGTTAAAGAAGATGTGCTGTTCTGATCTAGAAGCGCTTTTCATAAACTGTAAGCCGTTCTATTCGCCGCGAGAGTTTTGCTCGTTTATTCTCGTGAGCGTGTACATTCCACCGCAAGCGCACGTAAGCCTGGCGTTGCAGAAACTCGCCGATCAGATCACAGAGACAGAACAACACCACCCGGACTCTGTTTTAATCATTCTTGGGGATTTTAATAAAGCAAATCTCTCACGTGAACTGCCAAAATACAGACAGCACGTTACATGTCGTACCAGAGACAGTAATATATTGGACCACTGTTACACCACAATTAAAGGAGCATATCACTCTGTCCCACGGGCAGCTTTGGGACTCTCTGATCACTGTCTGGTCCATCTTATACCAACCTACAGGCAAAAACTTAAATCTGCTAAACCTGTAGTTAAGACTGTAAAAAGATGGACCAACGAAACAGAACAGGTCTTACAATCCTGTTTCTATTTGACTGATTGGAGTGTTTTTGAAGCTGCTGCCACCGATCTGGACGAGCTCACTGAGACTGTTACTTCATATATCAGTTTCTGTGAGGATTTATGCATTCCTACCAGAACTTATCTAACATACAACAATGACAAGCCATGGTTTACAGAAAAACTCAGACATCTTCGTCAGGCCAAAGAGGATGCCTACAGAAAAGGGGATAGAGTCTTGTACAACCAGACCAGGAACACACTGAATAAAGAGATTAGAGTGGCTAAAAGGACCTATGCAAAAAGGTTAGAAGATCAGTTCACTTTGAATGATCCAAGTTCAGTGTGGAAAGGCCTGAAAACCATCACAAACTACAGGACACCACCCCCATGCACTGAGGCGACTCAACGACTTGCTGAAGACCTGAATGAGTTTTATTGTAGATTTGAAACCCCCCACACCCGCTCTGATGATCTCTTCACACAACCATTACCACCTCCAGCAACCCCCCTCTCCCCCCCTCCTTCACTTCAAATCAGCGAAGATCAGGTGTGCCAGGTCTTCAGGAAGAACAAAAGAAGAAAGGCACCAGGCCCAGACGGTGTGACACCAGCCTGTCTGAAAACCTGCGCTGACGAATTGGCCCCCATCTTTTCACAGATCTTCAACAGGTCTCTGGAGCTGTGTGAAGTCCCTGAAAAACTGGTTCTGGCTTATCTGAAGGACATCACCGGACCCTTACTGGACCCCCTGCAGTTTGCTTACCGAGCAAACAGGTCAGTGGATGATGCAGTGAACATTGGCTTGTACTTCATCCTGCAGCATCTGGACAGGCCAGGGACTTATGTGAGGATCCTGTTTGTGGACTTCAGTTCGGCCTTCAACACCATTATTCCTTCACTCCTCCACACCAAACTAAACCAACTTTCTGTTCCTAGCTCTATCTGTCAATGGATCACCAGCTTTCTGACAGATAGGCAACAGCTGGTGAGACTGGGGAAATTCACATCAAGCAGCCGCACCACCAACACTGGCGCCCCTCAGGGTTGTGTTCTCTCCCCACTGCTCTTCTCCCTCTACACCAATGACTGCACCTCTAAAGACCCCTCTGTCAAGCTCCTGAAGTTTGCTGACGACACCACGGTTATCGGCCTCATTCGGGACGGTGATGAGTCTGCCTACAGACAGGAGGTAAAAGAGCTGGCTGTCTGGTGCAGTCACAACAACCTGGAGCTGAACAAGCTTAAAACTGTAGAGATGATAGTGGACTTCAGGAGAAACCCCCCTGCACTTTCCTCACTCACCATCATGGACAGCACTGTGGCTACAGTGGAGAAATTCAAGTTCCTGGGATGTTTCATCTCCCAGGACCTGAAGTGGGTCACTCACATCGACTCCATTGTTAAAAAGGCCCAACAAAGGTTGTACTTCCTTCGCCAGCTGAAGAAGTTTAACCTACCACAGGAGTTGCTGAGACAGTTCTACTCAGCCGTCATCGAGTCTGTTCTGTGCACATCAATAACTGTCTGGTTTGGCTCAGCTACAAAATCAGACATCAGAAGATTGCAGAGAACGGTCCGGACTGCTGAGAGGATTATTGGTGCTCCCCTGCCCACCCTTCAGGAACTATATACATCCAGAGTGAGGAAAAGAGCTCAGAAAATCATTCTGGACCCCTCGCACCCAAGCCATCCCCACTTTCAACTTTACCATCCGGCCGGCGCTACAGAGCCCCAAATATCAGGACTACCAGACGCATGAACAGTTTTTTCCCCCAGGCAATCCACCTTATGAACAGTTAAAATGTTCCTTCCATTGTGCAATAAAAATTTGTAGAATAATCTGACATCTACTGCTACCACCTCCACCCTAATACATCCCTAACACATCCCTGCATTCCATCCTATCACATATAGCACAACTGTACATACCACCTAGTTATTTGTCAATTTATTTTTAACAATTATAATTATTATATTCTATTTTTTTTGGTCTATTTATATTCTATTTATGTTCTATGTGTATTTTTCTTATTCTCTTATTTTTATTGTCTGTGTGTTGTTGTCTCTGTGTACTGGAAGCTAATAACACTGAAACAAATTCCTTGTATGCGCAAGCATACTTGGCAATAAAGCTCTTTCTGATTCTATATATATATATATATATATATAGTTTTAATATTTGTAATATTTATTTCAGGTTTAGTTTTAGCAGTTTTTACTTCAGCTTAAAAATGTTTTTTTAAATTTTCTGATTTTAATTCTACTACAACCCTGGATTGAACGTCAGTCCCGGTTATTCACTAGAGTCTTTGTAATGGATTTTTGCGGCCTTTTTTCTTGTCTTTCCAGTGAATATGGCTTTGCTGAGAAGGTCGTGGAGGGAATGTCTGTGATCATCAACTCTATCACAATTAAAGTTCAGGCCCGAGCATTTCACGCCTCTTTTGAGCTCTGGCAGCTCCAGGGCTGCAGCCTCAATCCCAAATGGCAGAAGAGCGACCTGCGCAACACCCGCATTACACATCCTAAGAGAGGAGAGGTATGGTACATGATACAAGTAGCTGTTTTGAAAGTGCTATACAACAGTAGAAGCATGTTTATGCTTTGGCGTACATGTGGGCCGTCCTGGATCACTGACTGCTCAATTTGATGCATCTGACACCTGCTGGCAGAAGCCACATTTAACTTGAAGAAGTGCAAAAATGTGACCTCGTGGCATTACAAGGGATTACCCAGAGGTGAAACCCAGGGAGAAACAGCTTTCAGTATTAACTGTCCATTTTTTCATTTTAAAGAGCAAGTGAAGCATTATGGAGAAAAATAGCAGTGGTTACGTAATCCAAAAGGGGACAAAGAGCAGTGCAGTTATAGTGCAGAAATCAACAGCTGTCAGATCAAAGTGTTTCTACACCTCACTTCTCCTCCTCTTGTTCCTCTTTCGCTTGTTTTTCTTCTCTCGCTGAAGCACACGCTCATGAAAAGTCCCCTCTTAATTACTCTTCCAGTCCGCCATTAGGTAATGAAATCAGGCCAGTCGTTTTGATATATGAAGAGGGTATTCAGATTGCCAGATCTTCTAAATGGGCCCATCCTAAGCAGTAATGTAGTTAGATGTAAGCTGGATGTTATTCTCGAAGATGACTTCTCATGCGCTCTCAGTATAGAGCTGTGCTTCTGCTCGCCCATGGCCATCAGGGTTACACCACCCGCTGAAGCACGATGTTGGTAGGCGAGATGAAGTCAGAGGAGTTCAGAGCAGAACATTCATATTGTAATGTGTGTGTTTCTGCAGTCAACATTAAATCATACTGACACAATTTTCTTCTGGTGATTTTCTCAGTTAGTGCTGCATGATAAAATAGGTATTTATAAATAAATTATCAAAACTGTGATTGGGCTGACTTATCCGATTTGATGTGTGTCTCTAATTTCACCTGGTTTGGAATGAGAAGCATTTATAAACCTGTTATCATCAGAGGAGTAGCTTTAAGGAGTTCCTGTGGTTTTCCACCGAAATAAAAGCTTGATGATGTACTTAAAGGGATAGTTCACCCAAAAATGAAAATTATGTCTTTAATTACTCACCCTCATGTTGTTCCAAACCCGTAAGACTTAAAGGAGAAGTCCACTTCCAGAACAACAATTTACAGATAACATACTCACCCACTTGTCATCCATGATGTTCATGTCTTTCTTTCTTCAGTCGTAAAGAAATTATGTTTTTTGAGGAAAACATTTCAGGATTTTTCTCCATATAATGGACTGATATGGTGCCCTGAGTTTGAACTTCCAAAATGCAGCTTCAAACGATCCCAAATGCGGTTGTAAAAGATCCCAGCCGAGGAAAAGGGTCTTATCTAGCGTAACAATCGATTATTTTCATAAAAATAATACAATTTATATACTTTTTTTTTTTTATGTCAAACACTCGTCTTGTCTTGCTCTTCCCGACCTGTTTTTTTACGGGTCTTGATAGTTAGGGTATGTCGAAAAACTATGTGATTGTGATTGGTTAGCTGTCCCACTGCGTTGTGATTGGTGAACAGCTTAGACGGTATTTCGGTACTGCCACACCCCTTGTCAAAGAGGCAAATTATAATACAAATTATGTATTTAATTATTTACATACTTCATTTCATTGCCCGAAACCAGCTCCAGCATAACGCTAAAAGCAGCCTAACATTATCAAAGAACATCATCACTGATTAGCCTAGCCAATTCTAGTGCAAGCTTATGCATTTTAAAAAACACTCACACACTGCACACATCTGCGGCGCATTACGGCTCCGACGCGGCAAGAGTAAATCGCAGCTTCGGCATGTGTTTTGCCCCCTGTACTACACACGTCTGAGGTGCATTACAGCTCTGAAGTGGCCACTCTAGTCAATGCTTGTGTTTATACCCGCCGCGCTGCGGCTCATTGAAGCAGCTCTCCGCACTGCATCGCAAAAATTAGGCTAATCCCCCACCTCGTCCCTACCCTCTCTTTCGGTCACTTGAACCATGCAGTGTAAATGCCTAAAAGAGATGGAAGTTTTGTAATCATATCGTCCTTATTACTAGCATGAAATAAACATGAATGGACATCAGAAGGTACCTTGTTTTTGAACTGTGGAAATACATCAATACACAAGGTTTTTAAAGTTTAAGTCCACCAACATTCATCTACTCTCCTCTCTGGTTTGTTTGTCGGGTGCAGTTATGATGGGACAGATCACCTGTCAGTCAAACTCACAATGAAGGGTCAACTGTCAGAATTGTAAATGTTCTTATATCTCACAATTCTAACTTCTCACAATTTTCTGACTTTAAAGGGATAGTTCACACAAAAATGAAAATTCTATCAGTAATTTCTCACCCTTATGTTGCTCCATAAGACCTTAGTTCGTCTTCGGGAAAAATTAAGATATTTTTGATGAAATCCTTTCTGTCATAATATACTTTTTGACCCTGCATAGACAGCAAGGGTCCTACCGCAGTTAAGGTCCAAAAGGTACCAAGAGCATCGACAAAATAGTTACTTCAACAATTCTTTTCCCCCGCGTTACCCTAGTGCCATTTTGGAGAGTACCTTGACGCGTGCTTTGTTTACGTGCAAATCAAAGCACAAAGATTTTTGGGTGAGCTGTCTTTACGATTTAAACATGTTTGTCTTGGAGTAGAATGTCTTATGCTCATACCGTCTCTGATGTCCTGCAGGTCCTAACATTTAAAGAGATCAACTGGCAGAGTCTGCGCATAGAGGCGGATGCCATTGAGAGTGACGAGCAGGATCTGGGCAGCACACCGCTGCGCCTCATTACCAATCAAGGACGTATACGCATCGCACTCAAACGCAGGGTACAGTTTTGATATTTGTTTTGAAAGCTTCCAAAGTAGTCCTAGGTTTTTGTCTGATTGTAAAGTTTGCATGGTTTTTCCTCTTGTTCCATCTTGCCCTAATATAGACAATTTTGTAGTGCAGTTAAAATAATTTCACATCAAATTTAATGTGACATATGAGGTTGTGTGACATCATGTGTTGCTGCTGATTTTATTTAACAAAGATCACATCAGTGTTTTCATCAGAATTAGGGCTGCATGATACTGGGGGGAAAACTGACATTGAGATATTTTGTTTTCTGCAATATTTACTGTGGTATGAAAAAAAACAGAAACTTTTAACAGATTACTTGAATAGCTCCATTTGCAAAGAATTAATAATTCTAGGATGATTTAGAGGAGTGAATCTGCATGAAAAAAGTAAAAATAATTTTACCTTTAGGTTACCTTTTCCTTTAGGCTTAAATATTTTGGGGGGAAAGATTTACTAAAAGAACCAGCTCATAGCTCTTTCAGAAACCATAAAGTGAACAGAGAAAAAAAAAACTGTCTTTACTTGCATTGTCATGGGCCACCTTCCCAATGTTTTTGACCCATTCATTATTAATGTAAAAATAATAAATAATAAAAAAATAATAAATATTCTGATTTTCCAGTTGATATATTATTTAATAAAATATTAAATAAATTCACATATATTGTAATAACTGTACTGTAAAATACAAAATAAAGTGTAGTAAACTAATATTAGTATACAACCAACACCCAAACCAAAAAAAACTTAAGTCTTAAGTCGCTGAGGTATATAGCGATAGGCAAAAATACACTGAATGGGCCAAAAATTATTGATTTTTCTTTTATGCAAAAAAAACATTCGGATATTAAGTAAAGATCATGAAGATATTTTGTAAAATTCCTACTGGAAATATATCATAATTTTTGATTAGTAATATGCATTGCTAAGAACTTTATTTGGACAACTTTAAAGGTGATTTTCTCAATGTTTTGATTTTTTTTTTTGCACCCTCAGATTCCAGATTTGCAAATAATTGTATCTCATCCAGATATTTTGTCCTATCCTAATAAACCATATATCAATGGAAAGCTGATTTATTCAGCTTTCAGATGATGTATAAATCTCATATTCGAAACATTGACCCTTATGACTGGTTTTGTGGTCCAGGGTCACATATTAATAACTAATATTTATGTTTTCTTTTTTCTTCACCTTCAAACGTTTGGCTTAAAAAAAGGTATATGCATGTAAATATAATGCATGTATATGCATGTAAATAACCACAGTACCACTTTGCTTTGAAACATGTAGTGCATATATTTAATGACATCACAGCATTCATGATAATTGCACTAATTCATATTGCAGTTTCAGTTTTATTTCAATACATCATGCAGCCCTGATCAGAATGAAATCATATGTATTCTGTGTTGACGTTTCTTCCCTTTCCTTATCTCAGGTGAAGGACTGTAATGTCTTGGCCTCTAAGCTGCTGTTCATACTGGATGATCTGCTATGGGTGTTGACAGACTCTCAGCTCAAGGCCATCATCCACTACGCAAAGTCTCTAAGTGAAGCCATGGAGAAGTCTGCCCAGCAGAGGAAGAGCATGGCTGCTGAAACACTACAGGTGTCACACTGTGCCCTTTAAATCAGTCGCAAAAATGTTATCCACCTTATTCTTCAGTGCAGATGTAAGCTTATGGGCGAGACTTCTGGTTCATTACTTTAGGGAAATAACGAGAAGAACAACAACATGCAGTAAACGGTAAAACGGTTTGTACTACAAACCAGTGTGCTCATAATTAAGATAACACATTAAAATATCATGGTAAGACACACCAATTTGCAATATCAAGCAGCAAAACAACAGATAAAAATAGCTGGACGCAGATGAGACCGGAAGGCACACCCATAACATTTACAAATGGCCATGCCCACTCTTACAGAAAAAATAAGGTTGATAAACACATTAATGATTCATTAGATACTCTTCTTATTGGCACTTTGTGTTTTAAGTTAAAAAACGAAAACAAAACCTTATCACTTTATGCTGCAGCTGACTTAGACTTCATGACTCAATTTTTGGACACAATTGTCTTTACAAAACAGCTCAGCCCTCTATAATGTATATTAAATCCCAAGTCTACCCAGGGACAGGCCATTCTGCGTCAGCCGCTCCCTGTGAATGACTCAGACAGTGCTTTAGTGTTTATTTATGTCTTATTGTATTTGTGCATCAGACTGCGCCTCCCTCTCCTGGGATCCACTCTCTGTGGACTGAACCTCCTCCACCCGAAGTGGTCGGGACCCCCAGCACACTTGCCCAGTATTTTGACCTCCACGATGTCAAAGAATCATCCTACCACACTTTCATCTCCCGACTTGACCTGCATATCTGCAACGACAGCTCTTCAGATTCCGGTAATGAATTGTGATCATTGTTACCACTGAGAGACATTAAAAGAATAGTTGTTGAAAGTTAAAATTGACTCATTTACTCACCTTTATGTCGTTCCATGCCCAAGTTTTTTCTTCTTCTGTGGAAAACAAAAGGAGATATTAAACATAATGTTCGTGCTGCTCCATTCCAAATCATGAAAGTCAGTGGGGCTGTTAAACGAAGAGTTCACTTCTAGAACTAAAATTTACAGATAATGTACTCACCCCCTTGTCATCCAAGATGTTCATGTCTTTCTTTCTTCAGGCATAAAGAAATTATGTTTCTTGAGGAAAACATTTCATAATTTCTCTCCATATAGTGGACTTCTATGATGCCTGTGAGTTTGAACTTCCAAAATGTAGTTTAAATGCAGCTTCAAAGGGGTCTAAACGATCCCAGCCGAGGAAGAAGGGTCTCATCTACCAAAATGATTGGGTTTTTTTTTTTTTTTTTTAATTTACAGTTTATATGCTTTTTAACCTCAATTGCTCGTCTTGTTTAGCTCTGCAATGTGCATGCGTAGTCTGTGTAATCCGGGTCAAGACAGTTACGGTATGTTGAAAAACTCCCATCTCATTTTCTCCTCCAACTTCAAAATTGTCAGAATCAGAATAATATAAATAGACAAAAATTAGAAAAATAAATTGAGAAATAAATAAATAAGTAGTATGTACAGTTGTTCTATAGATGACAGAATAGAACAGAATAGAACAGAATAGAATAGAATAGAAAGAGGTAGAGATACAGGGATATGCTAGGATGAGGGTGGTAACTAATGAATAAAAAGTTATTGCACATTATATTGCACAATGGGGGCGGGGGGGGGGACATTTAACTGTTCATAAGGAGAATTGCCTGGGGGAAAAAACTGTTCTTGTGCCTGGTTGTCCTGGTATTTGGGGCTCTGTAGCGCTGGTTCAAAGAGATGATGACTTAGATGTGAGGGATCCAGAGTGATTTTCTGAGCTCTTTTCCTCACTGTGGATGAATACAGTTCTTGAAGGGTGGGCAGGGGAGCACCAATAATCCTCTCGGCAGTCCGAACTATTCTCTGTAATCTTCTGATATCTGGTTTTGTAGCTGAGCCAAACCAGACAGTTATTGATGTGCACAGAACAGACTCGATGATGGCTGAGTAGAGCTGTTTTAGCAGCTCCTGTGGTAGGTTGAACTCTCTTAGCTGGCGAAGGAAGTACAACCTTTGTTGGGCCTTTTTTGTAATGGAGTTGATGTGAGTGACCCATTTCAAGTCCTGGGAGATGACAGATCCCAGGAATTTGAATGTCTCCACTGTAGCCACAGTGCTGTCCATGATGCTGAGAGGGGTGAGTGCAGGGGGGTTTCTCCTGAAGTCTATGATCATCTCCACTGTTTTGAGCGTGTTGAGCTCCAGGTTGATATGACTGCACCATACAGCCAGCTCTTTAACCTCCTGTCTGTAGGCAGACTCTTCACCATCCTGAATGAGGCCGATGAGTGTGGTGTCATCTGCAAACTTCAGAAGCTTGACAGAGGGGTCTTTGGAGGTGCAGTCATTGGTGTAGAGGGAGAAGAGCAGTGGAGAGAGAACACATCCCTGAGGAGCGCCAGTGTTGGTGGTGCAGCTGCTTGACGTCAATTTCCCCAGTCTCACCAGCTGTTGCCTATCTGTCAGAAAGCTGGTGATCCATTGACAGATAGAACTAGGAACAGAGAGCTGGTTTATTTTGGTCTGAAGGAGTGTAGGAATGATTTTGTTGAAGGCCGGATCCAAAACAGGATCCTCACCCAAGTCCCTGGTCTGTCCAGATGTTGCAGGATGAAGTGCAGTCCCATGTTTACTGCATCATCCATGGACCTGTTTGCTCGGTAGGCAAACTGCAGGGGGTCCAGTAAGGGTCCAGTGAGGTTCTTCAGATAAGCCAGAACCAGTTTTTCAAATGACTTCATGACCACAGGTGTTAGCGCCACAGGTCTGTAGTCGTTAAGTCCTGTTATCTTGGTTTTCTTTGGGACAGGGATGATGGTGGAGCATTTGAAGCATGATGGAACTTTACACAACTCCAGAGACCTGTTGAAGATCTGTGAAAAGATGGGGGCCAGCTGGTCAGCACAGGCTGGTGTCACACCATCTGGGCCTGGTGCTTTTCTCCTTTTGTTCTTTCTGAGGACCTGGTGCACGTCATTTTCACTTACTTGGAGTGGAGGAGGGGGGGAGAGGGTCCTACATCACTGCAGAAGTACCGACCCAGTGTTTATAAGGTCAAAGTGCAAAGAAGATCAAACGTCCTTTACAAAAAAGGTAAAACAGCGATGTAGGATGATTTTGAAGTTGGAGGAGAAAATGAGATGGGAGTTTTTCCAACATACCCTAACTTTCTTGAGCCAAAATGCACAGAGCACACGCAGAGCTAGACAAGCATTTGAGGTTAAAAAGTATATGAATTGTAATTTTTTTTTAAGAAATAATCAATCATTTCGCTAGATAAGACCCTTCTTTCTCGGCTGGGATCGTTTAGAGCCATTTGAAGCTGCATTTAAACTGCATTTGTAAGTACAAAACTCGCAGGCACCATAGAAGTCCACTGTATGGAGAGAAATCCTGAAATGTTTTCTTAATTTTTATTTTTTTTTTTAACGAGTGAAGAAAGAAAGACATGAACATCTTGGATGACAAGGGGGTGAGTAAATTATTAGCAAATTTTTGTTTTGAAAGTTTTGAAAGTTTGGACATTTAGCTGAATATTGTCTTTTGTGTTCCTTGGAAGAAAGAAACTCATACAGGTTTGGAACCGTATGAATATTTGAATGAACTAAACTAACTTATCTAGTCACCAGTTAGATATTTCATCATACCATTGGCTAACCCATGTGATTTATCCTGTACACATAGATGAAGCTCCACCTCTAGGTGCACAAGGTGCAATGCAGCTGACCTTCAGGAAGCTGGGCTTTGACTATTACCCGTTCCACAGGCCAGGTGACTCTACTGCTATTCATATGAGATTAAAATCAAACATACACTGCTGCTTTGTGCTTCAGAGGTCTTTATGTAGTTTTGTCTCAGACTCTGAGGTCATGCCACACAAATTCATTACCATTAAAACTCACACTTCCATTCATAAATTTCATAAGTCTCTTATGCTGATCAGGGCTGCATTTATTTGATCAAAATTACTGTAAAATTGTGAAATATTATTACAGTTTAAAATTACTGCTTTCTATTCGTATATAATTTAAAATGTAATTAATTCCTGTGATGCAAAGCTGAATTTTTAGCATCATTACTCCAGTCTTTAGTGTCACATGATCCTGCAGAAATCATTTTAATATCCCGATTAGATTATTATTATGAATGTTGAAAACAGTTAAGCTGCTTCATATTTTTGTGGAAACCGTGTGTCTTTATTTCAGGATTCTTCGACGGGTAGAAAGTTAAAAAGAACAGCATTTATTTGAAATGGAAATCTTTTGTAACATTATAAATGACTTTACTGTCATTTTTTTGATCAATATAATGCTATAATGCATCCTTGTTGAATACATTTTTTTTTTTTTTTTTCTCCCCTAAACTTTCTGATGCCAGACATTTGAATGGAGCTCATTAGGGCCCAAGCACTGAGGGGCAAGAACCCTATTGGATTTGCTCAGTCTCTTCTTCTTCTCCAAAATGAATTGCATTTTTGAGGGCCTAAACATGCTCAAACTCGTACAACTTTGCACAAAAGCCAAAAGTGGTAAAATATACATCTGGTATGGGTTTCAGAAGTGGGTGTGGCAAAATGGCTCAATAGTGCCATCTATAAAATTTCAACGAAGTGCCTCTCGAGCTGTGTTTTACAAAATTCACATGTAACACACCAGTACCTTCAAAAAAAAGTCCAAAAGCCAACAGGAAGTCTGTTATTTAGAATTTTCACTTTAAACACTGTGTTTAAAGTTGTGTGCCATTCAGATCAACACCAAATTTGGTCAGTCTAATCTAAAGCCCTCTGTGGCATTAAATTGTGAAGATCTTGAGTTTTCTATGGCGGCCTGACAAATTTTGATGTTTCACCGTGAAAAAGGAAGTTGTTATTATTCAGACATACAACGTCCAATCTGCACCAAACTTCATGTTTGACAAGAGATCAACGTGCCCATATTCAGTTATATGCTGGCAACAGGAAATGACATGTTTTATGCTGTAACGAATTCCTCTTAGATATTTAAAGGCCAATATTCTGTTATAATCATAACGCCACCTGCTGGCAACAGGAAATTACTTGATTTGAACTTAAACATGCAATGTAACCCTAACTGAAGACATCTACATGCCAATATTCAGTTATAGTCATAGCGCCACCAGCTGGCAGCAGAAAGTTTGGCACATTTAAGTGACCAATTTAAATGCATATTTCTCACCATTCGCTGTTTTCCTAAAGCCATCGGATGGCGGTTAGCCCGGGTGCGAGGGCACTTTCAATGCTGCGTGCAGTTTTAATGTTTAGGTTATAAATGTGTTTGAAGTCAATGCATTGTATGAATGGTTGACTGTAGGATAGCAGCCAGATGTGTCGTTGAGTGATGTGTTGATTAGTGACATATGCTGTGCTATACAGGTGACGGCTGTCGGCACTGGGAGCGTCACTGCGGGGCGATGGAGTCTCGTGCTCAGTGGGCGGCCAAACTGCTGCAGGAGTTTCAGAGGAGGATGGATGATCTGGGCATCCCTGGACCTCATTCAGAGCCAAATGTATCTGCTAAAGACTCTCCAGCCAAAAAAATTAAGGGTAAGCGTTCTCAGAGTGTCTACCCATTTTAGATCCTACAAGAAGTGTTGGTGTTGTTGTGGATGATTCATTAGTAAACATTATTTGAAACA
The DNA here is from genome assembly GCA_036247105.1 of Cirrhinus mrigala. Classification (NCBI taxonomy): domain Eukaryota; kingdom Metazoa; phylum Chordata; class Actinopteri; order Cypriniformes; family Cyprinidae; genus Cirrhinus; species Cirrhinus mrigala. Next base: position 27,121,115 of record CM070029.1, read on the forward strand.
AGTTTCATTTTAACCTTTCTTCATTGTGTAACAGCTTTATCCTTATGCTAAAGTTACTAAGTTCTGCACAGTTACAATTTCTTAGCCTAACCACTAAAATATATGTCAACTCAAAGTATCACTTCCTCAAAAAATGCTTGTATTTGACATGAACGTGTCTGGTTCTGTTTCCTGTTGAGAGATTGCTTCATTGTGTTAAGCTTTTTGTATTTAAAAAAATGAATTGATCTTATTTCATGTTATGCAGATGGAGAATCGCAGTCTAATTTCAGTCCTGAAAGGTCTCAGACCTCACGGCGGACTTCAGCAGCTGCCCCGTCCTTAGGAACATCGCTGAAGAGACTTTGCTCCAGCTGTATGGTGATCCGTGTGGACGACCTGGACATCCACCAGGTCTGAGACATGTCTATTTGACATCATTGAAACGCACTTGAAAATGACAACCTTTATATTCTTTATATAGGCTAGAGTGCAGATTAAAAATCTGTATAGTTAATTTTTTTTTGTTTGTTTGTTTTTGAATCCCATATGTGGATAATGTCTTAGCATATTAGAGCAAAATACATAAAAGTCTGTAATTATTTAGTTCTGTTGTGCAGTGACACACAGAAAGTGCTAAAGAGGAAGTACTTGTCTTGTATTTGTTTTTACTCTTTTTACCACAAGTTTGTACATTTATGGTTTATGTGTGACACAAGTCCCGTCTAAAATTACACTTGCCTGCTAAAAGAAATCTGCATATGACATCCTTTTTCATCACAAGGATAAAGCAGCATGTGATGTGTTGCTGATGTAATGCTTTGGTTATGAGGTAGTTCCCTTATTAAGAACAGAAATGGGAAGTTCAAGGGCAAGATGACAATTTTGATGAGTTTCATTAAGATAAATTGGACATGACACACTAATTCAGATTTTTTTTTTACAGAATCGTTGATACATTTATGTGTAACGTTGATCGGCAAGTGTTTTTTCAATGAGAATAATGGAAATGTGAGACTTTAATTTTTAATGTGATGCATCCTTAGGGCTTGAACATGTCATTAGTGCTGTTACTTGTGATATAATGCATTTTTTCCCATGTTTACAGTTGTCTCTGTAGCTCAAAAGAGACATAAGTGTGTACTCTTAAAGCTACAGTTCTCAAAGTTATCAAGGGTGCATAAACACACAAAATGTGAAAATAAAATGTCACTACATAAATGTTACCCTAAAGTATAAGAAATTATTTAAAGGAACAAAAATCTACAGATAATGTACTCACCCCCTTGTCATCCAAGATGTTCATGTCTTTCTTTCTTCAGTCATAAAAAATTGTTTCTTGAGGAAAACATTTCAGGAATGTTCTCCATATAGTGGACTTCTATGGTGCCCCTAAGTTTGAACTTCCAAAATGCAGTTTAAGTGCAGCTTCAAATGGCTCTAAACGATCCCAGCCAAGGAAGGAGGGTCTTATCTAGCAAAACGATTGGTCATTTTTTTTTAAACAAATTGACAATTTATATATTTTTTAACCTCAAATGCTCGTCTTGTCTCATCTCTGTGATGCGCATGCATAGTCTGTGTAATCCGGGTCAATACAGTTAGGGTATGTCAAAAAAACCCCCGTCTCGTTTTCTTCTTCAACAAAAAAATCATCCTACATCGCTGTTTTACCTTTTTTGTAAAGGCCGTTTGATCTTCTTTGCATGTTCACTTTGTAAACACTGGGTCGGTACTTCTGCAGCAACGTAGGATGATTTTGAAGTTGAGGAAGAAAACGAGATGGGAGTTTTTCGACAAACCCTAACTGTGTTGACAGTATTAAACCCGGAAAATACAGTAAGACTTAGACATTGAAAATGGCCGATCGTTTTGCTAGATAAGACCCTTCTTCCTTGGCTGGGATCATTTAGAGTTATTTGAAGCTGCATTTAAACTGCATTTTGGAAGTTCAAACTTGGGGGCACCATTAAAGTCCATTATATGGAGAGAAACCCTGAATCCGATTTTACATTGATCCAATTTTAAATAAATGCAGTTCATTTAAACGTTCTATTCATCAGACAGTCCTGAAAAAACAATGTGTCATTGTTTCCACAAAATATGAAGCAGCACAACTTTATTAAACTAACAATGTTTATCAAATCAGTATTTTAGAAAGATTTCTGAAGGATCATGTGACACTGGAGACTGGAGAAATGATGCTGAAAATTCAACTTTGCATCACAGAAATAAATTATATTTTACGATATATTCAAATAGAAAACATTTAAAAATGTTTCACAATTTTACTGTTTTACTGCATTTTTAATTGAATAAATGCAACCTTGGTGAGCATAAGAGAGAAAAAAAATCTTTCGAACCCCAATCTTTTTCATGATAGTGTATCTGGGTATGACTTCTGTTTTTTAAAATAATTCAAGTGTAACTAAAGCCCAGAACACTCTGTAGAACAAAAGGTCACCCTCTGGTCATCTTGTAAGTCCCAGATTGTAGCCAACTTGTGCATTTGCTCACCAACGGCAACCTTGTACAAATCAAGTTGAGAAGCTAAAGTAAAAAATAAATAAATAAATCATATCTATTATTAAAACCCCATCTGTTGCTTTAGGTGTCCACTGGAGGCCGTCACAGCAAGAGAACACAGTCTCTCCTCTCCTGCAACCGCAAATCCTTACATCTCCCAGACAACACTCCTGCAATTCACCTTCAGTTCACTGAATACTACTTCCCTGATAACCCTGGGCTTCCTGGTGTGTTCGCTATGATTTTTCACATTCATTGATTACTATGGTTAATGCATAATAATCATATGAATTAAACTCACATTCTTGTTGGACCCCAGTGTGATCTTATAATTATTATTTTGCTCCCATTGGCTCTTTCTCTCTCTAGTACCCTGCTCTAATCTTTATGCCCAGCTGAATGGTCTACAGCTGTGTCTGGATGCCCCAAGTGTCTTGTGGATGACTCTGTTCACACGGGGTCTACACAGGACACTAGATCAGGTCAAAGCCTTCTACCACCTCCAAGACAGCAGCAAGACGGACGAACACATCGATATCCGCCTGGATGCAACGCAGCTGAAGGTAAACTGACAGATTTGATATGCTTTGAAAGGAATGTCTTGTCAAAAACAGTATGGATTACTTTAGAAGCATTTCTGCTTCCAGTGTTTAAGAAGCACTGCTACAGTGTTAATCTTTATCATAGACATTCCTATTTTTCATTGACCCTTTAAAGGCACAATATGTAAGATTTCTTTTATTAAAATATCCAAAAACCACTAGGACAGTGTTATATATTTTGCTGAATTGTGTACGTTATCCCAAATGTTTCCAAGAATGTTTAAATCCAGAGAAATAAGCTATTTTAACTAGTGTAACGGGCCGTGTCCTTGCGTCGCCTGCCAATCATCATACATTCTCGATTTTCTGCATTTTATTAGGCGATGAGGGGGGGATGAGGTTGTGGGGCTGAAGAGTACAACTCCCATAATTGCACACTCAATCACAGAGTCATCAAAGTACGCCTTTGGTACTTTGTTTTTTTTTAATATGCGCCCTCAAGTGGCGAAAACCTACATATTGTGCCTTTAAAATTTGGTTCAGTAACATGATTTATTTAAAACACATGAAAGCCTCCGAAAAAACCCTCCATGGGGCCCTATGAAATCGGTTTTATTTGTATCCAAATTCCATTTTTTCCATTTTTCCGCATTCCGTTTTTTTTTTTTTTTTTTCCTCCCCATTTTAATTTTTCTAGGCTCTGTTTTAATGGTTAAATTAAAAATAACAATCAAAAAGCATGTCTAATTAATTGAAATCAAGAAACTTACAAAATTTAATAGAAGTTCTACTAAAATTACATTAATAAGGCCCTATGAAATCTGATTTATTTATTTATTTATTTTTTTAAACAAATTCTGTGTTTTCCATTAATTTTCTGGATTCCATTTCAATAGTTTCATTAAATTTTAACAATCAAAAGCACCTCTTATTAGTTGATTTTATTTAAAAAAATATATTTTCTTTATTTTTTTTCGGAAATACTGTGTTGAGTATATACGCTTTTCTGGTAAATAAATTTCTGTTAAATATTTTTTCTGGTGAATATTTCTTTAAATAATGTTGTAACAATAATTTTATTAGTAGTAGTATTACTGTCATTAGATTAAGTAATATATTTCTGTCACAGTTTCTTCAAGTTAAACCAAACTTTTATTTTGACCGGTTGCTGTAAAGACCTTTAAGTTTCTGTTAAGTTTCTGTATATAATTTTTCTCAAAAAGTTCTAGAGATTGTGTTCAAGTGTTTATTTATTCATATATTGATGCAGCAGAGGTTAGAAACACCACAAGGATCATGCACGCTTCAGTATGCGTGTAGTAAACAAAAACCCACGTCTGCGCCATTCATTCACAGAGACACACAGAACATACAGAATTCACTTTTAATAGTATTTTTGCGGCTTAATATTCACCGACACTATTCCATGTTGCGTTTTGATTTAAATGTACTTAGCAACGTTTGATTTATTCATCCAAAATTTGGAAAATTTAAAAAAACTTGTGACATTCCGCGTTATACAGTAAGTTCCATTTTTTTTTAATGACTGGATTCCGCGATTCCATCTGTGTTTTCCACATTGTGCAAATCATAGGGCCCTACCTCCATTCTAACAGATACCTTTTGCTTTTGATAACATTTTAAAAATGTTTCTCTTCAGCTGATCATTCCTCTGGAATCCTCCATTTTGGACCACCCAGACCGCCCTCAGTCATTGAGCATCAGTCTTCCTCAGATAGTCCTCAGCAACACACGCCACGCTCCTCATGGTTCCCATTCGGACCTCAACAGCACCTACAACAGCTTCTCCGCCCATCCTTTCTTCCATCCCACGGTGTGCCAATCTTTCCCTCGAGATCAGAGCGTCTTACATCCCCTGCCATCTGCATTCCTTCGGCACTGTCTAGAAAACGAGTCCTTGTCTTTAATGCAAAAACGTCCCTCTCGTTCTCAGGACGTCTGGTCTGTCAGTCTGTCCCGAGTGACTTTTGGCTTTGAGGGGGCTCGTCGAGGGCTAAGAGGGAAAGCTCTTCCATTTGTTGAGCCCTTTGCCATGTCTTTGTGGATGTGCCGCCCTTCTGCCTTCAAAAAAGACTCTCGTTGTTCGAGTATAGATGGCGAATCAAAATCCCCTAACAATTCTAGCAAACAGCCCCTCATAGACGCATCGCAGGGTGTAAATGATGTAAATAAATTCGACCAAACCGAAGATCTAGTCAAGTCTCCCATGGCCTCCATCCATATCTTAGCCCAGTCCATCACTCCTGTCAAAATGTGGCTCAACCATTACCAGTTTGTAGCTCTTTTGCGCATGAAGGACTACCTTGCCCGACTAGCTGGAGATTTGACCAAGGACGTCCAAGGTTTAGGACAACCTGAACATAAACCCTCAGATCCCCCTTCGGTTTGTTTCTCAATCCTAATGGAGGCGATAGAACTTGCTCTGCTGCTTCCTCCTGCAACATGCGAGCCAGAAGAAGAAGCCCATTCTCCTGAGGAAACGGACAGTCCTAGCTTGACCGACTCTGATCTCTCGCCATCCCACCATGCCCGTGAGCATGGCCTGCTGGAGGACAGTGGGACGGGAGGGAATGAGGATCAAGAGGATGATGCCGAACAAGAGGGTTCGGTAGAGGAGGCTTGCGAAGCTGTTGAAGAAGGAACTGATGGACCAACGGGGCAAGATGTTGAAGCTCAGGCCGCCGTTGCGTCCGCATCTCCTCCGCTTTCTCCAGGGAACACTGCATTGCTGTCCCGTCATAGCTCCACTTTCAGCTTGGAAGGGGAATTGTCCAGTGCCCTGAATGCCACCAAAGGTGTCACCAAAGACGCACTCAGCGCCTCCTTGGATCTCACCAAGGGTGCGCTTTCCATCACGAAAGATGCCTTCAGCATGCTGAGCCGAGGATCTGGCATGACTAAACTCTTCACTCCTCAAAACAAGTAAGACCTTTGAGCCATCTACATTGTTTTGGTCTTGATTTTAGGATTGTATTGACATGGAAAATCTGAGATATCTTACAGTGACTAAAACTGATAATTATACTGTTCACATTTTCTCTCCTTGAACTGCTGTTCTGTCACTTGGCCATTGTTGACTCCGTCCTTGAAATTATTGCCTGAACAGAGCCGTTTAATTTGTGGTTCAGCTTGAAACAATGTATTTTTTGTTTCTGAATATCTGGCCATCTTTTAGATGAGCTCACATGCAGTGCACACAGTACATAATTGAAAAGAGCTGATACTGCTTGTGGCTACTTTAGTGAATGTCTGTATTTTGTGAGAGGAAGACACATTGGGTTGTGTTTGAACCAGTTTAAGCATTACATTAGGCATTTAGTTAGAGTAAATTTGCTCACTGTTGGTATGTCAGCCTGTAGTCTTAAAAGCATAGTTCAGCCAAAAATGAAAATGCTTTTATAGTTTACTCACTCTCATGTTGTTATAAATCTATACAACTTTAATTCATCTTCAAAACACAAATGAATATATTTTTAATGAAACCTTTAAAATGAAAGATTTCTGTTCCTCTATTGACCACGTTCATAAAGACATAATAAAAGTAATCCATATGAATCAAGCACTTTAATATTCTGAAGAGTCTCCTGAAGAGACCTGATCATTTTATATACACAAATATTTAGAACACAAAATATTGTAAACAGTGAGGTTTGTTCTCGCATGTGGGACAACTATCATTGAGTTTCCGTATACCATATTTGATGTGCTCTATGTATGTGCATTGATATGTGCAATGTTATATGAGCAGTAACACATTCGTTGAAGTGAGATATGGCTGTATATTGGCACGGCTGTGATTTGGACGTAGCCGATATACAGCCATACCTCACGTCTATGAGTGTGATATTTCGTTTATACAACGGTTTGTCGGCATGAGTGTGTAAATACATAAGAAACAACAATGGAGTGTCCTTAAAAACCCTCTCTTGTGCAGAACTACTTCCTTCCACCACAGATTTAAATCTCAGTTTGACAGTTTAACAGCTGAGCCCAAATCTTCGTTACTAATTCCAAAACATCAATTTAGAACTAGTAACGTAAAAGGAACATCGAATTGCTTCACTGAAAGCTTTTTGTATTGCTGTATTAAAAGCTCGCTCTATTATGTAGAGTATTATGAAAGAGAGAGTGTGATTACTTGCATCTGATACAGAATACCTTCTTCAGCTCAATCTTATATTCACAATAAAATATTACTTTGAATGTCTGAGTAGAAAAGTGGTATCTTTGTTGTGACATTAATACCCTTCATCTGTTATGGGTGATTTCTGATGACAGTGCTGCTCAGTGCATTTATTAGCTGCGTCAAGCTGTTATTGAAAGTAAAAATAATTTCCGTTTCATAACAGCATTTATTTTTCAATATAAAGGTCTTTACTGCTGACGTGTAAAAACACTCTTTTCACCATCTAATGGCAGAACAATGTAACTAAAATAACCATCATGAATACATGCGCCATTTCTCAATACTTAACACTATTATTAAATGCTACTATTATTTATATAAAATATTATTTATTGAATAATAATATTTAATGAACAACAAGAACAGCCATCATAAAAAAAAGTTGCTAGGCAATTTAGTGAAATGTACACAGGCAGCACTCTGATATACAGCATTGAATTTACATAAACATGATGAGATTTTGCTGAAACTATTTGCTCTGGAACAAATAATAGATTAATGAGACCAAAGGCTGCCCGTTAGATTACCCAAAATGAATTGTATTTCATGTTTAACCACTGTAGAGACATCAGAGCGAGCGGCTTATTCCAGAAGAACTGGCTGGGGTGAGACGCTCTCGGGCAGGTTCATTAACTCTGAATGACCGTTGACACCCTGGAGCTCACATTTCCAAAAATATCAACACAAATTTTCAAATAGACGTAATTTTTAACAAGTATAAACAAGTACATTCTCACCTGAAAACCTCAAAAACAGTAATATTTTTTAAATTATAGTGAATTTGGGTATTCGCCATGACAAGCGGAGTGGTACGATTACAAACTGTGAAACGGTTATTGCAGTTCTGTTGGACTAATATCACACTCTTATTAGCCAGTCAGATTCGAGAACCAGAAGTAGCTGTTGTATAAATGTAAATAACCTAAATTAAATTATTATTTTTTTTCAACTAATATGGATTACTTCAGATCTTTATGAACTTTTTGAAACGTCAAAGTTCTGGTGGAATGGACTTTCTTTGGAGGAACAGAAGTCTCTCAGGTTTCATTAAAAATATCTTTATTTGTGTTTCGAAAAAAATAATTGAAAGTTTAATTTGGAATGACATGAAGATAATTAACATTTTTGACATTGACATTGACAATGACATTTTTTTACTAACTGTCCCTATAAAGGATTAGTTCACTCCTGGAAATAAAATTTCCTGATAGTTTACTCACCCCCATGTCATCCAAGATGTTCATGTCTGTCTTTCTACAGTTGCAAAGAAATGAAGGTTTCTGAGGAAAACATTCCAGGATTTTTCTCCGTATCCAGATTGCATATCCAAAGGTCCAAATTGCAGTTTCAGTGCAGCTTGAAAGGATTCTTCACAATCCCATCCAAGGAACAAGGGTGTTCTCTAGCAAAACGGTTGATCATTTTCTAGAAAAAAAAAATAATAATAATGTACCAGAAATGCTCATCTTGCACTAGCTCTGTGATGCGCGTCTGCATCTTCACGCATTACGTAATCACGTTGGAAAGGTTGCGTGTGGTTAGTTCTTCGTCTGTGTACTTTGGTTCAAAAAGGTAGGGTGAAAAACTCCGTCTCATTTTCTCCTCCAACTTCCGTATCGTCCGACATTGTTTTACCTTTTTTGGTAAAAGGTGTTTGACTTTCTTTACACGTTCACTTTGTAAGCACTGGGTCGGTGTTTCCGCTTGACCTTTCCAACATGACTACATAATGCGTGAGGTCAATCTAGTGCAAGATGAGCATTTGTGGTTAAAAAGTTTATACATTTTTATTTATTTATTTTTTCATTTTTTTAAGAAAATGACTGATCGTTTTGCTAGATAAGACCCTTATTACTTGTCTGGGATCGTGTAGAGCTCCTTGAAGCTGCATTAAAACTAATTTGGACCTTCAACCTGTTCACCACTATATGGAGAAAAAAATCCTTGAATGTTTTCCTCAGAAAACTTAATTTCTTTTTGATTGGATCTTGGATGTCATGGGGGTGAGTAAATTATCAGGAATTTTTTATTCTGTAGTGAACTAATCCTTTAATGTGTTTAATCAGTTATGCTCAACTCTTCCTGCCAGAATGGTTAATGACACTTAATTCAACTCAAGTATCATGTTGATGTGACTTCTGTAGGGAGCAAAGTGCACGCCCAGAAGAGTCGAGTCCCTCCTTTATGGGAAACCTGCGGCTTCAGACCATGAAACAGTCGCCTTCCCAAAATTCCTGTGACAGTGCCATTTTAGAGAGTAGTCTGGCGGACGATGGCTTGTCCATTGATAGTGACATCAGTGAAAACTTTGTCATCCTCATGGACTCTGGTACAGCAACACTCATTGCACTTTTATTTTAAAAACTAGAACTCAGCATCTAAGGTGTGTGTATTTGTGTTGTGATTCAGAGTCTGGTGTGGAGTCTTTGCGTCCTAATGGTACAGGTGTCTCCGGCAGCTGTGCTAGTCCAGCTCCTGGAACAGAAGGCGGGTCATCAGCAGACCTCAGCAGCTCTCTGTCCCAGAGCACTGAAGACATTACCCAAGATATGGTGAGTTTTGTCTGTCTGTAGCACATCTAGATGGCTAAACACCTGCCGCTTGTATAATATTTTAAATAACAATATAATATATGAATTTGAATAATTGGATGTTTTCTGAGGGACCTGCTGGTTGAGAACAATTTCTTTAGGAATTAAAAAATAAATAAAATTCTACTCACCATCTCATAATTCAAAATTCATCTGACAAAGAAAACATTGTAACCAGGAACTGTCAGTTCCATTTGCACTGTATTTTACAAAAAATAAACATATTGTGCTAGGTTTGATGCCAATGACTAAAAAAAAATAATTGAACGGGTACTTTACTGTTCAGCGAGGGGTAGTTTAGTAATCGATCAGTGCTGTCAGGACTGATTGACTGCATTCACTGTGATCTCAGTTGGTTGTGTGATTTATTTATTTTTTTTTTTATTGATTTTATTTCAGGTGTCCCTGTTAGTTCTGTGTCTGAGTCGAATGGGGTGCCTGACGGAGATGCGTGGTGAAGATATCGTGGTGGCGCTGGAAGCCCAGGAGCTTGTGCCTAAACAACATGGCAACCATAAAATCACAGACCTGCTGGCGGGACTGGCATTGACCCAGGGTTAGGATGCTGAATCTGTCCATAATTGTGAAAGCAGAACAATTGTCAATATGTCATTTAGGCCAAGCACCACCTCAGAAAATATTTAGCTCTCCAAGTACCACCATAATGACCAACATTAAAATACAGTACTCTTTAAGTAATCTCAATTTAATAAATTTAAGTTAGTGCAACTTAAAAATAAAAAGTGACCACAACACTTTTGCTTTTGTTTCAATAATTTCTATTTGTCAGTGTAACAATTACAGTGTAATTGTTAAGTTCACTTAACTTTATTTTTTTAAATCATGGTTTCCTCAATTTTTTTTTTAAGTTAAGTCGCTTTTTAGTGTAGCATAGTAGGCCTAAGTATTCAGCTACAGCTCTGCACAGTTCAAAAGCGAGGTCGTTTTATTCCTAATAATAATATTTATTGTTGTCAGCCACTTTAACATTGTAAATACACAGTTTAAACATTAACACTGCACAGTGCTTACAAACAGGTAAATAAAAAGCTTAATTATTAAATTAAAATGTGTTGTACCTTAAAGTGAAATAAAATCTGTACATGTAAATCTAAAAAAAGATTAAATTAAATTGTATTGTTAACATGAATTTATATTTAATTTAGTGATTTAATTTAGTATCAGACTGTATTAAACAGTATTTAGACTGTTTAAACTTGCAGAGATTCAGTATTTTGATTACATTTAACCTTTTTTTTTTTTTTTTTTTTGTTCTGTCTGTTTAGATTAATTTAGAACACAACTTTGTGTTTACATTAATCTCCCATCCAAATGTTCCCAAGATTACGTTGGTGATCACCCTCAGGACGTCAAAGATGTAGATGAGTTTGTTTCTTCATCAGATTTAGAGAAATGTAGCATTACATCAATTGCTTGCCAATGGATCCTCTGCAGTGAATGGGTGCCATCAGAATGAGAGTCCAAACAACTGATATAAACATCAAAATAATCCATAATTAATCCACACCACTCCAGTCCATCAGTTAACATCAATTAAAATATGAGTCATCTGTCCATAATATTGCTTCCTCCAGTGAAAAATTAATCTGGTCTGAATTAGGTGAGAAATATGCACAGTTCAAGCAAATGAGTCCAAAAACAAACAATTTTAATGACCGTTTAAAGTTAAAATACCTTAAAGAAGTCCACTTCCAAAACAAAGATTCACATATAATTTACTCACCCCCTTGTCATCCAAGATGTTCATGTCTTTCTTTCTTCAGTCGTAAAGAAATTGTTTTTTGAGGAAAACATTTCAGGATTTTTCTCCATATAATGGACTGATATGGTGCCCCGATTTTGAACTTCCAAAATGCAGTTTAAATGCAGCTTCAAACAAGCCCAAATGCGGTTGTAAACGATCCCAGCGATTTTTGAAGTTGAGGGAGAAAATACGATCAGAGTTTTTCGACATACCCTAACTGTCATGAACCGGAATACACAGAGTTCAGGGAGAGCAAGACAAGATGAGCGTTTGAGATTAAAAAGTATTTAAATTGTATTTTTTGGTGTGGTGTGGATTGTTGTGATGTTTTTATCAGCTGTTTGGACTCTCATTCTGACGGCAGCCATTCACTGCAGAGGATTCATTGGTGAGCAAATGATTCGGTGTTAAATTTCTCTAAATTCCATAAAGAAATGAACTCATCTACATCTTGGATGGCCTGAGAATAAGTGCATTTATTTTCATTTTTGAGTGAACTACTCCTTTAAGAAAAATGATCCCTATGCACATTGTCCATGCTGCTGAACGCTAGGGAAATTGGATATTCATGTTTAGGTGCAGGTCAGGTGAAACACCCATAGTATTCATGGTACGTCTCTTTTCATGCCTTTCATTCCTTTGATATGAAGTCAGGAACTTGTGCATCCCCAACCACTAATTATTCACGACTCAAGCATGCAATCTGCTCCTCCAACCAAATGTTAATCTGTCTTAGCAACCACCCCATGTAATTACCTCTCTAGTGCTCTTTATTTCTATGGTAACTGTTTTATCAGTCTGCTGTGTATGCAGATACATGCAGTATGGCACTTATTTAGGATTTACCAAAATGTGTTCTCTCAAAACATTATTTTCTTTCTCACCACAGCTGCTTCTTCCTCTCCAAGTGGCCCGCCGTCTCCCCGGTCTTTCTCCTGTCCACCAGCTGCGGCCCTCAGGTTAGAGATGGGGCCGCGAGCGGGCAGACACTCACCTCTGTCTGAGAGCATGGGCTTCATGGAAATGTGCTTGACAGGATGCAAAGCAGAGCTCCTGGCTTCTACCTTAAACACGTTGGGACCGTTCCTGGAGGATGAGCTCAGCGCAGACCCCCAGCCAATGAGACTGTCGTTCCGGGACACTGCTATTACACTAAAAGTGAGAATCAGGGTCAAGTGATAACACGATCAGAGCTAATGGAAGACTACTAATTCCTTTTGATAGATTATTAGTTATGTGCTTAGTTACAGTGACACTGAAATGCTTTAATGGACAAGGAGCAATAAAAAATGTTTTCTGTTTTTCTGACAGGATGATGGTCCTCGTGTCTACCCGACCGCTCCTCAACCAGTCCCTGTGCTCTTCTCTCTGGACGGCATTGTGTTGGAGCGTTTAGATGATGGAATCCTCAGCTTGAGACGTGAGTCCTATGGGTTTGGGTTACAGCAGCTGCTCAGATTACATGATATCTGTGCTGTCACCTGTTAAACTAATGTTTGCTTCCTCTGTTTCACTTTTACGCATGCAGCTGCAAAGAGCCAATCAGGGACTGAGGTAGAAGAGGACAAAGACACAGCTGGCCAATCCTGCTTTAGAGCTGAGGAGAAGAACGAGGTATGATATATTAGCAAATCAGTATACAATTGCATTCGAAATTATTCAACCTCCTTGACATGCAAGACATTTTGCTGCAGAGAACAACATTTTGTGAAAACAATTCAACAAAGGCATCAGTACACTATTAGAGGAAGTTTATTACACATTTGAGTAACAAACAAATAGCAAATTGGCTCTAAACATTCATGTTCAAAATTATTCAACCCCCAAAAGTAAAATTTGGTGCAGAATCTTTTATTCTTTAAAACCACCAATAAACACTGCTTGGAAGTGCTTAGTAGCTTCTGTCACCTCTCTACCACAGCCTTGGCCCATTTCTCGCCTGAAAAAGCTTTCAGGTCACTGATAATCTTTGGTTTTCACTTTGCCACTGCTTTCTTCAAATTCAACCTAGTATTTTCAATGAAAATTAAATCCGGAGACTGAACAGGCCACTCAAGAACATTCTAGGACTGATCCCTGAATCAAGCATAAGTAGATTTGGATGTATACACTGGGATGATTGTCTTGCAGAAAAGTCCATTGATCTATTGATTATCTTCACTCTTTGCACCAAAGGCATCACAATTCTTGCCAAAATGGCCTGATGCTTCAAAGAATCCATGAAGTCCTTCATACAGTCATGATTTCCACTTCCTGCAACAGAAAACAACCTCATAACAGGACTTAGTCCACCTCGATGTTTGACCATGGCGATGGTGTTCTGCTCATAAGTTTTGCATTTATTGCACCGGACATACTGCTGATCCACAGGTCCAAAAAGTTCCAGTTTGGTCACATCACTCCACAAAACATTCCTCCAGAACTCCACAAGTCTATATAAATGAATTTTAGCATATGTAACTCATAGTGTTTTATGTTCCTTTTGGTCAAGAGTGACATATGGCAAGATGGCTCAACATGAAGGCCATACTTGTCTTGTTTTCTTCTTATACTCTACATTGAAATGTTTTCCATCTTTCATTGGGTCATCTTGCAAGTCTCCGGCTGTACATTGCAACTGTTTTCCTCAGTTGTTCTGATCAAACATTTTATAATATTGTGCTTTTTCTTCAGCACCCTCAACGGTTTTCTGGTATAACACATTTTAAAGGAACACTCCACTTTTCTTTGAAATAGTCTCATTTTCCAACTCCCCTAGAGTTATACAGATGTGTTTTACCGTTTTTGAATCCATTCAGCCGATCGCCGTGTCTGGCGGTAGCACTTTTAGCATAGCTTAGCATAAATCATTGAATCTGATTAGACCATTAGCATCTCGCTATAAAATGACTAAAGAGTTTCGATATTTTTCCTATTTAAAACTTGACTCTTCTGTAGTTGCATCGTGTACTAAGACTGGCGGAAAATGAAAACTTGTGATTTTCTAGGCTGATATGGCTAGGAACTATACTCTCATTCTGGCGTAATAATCAAGGAATTTTGCTGCCGTACCATGGGTGCAGCAGGCGCAATGATATTACACAGCGCCTGAAAGTGACCGGCACTAAGTTTGTGTAGATGCAGAGAGTTGCAGCCGGCAGAGTTGATGGCTGCGTAATATTATTGTAATATAAAATTTTATATCATAAATTGCGCTTTTATGTCATAATTGTGATTTTTGTGGACAAAATGGGCTTCCATAAATTTTAAGAGCAATTTGTCTATGTGTATCTTTTTTTGGAGAAATAAAAGATGATTTAGTTGATACAGTTTCAAGCCTACAGGATACTGAGTAATTGCAATTTTCCAGTGCTTGGCTACGATTCCTTTCGAGGACAAGAGAAGTCTCCCAGATGTCGACGGTGGCATTTGATATCTTAATTACATGTCTGAAGTCTAAATGCCAGTTATTATTTATGAATGAAGGTGTATCGCTACAACTGCTCTCTAAAATCATCTCTTATTTCCGTTAGCATGTTTCAGATGAGTGTTTTGTGCTTCAACTGATCATGGCTGATGTTTAGTCTAGTTCAGATCTAAGAATCTCATCTGTATCTGTTTCTCTGTTGGTTCAGTCTCTGGAGTCCAAACTCGCTGATGTCCAGTCAGCTCTAGAGAAAGCTCTGTCTGAACGAGAGCGCCTGCTACAGGAAGTCAGGAAACACAACCCCTCCTTCACCTTATGATGTACAAAGGGAAAGACACCAGACTTGAGTCCAAATGAGGCACAAGAGAAAACGTCTTGTAGATAAACCAGAAGAACAAGAGGTTTGCCTCTGCTGACCTAAAGTTCTCATCCATCCCTTTCTGTACCTTTAATCTAATGTCTGAATGTGAAATCATGTCATCCAGTTCTCTTCGGTCGCTTTAAGCATCCTCCACGAGTCTTCCTGTATAGTGACGTTTCTCTGTACGTGACTGCACTACACCGGTTCACCACGCTCCCACTTGAAGGAAGACTAAAGTCAACAGTGAAATGGATAAAGCACACACTTTCACTGCCGCAGACCCTCTTTAAGGCACATTGGATCATCTCTTCACTTCTGGTCAGCATGCTTCTTGCACATTAGTCATTTTTAGTTTCACGACAAGAGTGTATAAAGCTTTTAGATTTTATAGACATGTCCAAGTGTCGTTTGGTACCTCAGCTGTGTAGCGCTGGTAGACACGAGCTCTGTTCCAGAACCTCGAGATCTTTAGACAATAAGCCTGGGTTGATTATCAATTAATCGAGTTTATTTAACCAAGAATTTATCTTTAAATCTATGCTAATGCATTAACAAAACTTCACTACATATTACTTGTTGTGCACCTCCAATAATTGCTTTGTGATGTTGCTTTTATGTCACAAGTTACAAATTTGATCAATTTTATCACAAAATTCAAAGAAATGTTGTTTGATGCACTTTAATTTTATTGATATCTCAATTCAAGCATCACGTAAACCAATCTCTTCCTCTTTACTACTAGTTATAGCATGAAATGAAAATGAATGAACATCCCAAGATTGAAAGAACGATTTACACGATGTGGAAAACATGGACAGAATCCAGTCATAAAAATGGAATTTAATGTATAATGCGGAATGTCACGGAATTTTCCAAATTTTGGATGAATAAATCAAAAGTTGGTTAACACACTTAAATCAAAACACGATTGTAGTGACCAAAGCCTGATTTCTCAGTCACTTGTCTGGATGCCCTTACAGTGAATTCAGTAGTGCTCCAATGATAAGATGGTATGGTTTGATACGATGATGACTTTGTGAGTTTATTCACAAGACGAAAAAAAAAAAGAAAAAAAAAAAAGGTGGTAATAAACAAGAAGCAACTAGTATATTAGCGTTATCCACAAACAAACTTATAAGGATCAATTGAAACCTTACATTTGCTGGCGTCTTCCACAGTTCCACGAGCTCATTAGGTCATTTACCAGAGACGCGAAACAAATCTTTTGTTACAGTCTTTCGCCAGCAGGTGTCAGTATATTAACAAATAATGGCTCATATAACGATATAGACTAGTGTCTGCAAAAATACTATTTAAATATGAATCCAGGATGTTCTGCGTGTCTCTGTGTGAGTGAATGATGCAGACGTGCGGTTTTGTTTGCAGCTTCAATATATGAATGATAAACAATCTCTAGAATTGTTCTGAGAGTCAACAATTTTGTTTCTTCTGAGAAAAGCTATCGTCATATCATATACAAACAGTAACAGAAGGTCTTCACAGCTACCCGTCAAAATAAAAGTTCAGTTTAAATTGAAGAAATTGTGACAGAAATATATTACTTAATGTAATTATAGTACTACTACTAATTAAAAGATTCTTATTAAACCATTATTCTTTATGGAATATTTACCAGAATTTATTTAACAGAAAAATGTAAATACACAAGTAATATAATTTATTTTTGTTTTTATTTATTTATTTTTTTATTTTTTATAAACAGCGATGCTTTAGATTTATTAAAATGTAATGATACCATTAAAATGGAATCCAGAAAATTAATGGAAAACAGAATTTGGTCAAAATAAAACAGAATTTGAGTGAAAAAAGGGTAACAGGGCCTTAAAACTAATTTTTTAGGAAAAAAAAAAAAAAAAAAGAAAGAAATTTGGGAAAAAATACAATTGATTTCATAAGGCCCTATAACAGGTACTCTGCAAATAATGTTGCTCTCAAAGATACTTTGTTTTGGTCAGAGGCAGGTTTTATTTGCTGATAAGCAATCCCAGAATGCATTTAGCAGGAGTAAGTTTAGTAAGATGGCAGATGGAGATGAGAGACTTTTAGATTTCATTAAATGGACTGTTTCACTCATTTTATGCAATTTTTGTGCTTAATGAAGCCTAATCATTCAGTCCTACCAATCATAATTATGAGCCTATATGTGACCCTGGTTCATAAGGGTTTATTTATACATCATCTGAAAAGAGATGATGAATAAATAAGCTTTCCATTGATGTATGGTTTGTTAGGACAGGACAATATTTGACCGAAATACAACTATTTGAAAATCTGGAATCTGAGGGTGCAAAAAATCAAAATAGTGAGAAAATCATCATTAAAGTTGTCTTAGCAATGAAAATAAGTCTCCTGTGAGGTTTCCTGACTGTTAGGGTTTGGGTTAGGGTTTAGCTTTTGAAGGTAACTAGTAAGTGTAGACAGCAAGGCTAGGTTTGCTAGGTTTAGGAACAGAGCTGTGGATCTGACTGGAGTACTGTGTTGTAAGTTTCTTATTGGCTGCTATTCAGTGTGTAAACTACAGCTGGTGTGTGTTGTTCATGAAAGGAGCTGAAACATAAGCACTTTGACGTAAATGCACTGTATATAAATCACCTTTTTATCTAAGGTTCAGTGTACGAAAGATGGTACTTCTATTAACCAACACAGTCATTGTACTTAGATGCCATCCATTTCCTCTAGTGTAGAATCATTGGTCTCATGATGATAGAGACACATTAGTGCCAATGCTGGTGGTCAAGTGCACAGGTACTTCACATGTGAAGTCACTTTTGTTCAGTATTAATGTTACATACATTTTGTCTAGATTTATTACATTGTAAACTGGTTTATTTAATGAAAAACATTTGTTTTTGAGCATAGTCTGTTACACTAAAGTCACTTTGAGACATTTCACTACTCTGTAGAGTTCAGACAAAAAATATTAATGTTTATGCATATTTATTTGAACTTTATTTGTATGAGGAGATGGTTTGTTGTGTATGACAGCGTTTTAGAGCCATGTTAAAAAGAAAAAAAAAAAAGTAATATTACTAGATTAATGTTTTGAGAATAAAGTCGAAATGTTTTGAATTTAAATTGTAGAAATTACTTATAATATTTTGAGAGTATAGCCTGTATTACACATGCAAATGGCCTAGATTGAGAGCACTGGGAGAAGTTACCAGGCCACCAAAATTTATATGAATATTGTTGCGTCCAAGCGGTCTAAGTTTATAGCAAAATATAAAAGTGAAGGAACATCAGAAAGAATGAAAGGAAAAAAAAAAACAGTATAGCCAATTACAGGATATATCGATTTTATTCTTGTAATTTCAACGTAATTCTCAAAATATTTAAACTTTATTCTCATAATAAAGACTTTATTCTTTAAATATTAGGACTTTATTCTTGTAATTTCAATATAATTCTGAAAACATTTCGACTTTATTCTCCTAATTTTGACTTTATTCTCATAGTTTCGACTTTCTTGAAAAATTACGACTTTATTCTCGTAATTTTGATTTTATTCTTCAAATTTTATGACTTTATTCTCAGAATATTTTGATTTTATTCTTGTAATTTCAAAATAATTCTTGAAATATTTATTCTTGTAATGTTGACTTTATTCTTGTAATGTGATGACTTTATTCTCAAAATATTTAAATTTTATTCTTGTAATTTCAACATAATTCTCAAAACATTTAAACTTTACTCTTGTAATTTCGACTTTATTCTCTAAATATTTCAATTTTATTCTCATAATTTCGATATAATTCTCAAAATATTTCAACTTTCGAAATTCTCAGAATTTCGACTTTATTCTCTGAATTTTGACTTTATTCTTGAAATATTATGACTTCAGTCTCGTAATCGTAAATTTATTTATTTTTTAACGTGGCACTAAAACGCCATTGTACTTGTGAATTTCAAGAATTCTTGTTGAAATGAATTTCATTGTTTCATCAGTGAAATGGGCAACTTTTTGATTTCAGACATTTTTGGTGTTTTTTTTTTTTCGTTTGTTTGTTTGTTTTGTTTTTTGAGGATGATAAATTTCAGTTATTGTTAGTATTGTTGTTATTTGCAAATGTTCATTTCTAATTCCTTTTTAAAATGTTTAACCAGGAGTTGTGATGAAAGGATGACATGAAAAGCGTTTCTGTGTGATGTCCTGTACAAAAAATGAATTGAATTACAGGTGCTAGGGCCTTTTTCCACATTTCTGGTGTGTACTGTAATGTTTAGGACTATCACAAGACTCATTTTTGTGATAAATCAGTATTATGTGGCAGATAAATCCTGCCTCTAAGATGGTTTGTGGGTTTATAGGAAACCGCTGAATGAATGTGGCTCCTCTAGGAATTTATGTGGTATCAGCATCCCTCTCTGTCTAAAATGTTTGGATTGATTTGTCAGCAAGTGTCCGATTATTTCAAATGTGGCACATCATTATTGACTTAAGTGCTTTTTCTGTTTCTCTAGATTTCCAGTGTTTCTGTGCTTCAGCTTTCAGTGCAATGTGTAGCATTCATATACACTAAAATCTCTTTTAGTGTATTGAGATATTTCTGTCTTCCAAACACCTTTGGAAAACTTACGGTTACGATAGTCTAAACTGTAAAGACATTTTCTGTAGAAATGGTAGAAATGGAAATATTATTCGTACGATCAAAAATAACTTCATTCACTGCATGGAAGAATAAAAAACATTTGTTGGTGTTTTATGCATGACTTTACTTGAAATCGTTCACAAGTGCAACATCATCAAGGTCACAGACTGTTTATTTTGTATTTGTTTTGTTTTATTTAATTTGATTTTATTTAAGGGTCATTGTTACAGTACTTGTACTGTTGATGAGTATTGCCTGTGATCAGAATGAGCATATGGTAAATTTTGACCTGATTTTACTAATTGTATTGATTGTTTTTAGCTGTGTAGTTGGTACTAAATTTACTTGTATTTCTGTGTGCAGTTATATCTAATTATTTGTCCAGTATGACGAATGTTTTGTTACACATGAAGGTGTCAGATGGTGTGGTTGTTCTTTTCTCAAGAACCGGATGATTGGTCGGCTCCTCTTTCGTTACTGTTTTGCGATATATTCGTAAGAAACAGAAATACCCTTTACATACATGCTAATTTCATTTTTCTCTTGGAGTTTCAGAAAAGTTCTCAGTGTCTCAAATTGTGCTCAAATTCTCCAGATACCAAAGTCTTTAATCAAAAGTCAAAGATTTCAATATAAATTTCTCATTAAATTCACCAACTGATCCAAACTGCCATCCATATATTACTGACAACAAGTATCTCTATTTCATCAAAGAGATTTTTAGAGAAAATTCTTGAAAGCATTTCTTTGCAGTAAATATGGGTTCAGATGGACACCTGATACAATTTGCATTTTCATGTGTCTTATGCAGAATAAGGCAGGATATGTGAATTGTCTCGGAGGAGAGTGTTTTGTGCAGCAGATACAGTGTAAGATTGTATGATTATCATGTGGTAAATTGTTGATTTGTGCTTGGTTATTCATTAAATGTCCCTTTGACCTGTTATGGATGAAATTCAGTAGTTTAGTTTGACCTCTGATCTCTTCATTATGATATTCTAATGTAAATTCACATTTCTATCACACCATTAATGTCCTGGAACGAAACGCTAAAAACTGGTATTTTGTTGGTTCTGTGAACCATAACTGTGTGAAAATATGTCAAGACCAATGATGATCAATAAAATGTTTCTTAAAGTTGAACTTTGTTTTTCTTTTGTCAGTTACTTTCTCTAACATCAATATACTTATTCCACTGAGAAATGGCCAACATAGTAATGTTTTATTGGCTACTGTTAAAAAATAATTGTGAATAAATGTTTTAACCAATAATTCTGCTGTAGAGAAATGCTAGTTAAGTTAATGTTGAGCAACGTATTTTAAGACACAATATTGCCAATTACTGTGTACACTGTAAAAAGTTTTTACCAGTTTCAACGTAAAAACTTTAGTTTAGCAGCTGCCTTAATTTTAAATTAACCCTTTAACTGTCACTCCCATTTTTGAACACAGACATAAAAATGCACTATCCAGACTTAAATTTTTAAAATTCATTTATGATTTTGATGTACATTTTCCGAGGTAATGCAATGTCTGATTTTAAAATGCCTTTCAAAGGATGAATTTTGAGATATGCCAATGTAATTTCTTATGATATCTAAAGCATGATAGGGAAAAAGGAAACGAAGAAAGTCTTTTGTGACTCATGATGTAGATTTTTTAAGTTGCACTCTTGACATATATTAATCTATTACTTTTCCTACATAATTTGAAACCCAAAAATATGGTAAAATATCTATTTAGGAGTCTTAGACCTTTCCAATGATGTATGGTTTGATTAGATTAGATTAGGATTTATTTGTAATATGGTGTAAACTTTTGTAAACTTAGGCGTCCCACAGAGTGGACGGTGACAGTTAAAGGGTTAAATCAACTTACAAGTCATTTAAACTTATTTTAATTAGTGAGTTGAAATCACTTGTACTTTTAAGTTGATTAAGGCAGCTGCTGAACTTAAGTTTTTAAGTTGAAACTGGAGACATTTTTTACAGTGTAGCATGCACTAGGCCTGTTGCTATTTTTGCCATATAATGATATGGTTAATAATAATAAAAAATGTATGCTAATTGGCATTCAAAATTGGCATTCAAGCAGTTATATTCCTAAAAGAATGTGTTGAAGGACTCTGTTTGACTCAAGACAGTCACTTGCCACAACATTGTAAAAGTCATTGAAACATTCGCACCACTAGGCTGATACTGGACTGATAACAAAACTGGGACTTCCTGAGACTGTCTAGGCGTTTTTCTTTTGGGTTACAAAACACCACTATTCTGTGTTGTTCAATGTTGCAATGGTTCTCTTGTGACTTTGCTAAAAAAGTAAAAAGCAAAAAGTAAAAAACTTATATTGCACACCACATCAACATGAAGAAAACATGCAAACTCCACACAGGAAGGCTCAGGCAGTACTTCCACCAAGATTATCATGTTTCCCACTGAATTTAAGGGCATGTTCATACTGTGTATACATGTTGTGTAACACTGTGCAAATGACAGTTAAGCTAACAAGGACTAAATGTATAATTTTGGACCAAAAAATCTACAATAGAAAAATAAAGAATGAATCAGTCTGGTAAATGCTGGCATAAACTACACAACATTTCCCCCTTCCACTGGAACAACTTAAAAGTCCAGTACTATGTGATCCTCAGTCGTTTAGCTTATGATGTTCAGTTTTTCTCTCGAACCATAGCAAGTCCCCACATTTATGATGCCTAGTGTTGTAAAATTCATGCAAAACAAAGGCTGCCTTCCAAAGATCAGCCAAGAATCACCCAAAGTTTTAATGATAAACACTAAATGGAGATGATATTTAGTTGTCTATAATTGGCCATGCCCTCCCTAAAACACAAAACAAGCACTAAATTAATACAAGTACTTAACAGTATTTAATGATTTGTAGATTATATTTAATAGATTACACCTTAATGAAAATTGGGTTGCATTTACACCATTTTGTCCAGCTGATGTCGCTAGTATACTGTTTCTACAGTTGGGCTGTATGAAATCCTTATTATATCTTGGTGGGTTGTTTGTCATATTTTTTACAGTTATTATTCTATGGCATTTTATTTTGTAATATTCCTTTGCATTGCAATTTATACTTGTCTCCCAAAACACCCATTTACCATTTCAGGGAATACAGCAGACCAACATGAGTGGGGAACAGGTGAGTTTCTGTCTTACTGTATCTAGAATTAACCATTTAGATGTTTTCACAAAGCGACCCTATACTACAGTGTCAGTGAAATTCACAATAAGTGCTGTAAAGTTGTTAACATGATTGATTATTTCAAAACATGGCTAAACATTTAACTAAGCAGTCTTTCCCTATAAAAACTGATCCATTTTCCATATCCTCTATTGGATCACGGGATATAGAATATATACATATGTTGATACAAGTGTTCAACATTCAAAACAATAATTATGTATTTTTTAGCTAAGCAAAATGATGAATATTTATCTTCTGGTGTCACCCATGTCCTGTGAATTGGGGAGAAGGATCAAGTTCATGCTGATATAATACTAAAATTAGCATTTTGATGAACAATGGTTTATCAGTATTTCAGAATAATTTTAATAATGATTAAAAAATAATATTTAGGGTTGAAGACCACGTCATTGTCAGACCATTTGGACTGTTTTTGTGTGTCTTTCCCTGTGTTGCCCTTTTTTGGTCTTCCTGTTCCGATTCTCATTTATTACGTCACTGTTTGATTGTACCTGTTTCCTCCCCTGATTGGTTCCTTCCATAGATATATATAGAATGACTAGATGTGTTACGTCGAGGTCTAGAGCGTCCGCACAGGTCGGCCATCTTACCACAGGCTGGCTTTCTGGCGGGATCAGTCCGTCGAACCTGAGGTAAACGGAGGTAACCTGATGTAAGGTAAGTGACCTGCACAAACCTTAATACTCTTATCTCGCTGAAATCTTGATGGATTTACAAACTGTTTGTTTTCTTACAAACATTATTAACGTGGTTATAATTCTGGATGCTTGAACATGTTGAAATCTAAGCTTTTCTCCTTGGAAAAAAAAACTGACTTAATCGTGCAGTGTAGTTGTGTATCATGGCTAGCTAGGCTACTAGCTACCCAGTAATTTGGGGTGAGGCAGAATTACGCTTTCTTTTCAATATAATACACACATTATAAACATGATTTAACTGAATTTACACATGATTTCCTGCCTGGTCGGTTTGTTAAAACATCTTACATTATGATTTCTGCAGGAAATTGCTGACAAGATGCCAGACTTTTGTGCCGCCTATGGCTGCTGTAACCGCCGTTGTCTCGAAACGAGAACCCGAGGGATCACCTTTCACCTGTAGGATATTACAATATTAAGAATTATTTTTAGGATAATCGTTAGTTACTTAGTGGAAGTATGTACATATTACATAATAGTATTGCTAGATTGTTGTTGACGCAAGGTTTAGAATATTTTGTTTACATAATCACTGAATGTTTGAATATAGTTTTTAGTGTGCCTTCAGTGTGCATATTGTATGTAGTTCTCTGCAAACCTATGGCGGCATCATGCCTTCAGTGTGCATATTGTATTATTGACTTCCTGGCCTGCACAGCCTAGCGACCCACAACCTGCCAACCTATTCACTTATCACTTCATCACTTATCAGGACCAGCCGGATGAGGACATGAACCAGCACCACTGGGACACCTTCCTTACTTCGCTAAATTTTTAATGAAAATGTTAAAAAAAAAAAAACCCATTAAATGTCTCTAACACCTGTCCAAACATTGATTTTTAATAAATCTTCAAAAATCTTTGAAAAGTGCCTTTATAATGTCTAAACAAACTGGTTTACTACCATTTTATGTGTAAAAATATTTTTATTAACAATTTGGAAGTATGGGCTTTAGTTCTTTGTGCTGTGTTATTGTCATCACTGTACAGGGTGGGGATTTCAACATGCAGCGTTTCTTGATGTATATTTGTTAAGGGAAATCTTGTAGGCTTAGTATCCACCTTATTTTTCCCATAAGAGTGGGTGCAGCCATTCGTAATTTTTTTTTTTTTTTGGTGTCTGGCTTCCGGTCTCATCCACTGCCAGCTATTGGAAACTGCACAAAAAAACTCGTTTTGCTGCTTGATATTGCAAACTGGTGTGTCTTCCCATATTATTTTAATGTATTATCTCAGTTATGAACACCCTGGTTTGTAGTGCAAACTGTTTTACCGTTTACTGCACTTCGATATTCTTCTCGTTATTTCCCTATGGGGGATTATGAACCGGACGTCTAACACATTACCAGAAAACAGCTTACTTCCGCATAGAAAAATAAGGTGGATACCTATTCTAGAACATTATTCTATTTTTTAGAACATAAGATAATTATTCAAAAGTATTCAGTGTCATAACTACATATTTGACGTTTATAATAAATCAAACCGTTTGAAAATCGGTTAAAAATTGAGCACGTTATGGCTATTTAAAAATTACATGTTTTACTATCAACACAATATTTTGGGTGAGCGAGCAGCCTGTGGTAAGATGGCCGCCATATGCGGACGTTCGACTCCGTTGGCCAGCAACGCAGACGAGACTTCTAGTCATTCTATATATATCTATGGTTCCTTCTGTATATATATGTTTGGTTGTGTCTAGTCAAGTTTGTCGGTGATTACATTGTCATTCTGTTTACGTTCGTTTTCGTTTACTCTGGATCGGATTACTCTGGATTTCCCCATTGTTCCTGTCTGTTTTTGCCTTTACGTGGAGTTAATAATAAACATTCTTGCATTGGACTTTCTCGTCTGCTCCTCCTCACTTGCACACCACGACAGCGTGACAGTCAGCGTGTTTTGTCACGTTTTCCTGATGACCACGAAAAAAAATAAAAATACAGATACAAGCATGGCATCGTTAGAAACTTCACTGGGTCTACTTTTATTTGTATATAGTCATAATAACAAAAACAATGTGCCTTTGTAAAATACAGAAAACAAACAGGGTGTGCTCTCTCTGTCTCCGGGAACTTTCTTCACAGGCACATGAATGAAAAAACCTGAATCTTAGTGAATATGTGCCTCACTTACATGATACATATATGTATAAAAAGCTTGAAAACAAATATTCTCTGATTATAAAATATGAGTGAAAGTAAGGAGAGGTGCAGTTTCCCCTGTCTCATCCCATCGCTAATGTGATCCCACCTTACACTGACTGCTCTGTTCACATGCCCCTGAAAAATGGGATCAAAACATCAAGCTTCATCATAGAATTTAGCCTACTTTCTTTTTCTGTCCGTTGGATGATGGACACGGGTGAATACACACTCTGGACAGCAAGGACTCTTCTCGGAGTGACTCAGATAATGAATGCTTGCATTTTGAAGAGCCACTTAATATAATTCCTGACAGTCGCTTTTGATTCTTAACTTCACGAGTTAAAATGTTGCTCGGATATATATAAAAAGCTACATATTTTTAGATGGATTTTTCCAAACAGGCTATTGTCAGACTATAATCTGTATTTAGAGTAAAGTATTGGTTGAAATATGAAATATCTCCTTACAGGCCACTTTTAGTTTTAAATGTGGTACAAGGCGTGTATATAAACTATGCTATATGTAAAAATAAATATAATAATAAACTATGAAACCCTTCTGAAAAGTAAAGTTGGTTTTACTATAGTAAAATTGTGGTAACCATGTTTTTTTGCAGGTTACCATTTCTTTAAATTCATTTATTTATTTAGATTATATTTTGGTATATTTACATAGTTGAATCACAATAAAGCTCACCTGAACTTAAATTAGTTTGATTATAGTAGCCTATTTGTATAATTAGATTAGCCTACTAGGTTGTCTATGTGTAGTTTTATACTTATACTTTATACTATATTTCTCTCCACTGTTGGCAACATTTAAAGCAGAATTACAATAAATGTTCACAATAAAGGTGTTTCGGGTCTCAGGAAACTAGTGTAAATTGACCAACAGCGCCATCTGCTGTTTTTGGGAAAGGAAGTTGCTCAATTGCATTTGTTAGAAAATCTGCCTGCACACATTTGTGAGAAAATCAAGCCAAATTTCCTCAGAAAAAGGCAACTGAGTCTCACAGTTGTAACACACAATAAATATGTTCGTCAATACCACTGCAATTTCTCTCAAATAGAGTTTTGTATTTCCGAATCACTTTGTGTTTGTTTGAAAGTTGAGTTTTTGTTTGCAAAGCAGATTGTTTATTTGCGAAACACTGGATTTGTTTGATGAATATTGGCACAAAATTCACTCCATACCTTGTGCTTTTTTGAGTGCCTATCTGAAGTGCACCCACACACCTGTTAAACAGTGACTGATGGCCGCCACATCTGATTGATTTTGCATCTAATAGGCTACTGTCAAAAACGCATAATGTTTAGAAGAGAGAGAAACGGATGCTTTCAGCTCTTAAAGCAACAGAACCCCCCCCCATTTATTTATTTATTTATTTTTAGATGGTAATGTCAATATGACAAAGAATCGTGATCAAAATCATGAATCGTGATATTACTGAAAAAAATTGTTATATGATATTTTTGCCATATCGCCCACCTCTAACTTGTGCTACAACTGTTTGGCCTGTGCTACAAAACTTTCAACCTAGCATCAGTGCTATGTGCAAAAAAAGTTAATGTACAGCCCTGTAAAGTATTTACTCTTTCGCTGAAGAAAATGTACACACTTTTGAGTGTGTTGTAGAAGAGCAGGCAAGCTTTGGGACATACGGTCACGTCATACAATTCTTTATCTTGTCAGTTAACACTCTCCACATTTCATTTCATTTAACTTCCTACTGTATTGGAAAGAAAAGAAGTAGTATGATGATCTGTGAGCCCTGGGACTTTCATGCCATGAACTCTGCTTATATTTTTCTGCATAATTATGCATTTAAAAGTTAACGACCAAACGGATGTTTATAAAAGTTCACATCGCTGTTGTGGATGAAACACAACACAGATAACATTAAATAAATATTTTTACCAGCTTAAATGTTGATTATTAGTAACTCAAGCCCCTTTTTCTAAACCCCTCTGCCTAACCGTCGGTCACACACATCCGTCATGTTTTTTACATTTTTTAATGTGTTTTATTCATGTTTGTAGTTCTGGACGGAATCCTTCACCAAAGCAAAATGGATTGTGTGCAGTATTAGCCATTAGAGTGTGCATGGATCCACACTTCAAAAATTTACCTGAAATAGTAGACCATCCAGGGACTTTTGGCATACTCATGTCAGCATACTATGCTTTGGTACATACTTATTAGTGATGGGAAGTTCGGATCATTTTACCGACTCGGTCCTTTGAGTCTCGTTCAGCAAAATGAACGAATCTTTTTTCGAGTCATTTCGTTCATTTTGTTCATTTTAGCAAAATATAATTAAAATGTCACGTTTTACTTCCCTAACACATCTACTGCTTACACAAACGTTGATCACACTACAAACAAAACAAAACTATAATGCTATAAGAAACAGAAAATATTAATTCATTGTTTACCTGTGTCTTTAGTCTATGATTCGCTCACCTCGCCTCTTATCTGACAAGATTTCGGGTTTGAGTCGTTCGTTCATCACCTGACAGCCCAATTAGCTTAACCAACGCAGCCTGAGCCGGAAAGAGAATTGATTAGTTCATTTCTCGAGTCCTCGGGTTTGAGTCGTTCGTTCATCACGTGACATCCCCGTAATGTTAACCTATGCAGCCTGAGCCGGAAAGAGAATTGATTAGTTCATTTCTCGAGTCCTCGGGTTTAGTCGTTCGGGGGAGGAGCAAGATGGCGGAGTGAGCAGTCGTAAAAGTCACAGGGTCCGACAGAAAAAGTGATTTTGACATCCAAAACAGTTAATTTTTAATAACGGTCACCCCTCAAGGCATTGTAAGGTAAACAACACTTGTGAAAGACTATTGTGTGACACTTTTTTGAAAAGACAAAATAATACAATCGAAAAAAAAAAAAAAAAATGGCTAATACTCAAGACCAAGCTAGCCTCAATGACCACAACTACAGCATGGACGGGATACGTGAGGCATGTTTTGACGAACTTATTGAAGAAGAGATGCAGATGGCAAAACCTCTGAGCGACCACAATCCATTTCAGAGTCCAAATCCAAAAAAAATGAAGAGGAGAGATGAATCAAAAAAAGTAAACATGGAAAGCATATACGATGCTATTCACGCTCTGTCACAAAGATTTGAGGAAAGACTGGATGCGTTCGAAAGAAAGTTTGATAACTTTGATCAGCGCATCCAGAATAACGAAAAAGAGGTGACAGAAAATAAAAATGAAATAATTCAACTCAAAGCGCACGTGGATAGGCTGACAAAAGAGAACAAGGAGCTAAAGGAAAGATGCCGAGAAATCGAGCGATATGGAAGACGATGGAATCTAAAATTGATCGGGTTACCGGAGAAGGAAAACGAGGATACAAGGGAGATGGTGATCGGTATTCTCACAAGAGTGATTCCGATTTCAGTGGAACAACTACGAGACAAGGTTGATACTGTCCATCGTCTGGGAAAGAAAGATGATCCCGCCTTCAACATGAGACCACGACCGATCATCGTGCAGTTTGGTATGCGGACGACGAGGGACGAGATCTGGAGGAGGTCGAGGGAGGCCAGAGTCTGCAAGGAGCTGCATGTCCAATTCAGACAGGACTGGTCAAAAGAAGACCGTGAAGCCCGGGCAAAGCTGTATCCGACGGTACAGGAGGCCAGACGTAACGGGAAGAAAGCTTACTTGAAGGAAGGGTATGCTATTATAGATGGAAAAAGAGTGGAGGCACCTTTCACAGGTTAAGTTTAGTGTCATCACCTTGATTCAGAAAGTTTGATTATGGGGACTGTTACTGTTAATGTCAAAGTTGAAATCTATGACAGATTGTTCATTCCTGCCTTAAATCCTATTTTCTAAGAGCATCTGAGAGCGTGTACTCCGTTTCATTAGCATGTCTATTGTCTTTAGTTCTTTAAATGTTCGAGGTTTAAAGAATAACATTAAGCGTAAGGCCATTTTTTTATTTTGTAAGGAAGTCAAAGCTAATTTTGTTTTGTTACAAGAGACACATTCTAATAAGGACGATGAAAAATTCTGGAAGCAACAATGGGGAGACAATATTTTGTATTCACATGGAACTTCTCATTCTGCAAGAGTGATGATTTTATTTTTTAGGTTTGTGGGGAAAATTATTGATTATAAAAGTGATGAAGCAGGTCACTGGCTAATGGTTGTGGTAGAAGTATTTGATTTTAAAATGATTTTGATTAATGTATATGGGTACAACAACAGGTCTCTCAATAAAAACATGATGTTAAAGTTAACTCAAGCTATTAGGGAATGGAGTGCAACTTATGGTACAGATAGCATAATAATAGGAGGTGATTTTAACATAGCACCTAATTCCTGGCTTGACAGAAAACCTCCCAAGGGGTTACAACCAGAATATAATGACATGTTAAACAATTTCTGTCTATCCAATAACTTGGTAGATTATTGGAGAGTGACACACCCTAACACAATGCAATTTACATGGATCAGCCCAGCAGATGCTAACCTTTGTTCTAGGTTAGATTATTGGCTTGTGTCTCCAAATATTTCTAATCTTACACCCAAATGTGAGATTCAATCATCTCCTCTCACGGACCATTGTCTTATTGGTTTGTCACTTTCAATAGTCAAACAAAAACAAAAATCAAACAATATTTGGAAATTTAATAACACCTTGCTGCTGAACGAAGAATTCTGTAGCCAGATTAGAATAATATGTCTTGAAATTAATGACATGGATTTGTCAGATATAAGCAAATGGGAGTGGTTTAAATTTCAAGTAAAGCAACAAGCTATTGAAACTGGAAAGAAAATAGCTGACAATCGTAAACGTAAACAAAAAGAAATAGTTGAAAAGATAAGTTTATTATGTGGAAAACATAACATAACTGTAGAAGAGACACAAGAGTTGCACATGCTTCAGAACCGCTTAGACGTTATTTACATGGAGAAGGCAAAAGGCGCCTTTGTAAGATCAAAAGCCAAATGGATTGAGCAGGGGGAAAAAAAAACTCATTATATTTTTATAGCCTTGAAAAACGGAGGCAGACTAAAAAATGTATAACAAAATTAAACCAAAATGGAAACATTATTCAAGACACAAATAAAATAACAGAGGAAGTATGTCAATTCTATAGCAAATTATATAAGAAAAAATTTCAGAGTGACGAATGTGATGCCTTCATGAATAGTGTAAAAGAAAATGTAACAAAACTAACAGATGAAGACAAATTTTTACTAGAAAGAGATGTAACCTTAACAGAAATTGAAACAGCTTTAAAACAAATGAAAAATGGTAAATCACCGGGCATTGATGGTTTATCTATAGAATTTTTTAAGACTTTTTGGACAGATATTAAAAATTTATTATTTAATGCGTATCTTGATTGCATAAAAAATGGTCAGTTATCCCCTACAATGAAAACTGGTCTGATAACCTTGTTGCCCAAACCCAATAAAGACTTATTATTATTAGATAATTGGAGACCTATAACTCTACTTTGCAATGATTATAAATTACTAGCTTTAGTATATGCTAACAGAGTAAAAAATGTATTGAACAATTTAATAGACGAATTTCAGTCAGCTTTTATTAAAGGTAGACATATTCATAACAATGTGAGACTAATTATGGACATGTTAGATTACCAGAGCCTTATTAACACAGAAAGCCTGATATTGTTTATTGATTTTTTCAAGGCATTTGATTCTATCGAACATGACTTTTTACTGAAATCACTTCAACTTTTGGGGTTTGGCAACAACTTTTGTAAGGTAATCAGAATGTTTTATGACCAAATATATAGTTATATTTCACTTCAATCAGGCATCACTCCAAGAATCAATGTCTCTTGTGGAATAAGACAAGGGTGCCCAATTTCACCAAAATTATTCATTCTCTGTACGCAGCTTTTGGCCTATTTTGTAGTAAATAATAAAGACCTCGAAGCGATAAAAGTTTGTGACACCGAATTGAAAATGAGCCAATTTGCTGATGATACAGTGATATTTTTAAAGGACAAATCAATTCTTCAGAAGGCTTTAAATGCGATTTCTGTTTTTTCAAGGGCATCAGGCCTTTGCCTTAATCTAAAAAAATGTGAAATACTGTCCTTGTATAATTGTATTGAGACAGACTTGGAGACGATTACAGTTAAGAATGATGTTAAATACTTGGGAATTCATCTATCTAAAAACTTGGCAACAAGAGAATCTAAAAATATTACAGAGAAAATTGAAGAAGTAAAAAGAAACCTAAATCTTTGGTTAACAAGAGACTTAACTATTTTAGGACGTAACCTATTGTCAAAATCAGAAGGGATTTCTAAATTAATTTACCCAAGCTATTCTCTCTATATTAGTTCACAAAACATAAGAAAAGCAAATACTATAATTTACCAATTCATATGGCGTAATAAAACACACTACATTAAAAAATCACAACTTGTAAAGGACTTTAATAAAGGGGGTCTAAAAACAATTGATTTTGAATCTATGGTTGGAGTTTTTAGAGTTAACTGGGTAAAAGCGTTTTTAGATAAACCTGATTCTATATGGTATCATATTCCTAAAAATATTTTTGATAAAGTGGGAGGCTTAGAGTTTCTTTTAAAGTGTGATTTCGAGATATCCAAATTGCCAGTAAAACTGTCTGAATATCATAAACAAGTTCTTCATTACTGGAAGATGGTATTTGCCCATAATTTTTCACCACATGGCTCCACCTTGTGGAACAACAGAGTGATAACAATAAGTAGAAAAACACTTTTTTTCAGGAATTGGTTTGAAAAGGGAATTATTTTCATCACAGATATATTAGATGAACAAGGTCATTTTCTTAGGTTTACGGATTTCAAAACAAAATTTAATATACAAAGTTTAAGAAGGGATTATAATAAGGTATGTAAAGCAATACCAACAGCCCTATTAAATTTGATACAAAACTATTTACATTATTCCAAAAGTCAAATAAATTTGCCTAAACTACAACTAAACCAAATTCCCATAAATAGCAAAAAATGTAATAATAATTGTATTAGCAAAATATTTAAATGTAAACTATTTCATGATTTTGACCAAAATACAAAAATAAGGCATTATGATGACAAAATAACAAATAAATACATCAAATTTATGAAATGGCCTATACCTCCTAAAATCAAAGAAATGCAATTCAAAATTATAAATGGATATTATCCAGCAGCAGATATGCTTAAAAAGAGATTTGGTTTTGAAGTGGAGCCATGCGTGTTCTGTTCCCAGAAAGATGAAACTATTGAACATTTGTTTTTCTCTTGTTCAGTGATAAAAATATTCTGGCAAGATGTCATGAGTTGGTTGGAAATAAAAATGGAGAGAATTACACAATTAAAGTTAGAGCAAATTCTTTTTGGTAATGAAAACCTTCCGAAGGAACTTTTTAGAATGTACAATATCATAACAATTATGGGTAAATACCATATTCATAAATGTAAATGGCAAAACAAGAATCCTTCACTAATGGTGTTTAAAATTGAACTGAGGGAATACTTTGCTTCTTTAAAACTTCTGAAAGACTCCAGTGACAACATTTACTCTCTATGTGAAGATGTCTCAAAATATTTGCTATTGTAACTTGTTAAGCTTCCATGTAACTTTATTTTAAGAATATATGACGATTGAGGACAATATATTTATGTGAACAACTTTGACTTGCCTTATGGACTGAAGTGCCTTTGCTTACTTTATTTATTTTACATGTTTTTTTTTTAGTTTTTTTTTCTCTTTTCTTTTTTTTAGTAAAATTTGTTCCATTCAAGTGTGTTTAACTATGTTCTGCACAGAAGTCTCCTAACGAGAGAGTTTGTAAATTGTGTTTTGTAAATAAGTGTGTTTTAATAAAAAAAAAAAAAAAAAAAAAGGTTTGAGTCATTCGTTCATCACGTGACATCCCCGTAATGTTAACCTATGCAGCCTGAGCCGGAAAGAGAATTGATTAGTTTTTTTTT